>CM050165.1:177979006-178559006 GCA_027410445.1 Discoglossus pictus
CAAAAAATGATGGTCAATATAATTTTAATACTGGCAATGCTGTTTGCCACACAATGTGAGTCTGTGACACTCTTAACCTTTTTGTTATGTAGAAAGAAGTACAACAAGTATAATATTTTTATTTTTATTTTGTTAACAGTCAACTTGTCTTTCAACAACTGGTAAACAATCATTTTTTAACCATATTAACATTTTTAATCGTCATGTATGCAGAAATAATGTAACAATGGATGAAGTTTGTATACATAAATATTTGTAAACGATTACATAATGCTTTGCAACATGCAACTTATATTTGAAACATTAGTGAACCATTTTTATTAACAATATTAAACATTTTCAAACTGAGGTATGGATGAGTAACATAACATTAGGTTAACTTTATATGAATGAGTATATGAAACCATTACATAATGGTTTGTAACATGCAACTTTTATTTAAAGTGCTGTTAAACCACATAGGTATTGAAAGGAAGGCAAACAGTAAAAAACCCCATGAAAACTTAGCCAATTGCATCAAAGAAGGGAAAAAATGAATTCCTTCCGGACCCCATTAACTGGTGATCGGATTATTCCCTGGATCAATACTCTTTATTTAATTATACATTTAATTTTTACAACAAATGATCATCCTCTGACTAACATGAATCCTTAATTATATACAATAAAACAATTTGTGTGACCTTTGAAAAAACAATTTTAACATTACAAACATAAAGTTAATGTATTAAACTTTAAACACTATAATAGTAATAAGAAGCTTAACTGTTTTGTGGGGTCAATCCTGGCAAAAGGCCATTTCCAAGACATTCCAATAATTTTTGTTTTTGCATGTCCAAGTGGTTCCCTTAAAAAGAGCCCAGCAGACTTTTAATTTTGTCTATGGGATATATCCACTGTTTATTGTTGTTGTTTTTCCCCCCATTTATTTGTTATTGTTATAGTTTTGTAAAATTGTAGATAGAGTTTTGCATGTGAAATAGTGGTCCTCTAAAAAAGAGACCAAGTGACATTAAATTTTGTCCTGGAAATGAAACCACTATTCTCTATGTTTACAAAACCTCACAATGTTTTTTGTAAAATGCGTCCATCGTGTAATAGATCACCCTGACTTGGGTTGTTTTCAATTGAAACTGTAATATCATCTGGATTTGTGCACCTTGAAAAAGTAACATAGAGTTGTCCATGTGCAAAAAAACAGTTTCCTGTAAAAAAATACCCACAGACTTAAAAGTTTGTCCTTGGGATTAATTTATGATCATGGCAAATGCCATGATAACTGGAAATTGTCTCATTTGAAGGACAAAAGGCAAACCACTCTCACTTGGAGCCAAATCAATTCTTGGTATAAAAGCTTGTTCACCTTTATGGGTACCAGTCATAATTTCTGCATGTATGAAATAATCTTTTAAATCGTGCACAATTAATCTGGTCCGATTACAAAGTCCTTTTTTTCGGATTCATATTTCTCAATATCATGACAATTGCCCCTTTTTTCAATTGCAAAACATATGGTGGCATTCCAGATGGAGTTAAAGAATTTATAAATTCTATACTAAAGTTAGATTCAATGGGCCTCATTCTATTAACGGCCGTAGGAGATGCGAGGCCGCAAGGACCGGCCGCAGGCTATATGCCTATTCTATTCCCTTGTGGCCGAGGGCTTCGGCAGGCTTGCGGCCGGCGCCCTGTTATCCCTTGCGGCCGCACACGCACAGCAGGAAAGCATTTGATCTTACACGGCCGCAAGAGTTTTGGCCGCAAGAAAGCCACGGTTGCTAGTCAAATGCTATGTAAACCCTCTCGTCATGGCCGTAATAATCTAAAACCGAGCCGCAGCTTACTTGCACCAAAAAGGTCCCGCTAGCACCAATTAAGCAAAAAATAAAGCCATCCTGCACTTTGATGAGACGATAAAGTGATTGGAGGTGTTAGCATTCACAACATTCCCCTACACTCAAATCTGAATATTATTTTTATTTTAATTCATGTAAAATGTCCGTGGACAAAGTCCCAAGGGCTTGGAGCACCTCAGACCCGCAAAGGCTGCGGGATTAGCCTCCGTCAAGTCCCTAAATGGGTAAAATAGACCTACGGGTCGTAAAGGGCTTACTTACAAGTCGTAGCATAGAAAAGCCATCCTGTACTTTTATTAAAAGTGAAAGTGATGTTTGGTTTTAGAATTAATAGCTCAACATTACCCTATCTCAAATCCGCAAATAAAGATATTTAACTTCATTAAATCTTCGTGTTTTATCTATCATGCAAGCCCGCACGGGTTTGAATAAGGAGCTACGGGCTTGAATAAACAAGCTACGGGCTTGATCATTGAAGTCCGTGGGACTTGGACGGATTTTAAAATCAAAGTACAATTTGGCAATGTGCAAGCTTGAGAATGTTTTGCTATTAATCCTCATGCCCCCCCATTATGTTCCCCATCATTTACAGTGCTTTGCAGTGCTGGATTGAATATATATTGGCTTCTACAATGCTTTGTTTGCGGCCCTCAACCTCCGAACCCGTACGGGTTTTAACAAGGACGAGCCCGCGCGACTACGGGACGGAAAATAAACCGTAAATGATATATCAGATTTGGGCGATGTGCAAGCTTGAGAGGGTGTTGCTATTAATCCTCATGTCCCCCATTATGATGCCTAGCATTTACAGAGCTTTACAGTGCCATCTTGAATTTATATTTGCATTTACAGTTTTCTGACTTTGCGGCCGGAAAACGAGATTTACGAGCGCGGGAAAAACGCTTGCGGCCGTTTGCATGATGTGCGGCTGGCCATAAGGGGTATATCCTTGCGGCACCATCCATTTGAATAGCAGGGTAGCAGTAGCTCTACACGGGGCAGTAAGATGGCCTCAAGGAATCGCAGCTTTGCGGCCATTTTACGGGCGTTAATAGAATGAGGCCCACTGTCTTTATCGTCAGCCAGAACTGAATCTGCACTGTAATAATTATTTTGGGGTGCATTGATATATTTTACATTTCATTATTTAGATTCAATCTATATTTTTGGATGTTAATATCAGTTTGTTTGCAATATCTGAGTAATCGTCATTATTGAGAGTGTTTAGAAAGATTGCCAATATGAGTGATTCCCTCAAATTTAATTCTAATTTGAGGTGTGTAAATATTTTCCACAGTTTACTTGTCTTGATACATGTTTCAATGATATCAGTCCTATTTCTATGTGGCACAACAGGTAATGTTTGCCTAAAATCTCCTCCTAACAACATTACCTTTCCACCAAATGGCAAATTATTATCCATCACTTCTTTTAATAATCTATCAATACATTGTTGCCTCATCTATGATAATTAATTTACTTTATTTATATTTTTTTGCTTGTAAATAATTCATTTGAATATTCGACATTGATGTTTCTAAAATGGGAACTGGCAGTCTAAATCCACTATGCACAGTTTTGCCACCTTCTAACAATAGTGCGGAAATTACAGTTGTTGCAAATGGCATTGCTATTTGACCCTGTGCTCGAATGTAACTCATCAAACAATTGTACAGATACGTTTTTCCTGATTTACCAGGGCCATCTAGATAGAAATAATGGTCTTTGACCATTTCATCATCTGTAGCATTTGTGATGGCATTAAATGCTTGATTTTGTAAAATATATAAAGTTGCCAGTTTTTCTTGTGTTTTTTGTTGTTGAAGCTCAGTGTCATAATCATCAAAGTTGTCATCTATAAGTTCTGGATGAGGCAAATTAAAACTTGCACAATTTAATCCATGAGCAAGAAATATTTCTTGAATTTCCATTAACGCTTTTAAGAGTGCAATGGGCTCTTTGTAACGTTTCAAGAAGTCTTCAGACATAATTAATTTAAATGTTTCCCACAAAGCAAATGCATCTGGTACATTGCAAAAGATGCAAATGAATGCAAATTGTTCTCTCATTTGCTTTAGCATTTGACATAGTGCTGCTTCTTCAAGACACCTCTCCTATTCTGTAGCTGCTATGAAGTTTTGATGTCTTGCAGCTAATAGGAAAGTATCATAAACTATGTAATTCACTGTGCGTAAATGTTTATAACTTTATGCACCGGGAACATGTAAAAGAAGTAATCTTAAACTGAAACGTTCAATGTCTCTTGGACTGACGGTATAAATTTGTGGTACTATTTTATGAGTCTCTCTTTTTCGTTGTCGCCATTGGCCATTTACAAATACATAGTGATATGGAATCTCAATGTATAAAAATTGTCTGGCCTCAGTGTCCTGGCGGTTTAATTAAAACCAAGCAGTAAGTGTTGTTTCTCAGTGTTCATTTTGGGCAAAGTAATTTCTTTCATTTCCTGCAGTAAAGCAATCAAACTGACTTTGTGGCAAATATACAGCCAATCGATACACAGCATGTGATAAATCATGCATCTCAAATTTGAGAAGATGCCACATTGCTTCTGGAGCACGCATAGCAGGCATCTAAATAACATGAAAGTTTGTCATGTAAAATTGGATTTTCCTTTTTGTTTTGCACAACAACAGTTGCTGCATCATATCCTTTGTATATATATTTATACACATATTTGATGGATTTAATAGAAGTGCAAGCTTCCACATTTATGTGTGCATTGTACTTCATCAGCAAATGTGGATTGTATGGAACTATATATCTATTATCGACCTTTTGGCCTCTGATAATAGCTGTTTGTCCTTCTCTTCTTTCATACAAAGGGTATACATCACAATTAGCATACGTTTGCATTTGAAATTGTTTTGGGAACTCTTTTGTACATGTTTCATTAACTCTACTGCTCGCCTCGCTTTCGCGAGGCTCACAGGCAAAGAGCACCTTTGTCGCTCATCGCCTGTGCCGCGCGTTTTAGTGGTTTAACGGCTCACCTCGTTTCTCGAGGCTCGCAGGCACTGAGCGCCTTTTGCTCTCATCACCTAAATGCTGCCAGTTAAAATCTGTTTTTTCTCTTTATAAATGAGCCTAATGGCAAAATGTATGGAATTTGTTGTGTGACCTGACATTTTTAAGGTCAGTCAAATCGTGTGCACTAGTATGGGTCAAGGTTTTGCTAGGTGTGCCTCAATGTTTTGGATCTAAAAGATTTAGCAAATACAAAAACATTTATGAATAATTTTAGTAAATGTAGTTTAAAAGTGTCCAGCATACATAATATGGGGTAAGTGGAGCATGACATCCAATATAATTCAACAGAAACTGCTGCTCTTATTATAGGGAAACTGTTATTATAGGGAAAACAAGTCTCATGGCTCTCATGTAGTATTGCCAATGTTCAGTGTGGAGTGAGTCCTCACAGCAATGAATACTGTAAAGTTTAAGAACTACTGTTCTAGATGGACTGAGCTTTATTACTGACCTACCATGTATATAGAGACAAAGGTGGACAAAATATCTAACACTTAGGAACCAGACAAAGGCTGTTTCTAGAGATTGGAAGGAAGCTTTTCATAAAGATATATTATACTTTGAAAACATATTTAGAAGCCAGAATTAATCTTAGGAGCCCTCTTGGTCTCTTGAAAAATGTCCACCCCTTTATACTGATACATAGAGAATTTGTGACAGGGTCACACAATTATTTTGTACTAGGGCTGTCCATTCACTACCTCTTCCACTGACCCAACTGTAAATTAAAACAATAATATAAGCTACATTTTGCTTTCATGCCCATCTATATGGTCCCTGTAACTTAACTTGTTATATTGTTTTAATGTACAGCTGATGGTATATTATTCCATGCATTGAACCTGTGAATACAGTCACAAATGTAGCAAGTGCAATATCTAAGTTAACCTTCACTTAGGAGTGTCAGAAGGCTACAGAAAGAGAAGTAGCTTTCTTACTGCAACTACAGCAAAATGAGAAATGTATCAAGATGTGTTTTATATCAAAAGACCCCTGGGATCCAGAGTGATTTTGTTCCTATATGTCTGCTTATGGCTTGTATTCTTCACACTGATAAATATCGATCTTTTAGGTTATTGTTTTTTGTGTCACTGAGTAAGACCCCAATATATCTTTTTGCAAGGTTGTAAGTTGCACAGGCAAGGTAAATAATGAAATATGTATGAAATGAAATGTCCATTAAATAATAGAAAACATTGGTATGGATGGCAGTTTTTATGATGGTAACCTTGCAAAGTGGTCATTATATTAGACATAAAAGCATGTTTGTTCATACTGTCAACTTTTCCCATTTCAAAAAAGGTCATAAAATGTTCAGACGAAGAAGTGCTGTACTTTTACAGCTTTTTGATGTTCTCAAAAATAACCATTTTTTATGACTACACATATAAACGATTAAAGAATTGAGCCGCTAGCAACCTCAATATTAAAGTATCAGACTAACTTAGTAATTTATATTGGAGGTGCAATAAAAGTGAAACACTTATCTATTCTGCATGGTATCAGTTTGTTTAATAGCTTTACATATATATAGAATAGTATGCTTCATTTATTTAAACCATAGTATTTTATAAATGCTTTCCACATTACTTTAGATTTTTGAAATGTCACTGTTTGTTATATTTATTAGATAATCAATTCTTAAAATTATATATAAACTAGCGACTTGCCAGTCAAAAATGACGGGGCTATAAAATTGTAAGGCAGGTAATGCTGTTTGCCACAGACAGTAAGTGTTTTGGTCGTCTGAGATCCTTCGGCACTCATTGCGAGCCTCTCGGTTGGTGTATTTTTTGCTTTTGCGCTTATTGTAAGGTCCGCGCTGATCTCCTTTTGACGCCTATTGCAAGCCTCTCCCCTGGTGTATTTTGTGTCCTATGAGCACCGTTGGCGCTCCTTGTGAGGCGCACGGTGAAGGTCTTTGTCATTTATTGCGATACTGTGGTCTTTTTTTTTCTGTATTTTTTTTTAATGATAATTAATTAATGAGATCATAAATTAATATACTTTACCTATTTGTAATTAATATATGCAGCAAGCAATGGGCTGAAGAGCTAACAATCTGTTTTGATGTTCCTGCAGCATCCAATGTAGATTTGCACTGTTGTTGAGCTGAGGTGTAAATGTGAGCAATGTGTGCAGTGTGTAGTGTAAATAGGCTGCGTGCATGAGGGAAACCGTTTGTGTGGCTGTGTACTTGCGCATTCTGTAAGCTAGTGTTGTAAAATGGCAGCGATTGTGTATGTGGTACGCACGTGTGGATGATTTAGCGTGCTTGCTAATAGTGTATATTGTACATTGTACAGGTTTTTGTAAAAGTCGTATGTGCTTGGAGGTGTTTTGCGGCTTTAGGGGTTGTGTAGCCTCGTTTTTGATTGTTTTGGCGGCCATTTCTTCTCTCTCTTAGGGGATTTTCGAGTGTCTAATTAAACTTAAATTGAGGTATAACCTCACTTCCAGACGTCCTGGGTGCCCCCCCCCTCCTTCCAGTGGGTAATGTTTTTATTTTATTAAATAGGTCGTATTTTTACGAGTCCGTAATTTTTTTTTTCTAAGAGCCGCGGGTCGTATTTTTTTGTGTAAGTCCATGTTTAGTCATTGAATGTTTTTTTTTTCCGCTTCTGTAGCTGTTTGTAACTGCTTTTGAGGTGTCATAGAGCCTCCACCTCCGCAAATGCTGCCCCTCACTTTGCGAGGGTCCGCATTTCCGGCTTGCAATGAGCCTTTGGCTCATTGCAGCCGACTTGGGAGCCTCCACCTCCGCAAATGCAGCCCCTTGCTTTGCGAGGGTCCGCATTGGTGGGCCGAAAGTCGTACGTGGTCATAGGGATGAGCGCCTATGGTGCTCATCTCCACCAGCACAAGAAGCTCTTTCTGCGCTCCTTGCCAGCAACTGCGGCCCTCGCTTTGCATTAGCAACAACCCGTATTGCTGAAAACTATGTATGTGATGTGTGTATATATATATATATATATATACAGTTTGTGCTCAAAAGTTTGCATACCCTGGCAGAAATTGTGAAATTTTGGCATTAATTTTGAAAATATGACTGATCATGGAAAAACAAATCTTTTATTGAAGGATAGTGAACATATGAAGCCATTTATTATCACATAGTTGTTTTTTTTCCTTTCTAAATAATAATGATAACAGAAATCACCCAAATGGCCCTGATCAAAAGTTTACATACCCCTGAATGTTTGGCCTTCTTAGAAACACAAAAGGTGACACACACAGGTTAAAATGTCAATCAAAGGTTAATTTCCCACACCTGTGGCTTTTTTAAATTGTAATTATGTAATTAAATTGTAAGTAATGGATGCACTGAGCAGGCTAGATCCTGAGCCATGAGAAGCAGAAAAGAACTGTCAAAAGACCTGCTTAACAAGGTAATGAAATTTCATAAAGATGGAAGAGGATATAAAAAGATATCCAAAGTCTTGAAAATGTCAGTGAGTACTGTTCAATCACTTAGGAAAATTTGGGGATCTCTTGATATCAAGCCAAAGTCAGATAGAAAGATTTCAGCCACAACTGCCAGAAGAATTTCTCAGAATACAAAAAAAACCACAGGTTTCCTCAAGAGAAATACAGGCTGCAATGGAAAAAGACGGTGTGGTTGTATCAAGGAGCACAATATGATGATACTTGAACAAAAGTTAGCTGCATGGTCGAGATGCTAGAAAGAAGCCTTTACTGCGTCAATGCCACAAAAAAGCCTGGTTACAATAAGCCTGACAACAAGTTGACAATCCTCACTGCTTTTTCTTTGGTTTTTCTTCTTTTTTTCGATAATGTTTGAAACAATGGTAAAGTGTTATGCACTTTGGAAACTTTAAATATTTATTTTAGTTACTTTTGTAAACAGAAATACTATTTGCTAATGATTTTCATATGCATTAATGATGGCAGACGCGTGACCAAAATTTTCCGATATTGGAGATAAAAACATTTATATTTTAAACAGACACACACATAACAGCATAGTAAAGGAAAATCCCACAGTAAAGAATCGCATATACGTTATATAATCAAAGTATGTGTTTTTTATTTTTTTATTTTCTTGCTTTCGAAAAAACATCCCACCCATTATCAATTTTAGTTATTCAAAGACTATACAGTTACAATGCTACTGGGTAGTACAAACAATCAATGTTACTGATACAGCTTGGAACTCATATTCAGTTTGATTGACTCAACAGCTCTGTAACAAAAACTGTTCTTAAAATGGCAGCTTCAAGTTTACTCAATCATGGAGGACTACAGTATATACTCGAGTATAAGCCGAGTTTTTCAGCCCTTTTTTTAAGGCTAAAAAGGGCCCCCTCAGCTTCTACTCGAGTCACTCTCCCCCCCCTGTGTCTCTCTAACCCCCCCGTGTCTCTCTAACCCCCCGTGTCTCTCTACCCCCCGTGTCTCTCTAACCCCCCTGTGTCTCTTTCCCTCCCCCCTCCTCATCCTCAACCCCCCTACTCATTATAAACCCCCTCCTCATTCTCCCTCCTCAACCCCCCTCCTCAACCGAAACACCCCTCCTCATTCTAACCCCCCGTAAATACCTTCCCCCTCTCCCCTCACTTTCCTGCTTCTGCTCCGGCCTCCGCTCCTTATTGACCCGGCGCTCATGTGACGTCACATGTAATGCCACGTCAATAGCATATACCGGGTGCCGGCACTCAGTATATGCTAATGACGCTGTGCGCATGAGACGTCACATGCGCGCCGGGTCAAGAAGGAGCGAATGCTGGAGCAGAAGCAGGTAAGTGAGGGGAGAGGGGGAGATATTTAGGCAGGTTTAGGTTGAGGAGGGGTGTTGAGGGGGGTTTAGGTTGAGGAGGGAGGTTGAGGAGGGGTGTTGAGGGGGGGTTGAGGTTGAGGAGTGGGGTTGAGGGGGTTTGAGGTTGAGGAGGGAGGTTGAGGATGGGGGGTTGAGGTTGAGGAGGGAGGTTGAGGAGGGGTGTTGAGGGGGTGGGGTTGAGGTTGAGGAGTGGGGTTGAGGGGGGTTGAGGTTGAGGAGGGAGGTTGAGGATGGGGGGTTGAGGTTGAGGAGGGAAGTTGAGGGGGGTTGAGGTTGAGGAGGAAGGTTGAGGATGGGGGGGCTGAGGTTGAGGAGGGAGGTTGAGGACAGGGGATGAGGATGAGGATGGGGGGATGAGGAGGGGGTTGAGGATGGGGTGGTGAGGAGGGAGGTTGAGGAGCGGGTTGAGGATGGGGGGGTGAGGAGGGAGGTTGAGGATGGGGTGGTTGAGGATGGGGGGTTGAGGAGGGAGGATGAGGAGGGGGGTTGAGGAGGGGGTTGAGGTTGAGGAGGCAGGTTGATGGGGGTTGAGAGGCATTGAGGTTGAGGAGGGGGGTTGAGGAGGGGGGTTGAGGATGGGGGGGTGAGGAGGGAGGTTGAGGAGGGGGTTGAGGAGGGAGGATGAGGAGGGAGGTTGAGGATGGGGGGTTGAGGAGAGAGGATGAGGATGGGGTGGTTGAGGATGGGGGGTTGAGGAGGGAGGATGAGGAGGGGGGTTGAGGAGGGTGTTGAGGTTGAGAAGGCAGGTTGAGGGGGGTTGAGAGGCATTGAGGTTGAGGAGGGGGGATGAGGATAAGGGGTTGAGGAGGGGGGTTGAGGATGGGGGGTTGAGGAGAGAGGATGAGGATGGGGTGGTTGAGGATGGGGGGTTGAGGAGGGAGGATGAGGAGGGGGGTTGAGGAGGGGGTTGAGGTTGAGGAGGCAGGTTGAGGGGGGTTCGAGGCATTGAGGTTGAGGAGTGGGGTTGAGGAGGGGGGTTGAGGTTGAGGAGGGGAGTTGAGGATGAGGATGGGGGGTTGAGGAGGGAGGTTGAGGAGGGGGTTGAGGATGAGAAGGGAGGTTGAGGATGAAGAGGGAGGATGAGGAGGGAGGTTGAGGAAGGAGGTTGAGGTTGAGGATGAGGAGGGAGGATTAGGAGTGGATTTGAGGAGGGTGATAAGGGAGGGGGGAAGAGACACAGGGAAGGGAGAGGTTGGAAGAGACACAGGGAAGGGAGAGGGGAGAAGAGACACAGGGAAGGGAGAGGGGAAAAGAGACACGGGAGAGAGAGAGGGACACAAGAGGGAGACACAGAGGGCACAAGAGGGACACAGGGGGCAGCACATTTCCGACCCTCGGCTTATACTCGAGTCACTCATTTTACCCAGTATTTTGTGGTAAAATAGGTGCCTCGGTTTATACTCGGGTCGGCTTCTACTCGAGTATATACGGGTAATTAACAAACTATGCAAGGTTCAGAACTTTTAAATTGATTGTTAAACTTTCTTAGGAGTGCTCTATAATACAAAAGAAACTTAATATTAGGTGGATCTTGCCCTTTAATGCCATATGTCCTTCACTTGTAGAAAGTGTAGGATATGTTTGAGCGGTTGTTTCATCAAGGGAATGTAGACAGTGTGTCATTTTTTTTTAAAGGTGGAACACGTTCACCATGTTGCAACCTGCTGTTTATTTGGATGGAATGTTGTAGAAGAACCATCTGTATTTCAAAATGACACTCCCGTGACCTTATCTTGACCAATCTCTACACAACCTCCAACCTTGTCATCTTCCCACTCCCTCTATCTGACCACCACATCTTAACTCGCAACCTCACACATCTTCCTCTCATTGCCCTACTTCAACCCTGGCCACCATTATCCACAGAAACCTGCAGCACTTGACCCACAACACTTTTCCACTGTGCTATAACCCCTTCTCACCTCCCTCACTGACCTCACGTGCCCTGACACTGCCACCTCACAGTAAAACACAACTATTACTCCCACCCTTGCCCCTACTGTATAACCACATGCAGATGCTCTCACTCTCATCCACAACCATGGTACACAACACAAACAAGATACATTCACTTCTGCACCACTAAATGACTATGGAGGAAATTTCGCACTTCAGCAGACATCCCCCATTACAAGTTTATCTTGTGCTCCTGTTTTGCTGTCCTCAACACCACTATTTCACATCATTAATATAAACTCAGTCCTCCAACCCCAAACATATGTTCACCACATTCAACACTTTGCTCCACCCACCAACACCTCCCTTTCCTTCCTGTCTCACTGCTGCAGACATTGCCAGCCATTATAAACATACATCTGAAAACATTTGCAACAAAGCCTCTCTACATGGCTCACACACTCCCTCCTCTCAACTAACTGACAACACCCAGTCTTCACCCTTCCCCAATCCCACAGCCACTATGCACTCCTTTGACCTTTTAACAGAGGCTGATGTCTCCAGTCTACTATCAACCGTTCATCTTACTACCTGTCCTCTAGATCCTATCACATGACAGCATATCCTTCAGCTCTCTGCCACACGTATTCCAGCACTCATACATCTTTCTCTAAACACTTGCACATTTCCATTACCTTTAAAACATGCCATAATTACACCCATTATAAAGAAACTCTCCTTTGACTCTAATTCTGCATCTAACTATCACCCTATCTCCCTACTTCTCCTGGCTTCCAGACTGCTTGAGTGACTCGTTTACCACCACCTTGCCCAATTTATTTCTTCCAACTCCCTTTTTGACACCTTTCAACCCAGCTTTCCCAACACTCTACAAAAATGGCTGGCTCACTACAAAGTCAAAGGGTCACTTTGCTATTCCACTTCTTCTGGATCTCTCTGCAGCCTTTGATACAGTTGACCCTCTTCTAATCCAAACTCTCTGCTCCCTTGGCATCCAAGGCTGCTTTCTCATGGTTCACATCATATCTCCGAGATTGAACATTTAGTGACTCCTTCTCTAGCACCTCTTCTTATCCGTACCCTTTGTATGTTGGTGTACCCAAGCTTCAGTCCTAGGCCCCTCTTCTTTTGCACCTCACATGTGTTTCCAACTGCCTTTCAAATGTATCCTCCTGCATGTCTGCCCACCACCTCAAACTCAACAAGTCTAAGACTGAGCTCCTAATCTTCCCACTATGTACTATAGCTTTAGTTCCTCATATCTCTCTCCCTATCAACAATGCCATCATCACTCTCACCTCCCAGGACCGTTCTATTTGACTCTGCCATTTCTTTTATTCCTTATATACATGCACTAACATAAACTTGTCTTTTTAATCTAAAAAAACAAACAAAATATGTCAAGATGCAACTAAAATTCTAAATATTTTCTTATTATATCTTGTCTTGATTACTGCAACTCGCTCCATGCTGGCCTCCCCATCACCCGTCTTTCCCACTCCAATCCATAATGAACACCTCTGCTAGACTCTACCGTACTCAGTGCTCAGTGTCTGCAGCACCTCACTGTCAATCACTCCACTGGCTTCCTGACCCTAACAAAGCACTCAACAATAGTGCACCCCATTATATCTAGTCTCTCATCTCAAAATATTCCGCCACCCACCCTCTTCAGTCTGCTAATTATCTCCTTATTTCATCCTCTGTTATCACCTCCTCTCAATAGTTGTGCTTTAGTCTTAGCATAAAACCTTCCAGTAATCATTTCTTGATTGGATCTTGCAGTCCACAGATCTCTGAGCAGTTTTCTACAGCACCAAAATTCAAAGGCATCAGAAGCAAACATCTTTTCATTTCACGACTGCAGTCACCATCCACAGAGAAGATCTTGGAGCCCAGTAAAATTAAATCTGTTTTCCACTTTGTCCTCATTATTTGCCAGGAACTGAGACTGCTGTTTGCCATGTTCTTTGTCTTTTTAATGTGGAGCAGCAGGCCAGCTTTTGCCCTCATCAATAGGCTCTTTAGTTCCTCATCACTCTCATCATCGCTATCAGAATAGTAACATCTGGGTATCTGAGGTTGCTGATATTTCTTCAAGCAATATTAATTCCAGTTTTAAATTAATCTAATCTGGCTTTACGCATGATGTATTCCCTGTATTTCGTGTGTAAGTTGAATATAGCCATCATGTATTGATATATACGGTGGTAACTGTAGTAATCCACCTTAGGAGGACAGAGCCTGTAACAGACCAGTGGGAGGGGTGTACAGCACTTCTCACTCCAGACCAGCCTGGCGTGTATGTAACACGCTAGGTCCCCAGCTTCTATAGTACCCTTCTTTGCTTGCAATGTTAATAAATTATAACTTATATCTTACCTTCTCTGAATGTATGCTAAGGGCTGCTTCAACCAGTTAAATTCACTGCTGCGTCACTCAGCACAATAGCTGTAGCTATCAGCTATAAGCCCCTCCTACAGAAACAAAACTAATGCATATTTGCAAAGCAAATTCTATTTTACCTCTTATCTTAGACTGGGCAGTTTTGTTTGTGATCAGGCTGTCAGCCCCCAGCTTTGATGTGCCTTGAAATATTGCTGCTCCACAGTGGGTGCCAAAAGTTGTGGAAAATTCTACTGCAGCTAACCCGACAGTCATCAATCAAGGAAAAAGGCCAAAACTAATCATATCACATTAGCATGTTTATTAGATGCGAGGAACCTCTGAGAACACACCTGTCATGGGTTTTGAGGGTAATATCCACATCCATCTATTATTTACATTATATGGTTGTGCATTGTTCTTGCTGCTACCACTGTAAACACATTTATGGTATACTATTTTAACATGTGAGGGGTTAAATAATTTTCCTTTGTACAAATTAAATTTCTGGGTCTATTGAACAAATCAAATCAAGACTTGGCCAGGCCAAGTTTTTGATTCTTTCACATGGGTAAAAAAGACTCCTCAAGATGACACATTGTGAAGGTCTCAGGATAGCGTGTTCTGAGACATAAGCATCTCACTTCAATACTCTATTGTCCCAAATAAATATTATCAAGCAGGTGTTAAGATTAAGCGTACAATGGCCTAGTCTAACCAAAAATACTTGGCAGACAATATGGGACAGAAGCCACACATATTAATATTAATCCAGGTTAATATTTTGTACCAGAGCGCTCACAAGCAAATGGAAACAGATATACACCACATATTTATCAATACATTCTAATTTATACATATACATGCAAATGGGGAGTAACCTATTGTGATTGGTGGAAACCAACTTGTGACGATAAGGAAGAAATAGTTATCTTTTGGGCATAGAGAAAGTTTATGTTCTTTCCTGCGTTTTCCTGGGGGTCTTTCATTCTGTACTGGGGTCTTTTCTTCTGTACAATTTTGTGCCTGGTCTTTTCAGGCTTATCTGACAGTCCTGTCTGAGGCATAAACCTATGCCCCCTTCATATCTTCCCTAAGATATATTACAATATCTGTCTATCCAAATTCTATTCCACAATCCGCTGTTACCCTTTTGGGAGTGGTCAAAGAACCAAGACTCATTAGCACCTGTATTCCGGACTGTAGGTGTTAATCAATATATTTCAATCTGTGACCATATTCCCTACAACAGTCTGATTGACATTAATCAATAAGGTAAGCATTTAACAAAACCAATGATTAAAAACACCTATACAGCAAACCATATTCAACATATGTAGTCTCACATCACACAATCAACAAAACTGTTTTACATCATGAATTGACAAATAAGATAAATTAAATGAAATGTAATCAATTTTGATGTAAAACTAGTAACCAATAATAGATTGCCAATAACTAAATACAAAGGTTAATTAGCTTGTAACCTCACAGACAATATAAACTGTGACACACATTGCTTTACTATATACAGTTTTTCTATATTCTAACAGCCATATAAATTGTTATACCATTTTTATCTATTTACTTCTTCTATAGAGTAACCCATTATATCACTAAGTATTAATATCATCTATACTGTATCAAATAGACAGCTGATTGTTTATACATTCGGCGTATCATTTCTGTATTGCACTAACCAAATATATAGAAGGTAGAAAAACGATTTACTGGGGTAAAATTAAGGACCACCACATGGACTCCGCAATCTATTGTGTATCAATATAATACTATCATAGCCACAAATAATTTGGTTTCATGATGATCCAAAAATATCCTAATAGTAAGTGTAAATAGTAAGGCACTACCTGTCAAGACATCAAACTACAATATGTAAAATATAACTTTTAAGATGATATTTTAAAAAGACAGAAACAAAAACAAAATTAGAGAAGAAGCCCCGCTGAAATGTGCGTGTTGGCCTGCTTTGATCCGAGGTCTCATGTGTCTGAAGCCATCGGTCTGCTCCAGATTCATCGGAGCAATGCTGAGAGCTAATAACAGTATCTAAGTTATGAATCTGTAGCACAGACTTATAGATTTGGGTCATTATCTCTTGTGGTGCCATTTGTCCATATAATTATTTATGAACCTCCTGGTGTTAATTTTCTATATATATATTCATATATGTGCTCTGTATTAGCTGTTAGGCTGTAAGTGTAGCTCTAGATAGCTTACTTATACACAGATTAGGGGTTAAGCAGCAGATCCCCAAAGCCACTGTAAGAATTAGGGCTTGGATCACAGGAGAATAGTATAGACAGCTTCTCTGAGTTGGGGAGCAAACAGTGGGCTCCACAAGCTGTCGCAACATGATTTGTAGGGTTTTTAGATCCGGTCTCACATTGTTATATTTGGATCATTTCTAAGAATTTGCATTGCCATATTGGATTTTGCTATTATATTGAAATGATATCACTAGATATTTTCTGTAGTAGCACATATTACTAGATTTTGATATTTCTATTCACGTATGTATGTATAAATTTGCACATGTATTCATAAGCTGTACATCTATATATATTGCTATATGAGTGTTTATATATATTTATTTGTGGGTATTTTTCGATTTACACTTTTCTGTATGAATATACAATAGGGTTTTCAGATCAGGTTTCATTCTACTATCAAAAAAGATTATATAGAAAAAAAGAAAAAAACTTTATTGGATACTCTGGATCCGGAAACTACGCCGATTAAAATGTATAAACACTATATATAGATACTTCAATAATGATGAGTATGAGTCATTAAATATTTGCATATTGCCTATTCATACCATGAACTATGCTACACAATCCTCATAAATCAGAATATACTGATACTCCTGTTAATACAGGATATACTGATAATCATAGGATAGTGCAACAGCTTTGTAAAAAGTGTGAGTATCTATATACATATAAAAACAGATGTACATAAAAATAGAATCTGATACCTTAGAAAATACTTGAATGGACTGAAAGTATATACAATCACAAATAAATGGCTCTGTAAATTAACTATAGTGTCTATATCAAGGAGAGAATAGCACTATTGGATATGAGCAAAACAAAACACATATAGCAATATGATACTATGACATAAATACAGCCATAGTGGCAATATACTTGCTGTTCAGTAGTAAAGCTCTCCAATCCAGCTCTCCATAGACTTTCTAATGTCACTGGATAATTAAGATGTTAGAATATGTGAATAGAGTGATAATTGAGCCAATACAGTTGTGAAAAAGAAAAAATTACACTCCAAAGAGTGTTGTACTTAGCTTCCGGTGTTCTAAGGTTCAGAAGGTTGGAAAAAATGATGCCAACGGGCCGTTTCGTCCCTCCACGGGGACTTTTTCAAAGGCTTTTAACTTAAACTAGCGTTTTAGGCCTATTTAAGGCCTGTAGAATGCTTCCTTAATTGGATTCCATTAGAAACGCAGTGATGCGCAACGTCATGACGTCATGACGTTTTTCAAAGTTGATTAAACTTTATTGTTACAGACAGTGGACGAATGGACGCCGGAACGTCAACGTGGTGACGTCACTGTGTCCATTCAAATCTCATTTAACTTTATTAGGATTGTTTTTGACAGAGAATACATTTACTTGCAAATTGAGACCAAATAGGCTCAAAACGGCCCATATTGGTGTCAAGAGTTTTAAGAGATCTCACCAAAAGGACTAAGGGCTAAATATATATGTTAGAAGGGTGTTTTAAATGATTTAAAATATAAGAAAATGAGGATAGAATATTAATGTACATTATACATATAAGGGAAACCAATGATTTGAATTATAAGTCTTGTTTCTTATATTATACTTGTGCATATACTCCGCCTTCAATAAAGGAGGGCAGAAACTGTGCCTATATTTCGAATAATCCAAACGTGTCTTTAAAATTTAAATTATTTCAATAATTTTGGAAAATCAAAAGGGAAAATATAATACAAGATATAATAAAGAATATATACAATAACCAAAAGAATAAGCTTGCTGTATAACATACATTATTATCTTCCTATTTGGTACAGAGTCATAATGTGCCAATTGATGTTTGGATAATAGAGAATGACTTGACAATGAACTTGACAATGTTCGCCAATATACAATTCTTTCTAGATATGGTGGAAAAAGATCTCATAAAGCACGCCACAAATATAGAGGCACACAAGGCTGATGGTCATCAAAACCTAAATATGCTAGAAAGAAAAGCATTAAAAGAACTTGCTGATGCTAATATAATAATCAAACCAGCAGATAAAGGAGGCAATATTGTATTAATGAATGGCACGGATTATTTGGAAATGTGTAATAAGATATTAAGAGACAAGACAACGTACACAATACTGAAAGAGAATCCAACATGGAAATTTCGGAAAGAATTACAAGCAATATTACTTAATGCCAAAGATAGAAAATTGATTGACCAGTCTACATATGATTTTCTATTGCCCAAGTATATTACAATAGCAACTTTTTACGCTTTACCGAAAATCCATAAGGAAATCTCTCCTGTACCAGGCCGTCCAATTGTCTCTGGAAATAATTGCCTCACGGAAAGAATAAGTAAATTTGTTGACGAACATCTGAAAGAAACAGTCAAAACTCTGCCATCATATCTTCAAGATACTTTGGACGTCCTAAAACAGCTAGATGATATCATAGTACCTGAACAAACAATTTTGATTACAATTGACGTCGAACAGCTTTACTCGTCTATCCCTCATGACATGGGTATTAAGAAATATTTGACTGCTTTAAGTATGCACAGTAGTGAAGATACCGAACTTAATGAATTAATTATTACACTACTTGAGTTCACACTCACCAAGAATTATTTCCTGTTTGATAATCGCTGGTACCATCAAAGCAAGGGAACGGCGATGGAGTCCTCCTGTGCGCCCAGTTATGCCAATTTGTATTTAGGCTACTGGGAGGCAACAGAAATCTTCAATGAAGAAATGCAGAAATTCACGGAAAATATTTTACTGTGGCAACGCTTCATTGATGATATACTACTGTTTTGGACAGGACCTAAGGAATTATTCCTTGAATTCATTAATATATTAAATCAAAATGACATAGGTCTAAGATTTACATACATGGTTAACAATAGAGAAGTAGAATTTTTGGATCTCACTATCTTGAAAGATAATACAGGCAAGATACATACATCAGTATTTCGCAAACCCACTGCATCAAATTCGCTTCTCCATTGGTCTAGCCAGCACCCTCTGAGATCAAAATCAGGAATACCTACAGGACAATATTTGCGCCTAAAGCGAAATTGTGACAATGAATTGGATTTCAAACAAAAAGCTAAAGAGCTGCGTATGAGATTCAAACAAAGAGGCTACCCTAATCGTGTGCTCAAAAGAGCCTACAGTAGAGCTTTGTTGAGCAAACGTGAAGATTTACTATACAAAATGGACAAAGGTGAATCCAATGACCAGGATATGAAAATACGCTGCATAATGCAATATGGTCAAGACTGGCGAGCCATTAAACAAATCCTTAAAAAACATTGGTACATTCTACAAGAGGATGAGGCCCTAAAAGAATCATTAACATCTGAACCCTCCATAACATACAGGAGGAGTAGAAATATAAAAGATACATTGGTAAGGAGTTATTACAAACCTCCTCAAAAACCATTGAATTGGTTAACTCCTACAATAGGATTATTCAAATGCGGTCATTGCAAAGCTTGCAACTACATTCAACCTAGCAAAGAATTTATTGACCATAAGACAGGAAAGAAATATCCAGTAAAAACTTTTCTAAATTGCGAAACCACACATGTAATTTATGTAATGACTTGTCCTTGTCATAAATATTATGTGGGAAAAACCTTTTGGCAGTTACGAAGACGGATTCTGGAACATGTTTATTCAATAACTAAATTCCTGGACACTCCTGTATCTAGACATATCAATAATTTCCATCAAAATCAGGCTGGGGCAATGAAGTTCCAAGTTCTAGAAAAACTATCGTTAGGACCTAGAGGAGGAAACATTGACCAAATTTTGCTCCAAAAAGAGAGCAAATGGATATTTACACTGAACAGCAAATACCCTATGGGCCTCAATGAAGGATATTCCTACTCTGCCTTTCTTTAGAGCACATATTTTTTACACTTTTAATCCCCTTAACATAATCTTCACTTTCATTGTATCACTCACTAGCCGACTTGCACTTCACACTATACACTATCATCAAACAATCTAGATAGGTTGTGTGCTTTATTTCACATGTTTATTTACTTCATAATCTACTCTAGTATTTCTGGTATGTAAACACTATCGCAGTATACCAATTTCAACACTTATTCATCATTCTGCTTATCTATTTAAGCAATATATGTTTCATTGCAGAATTTAGGCCTATCCCATTCTCTATTATTCAAACATCAATTGGCACATTATGACTCTGTACCAAATAGGAAGATAATAATGTATGTTATACAGCAAGCTTATTCTTTTGGTTATTGTATATATCCTTTACTATATCTTGTATTATATTTTCCCTTTTGATTTTCCAAAATTATTGAAATAATTTAAATTTTAAAGACACGTTTGGATTATTCAAAATATAGGCACAGTTTCTGCCCTCTTTTATTGAAGGCGGAGTATATGCACAAGTATTATATAAGAAACAAGACTTATAATTCAAATCATTGGTTTCCCTTATATGTATAATGTACATTAATATTCTATCCTCATTTTCTTATATTTTAAATAATTTAAAACACCCTTCTAACATATATATTTAGCCCTTAGTCCTTTTGGTGAGATCTCTTAAAACTCTTGACACCAATATGGGCTGTTTTGAGCCTATTTGGTCTCAATTTGCAAGTAAATGTATTCTCTGTCAAAAACGATCCTAATAAAGTTAAATGAGATTTGAATGGATGCCGTGACGTCACCACGTTGACACTGTCTGTAACAAAAAAGTTTAATCAACTTTGAAAAACGTCATGACGTCATGACGTTGTGCATCACTGCGTTTCTAATGGAATCCAATTAAGGAAGCGTTCTACAGGCCTTAAATAGGCCTAAAACGCTAGTTTAAGTTAAAAGCCTTTGAAAAAGTCCCCGTGGAGGGACGAAACGGCCCGTTGGCATCATTTTTTCCAACCTTCTGAACCTTAGAACACTGGAAGCTAAGTACAAACGCTCTTTGGAGTGTATTTTTTTCTTTTTCACAACTGTATTGGCTCAATTATCACTCTATTCACATATTCTAACATCTTAATTATCCAGTGACATTAGAAAGTCTATGGAGAGCTGGATTGGAGAGCTTTACTACTGAACAGCAAGTATATTGCCACTATGGCTGTATTTATGTCATAGTATCATATTGCTATATGTGTTTTGTTTTGCTCATATCCAATAGTGCTATTCTCTCCTTGATATAGACACTGTAGTTAATTTACAGAGCCATTAATTTGTGATTGTATATACTTTCAGTCCATTCAAGTATTTTCTAAGGTATCAGATTCTATTTTTATGTACATCTGTTTTTATATGTATATAGATACTCACACTTTTTACAAAGCTGTTGCACTATCCTATGATTATCAGTATATCCTGTATTAACAGGAGTATCAATATATTCTGATTTATAAGGATTGTGTAGCATAGTTCATGGTATGAATAGGCAATATGCAAATATTTAATGACTCATACTCATCATTATTGGAGTATCTATATATAGTGTTTATACATTTTAATCTGCGTAGTTTCCCAATCCAGAGTATAAAGTTTTTTCTTTTTTTCTATATAATCTTTTTTGATATATTAAGGGGTGTAAAGCACCCAGGATACTAGCAATATAGATCATCATTTTTCTTCATTCTACTATATTTTATTATTTTTATATATTTCACTGATATATGGGATTGTGCTATTATATAGTAATACTAGTTATTTATATTTAGTATCAGCACATAGCACTTTAGGTTAGGATATTTGTATCCATTTATGTATGTACCTTATTACACTTTTATTCGTAAGCTGCATATCCATATACATTGCTATTTAAGTTTTTATGTATATTTATTTGTGGGTATTTACCTATTTACACCTTTTTGTATGTATGTATAATGATACACATTTTGGTTGATTATTATTAAATAATTTTTTTGGACGTACTGTAACTGCCAGCAACTGCGGACCTGGCAAAATTTATGGACTTACGACACAAAAATACGAGACGCGTTACGACTCATTACGACCTCGCAAAAATATGACCTTACCGCCTGAAACCCGCGCACATGAAAAAATTAAAAACACAATAAATACACACAAAAAATACATAAAAAGGTTACCTACAGGAAGGAGAGGCAACCAGGACCTCGAAAACTGAATTTACTCCTCAATTTCACTTGAAATAAAAGAGTTTAGACACCCGAAAATCCCCTAAGCGAAAGAAAAAATGGCCACCGAAAAAAACAAAAACGAGGCTACAGGACTCTAAAGACACAAAACAGCACCAAACACCTACAGGTTTTTCCAAAAAAGATGTATGAGACCAAAAACAAGGACGCAACCCGCATGACCCGAAAAACATTACAAACACATTAAATACACACAACAAACACATAAAAAGCTTACCCACAGCAAGGGGGGCGGGCACCCAGCACCTCTGCAAGTGATGTTACATCTCGAAGTCCAAATTACAGAGTTTAGACACCTGAAAATCACCTAAGCGAGAGAAAAAATGTCCGCCAAACAAAACGAAAATGAGGCTAAGGACGCAAAACTACTACACTTATTTGTGGAACGAATGCTCCAGTCCAGTTCACGAGGCACGTAACACACACTATGCGGCACGTACCACACTGCTATTACCCACCATTTTACATGAAACACACAACTATTAGCCGCAAAATGGCAGCTGGACCGCAAATTTTACGCTGGAACGCAAATAGCGCATGCGTATTGCGTTCTAATGGCTTCAAGAACCTAAAAGTTTATAAATACTGCCTACTTTCCAGAAAATTCTACATTTCTCCTAAGGTGATGAACAGTGTGACTGGATAGTTCACTGCTGTCATACTTCAGAAGATAATTACTTCCTAATTTACAACTTCACAATCTGCAAATTCCAACTGAGAGGTAGGCTATAATATATTAAATTTATTAAGTAAGACCCCAAAAAAAACTTTCAAAAAAACGAAACATTTCAAACATTCCCAACCAAGACGTCATTCATGTATAGTGACATGTGAAATGCACATATTTGTGTATAGGCCCTACAACAGGCTAATCTTAACTCAAAGTAATCAAAGAAGTATATTCAACTGACATTAATTCACAGCAACTCATAGCAAAAAAAGAAAAAAATGACACTAATACATATTTAACTTGCAGCTCAATCTTTCCCGTTTTTTTCACTATTTAAACAGACTCTGATTCAATAGCGTCACTCAAGAAATTGCACGGTGGACTGTGAAAGAGGATCACTTTTAAAGAACAGAAAGAAAGAAGAAAGGGTAAGATACAAAAATACATTACATGCAGAAAAAGACAATGCTTTGCAAAAACCAAAACAATGAATATACAATTAACCATTTCCCTTTCTCTTTCAAACAGACACTACAGCAACACAAAAACACCACAGTAAAATAAACTTTCTAAACACATATACAATTCACAAATAAACACACTTGCACAGAAAAAACAATTGATAACACAAAGTGGCAGACACAAAACAGGATAGCATATCAAACATTAGCAACATAGAGAAAACAAAAGTATTCCTCCTGTTTACTCTACAACAACCTCTAACCATCACCCACAAGCCAACTGGAGCATCCCAAAAGTGGTGGACACAAAACAGGATAGTACAAAAAATCGCCACAACATATAAAAAAGTAAGTTAACATTCCTGTTTACTGTTAAACAACCTCTAACCCTCACAAAGAACCCAAATTAAGCATACCAGAAGTGGCGGATGCTAAACAGGATACTACCGCAAATAGTTCCAACATAGAGAAAATACTATTCACAGTCAGCTTTACTCTACAACAACCTTTAACCCTCAGCCACAAGCCAAATACAGCATCCCAAAAGTGGTGGACACAAAACAGGATAGTCCAACAAACATTGCTAACATATAAAAAATGGAAATAACATTAATGATTACTCTGCAAAAAAATATAACTGTAACCCAGAACTAAAATCAAACAATTTTGAAGTGGTGCACAAAAAACAGCATAGCATAAAAAAATCAGGATAACAGATACAGCAAAAAAAAAATTATCCTGTTTCATGACCAAACAACTACTACTGTAAAATAATAATACAATTACAACAGCGGTCTACACAAAACACAATACTAATCAATTACAGCCAGCACTGTACGCTTTCTCACACACTCTCAAATCAATAAAATTTTACACACAAGAAACAAAGCTAATATCAGAACACATTGCTTTGCAAAAAAAAAAAAATATGCTATTCATGAAAAATACATTATAATACATTATAATCAACATTTATCTTTTTCTTTTACAACAGACACTGCTTCAAGACTCTCGCATGAAGATTTCCAACAGCGGATCCAGGGATATTTATCTTGAAATCACACTTCCAACAAGGTAAAGTATAACAAGTAAAAAAAGAGAAAACAAAATGAACATGTTTGCTGTGTAGCCATGTCAAGAGAAAATAAAAATAAAACAACAACACACCAACAACAATAAACCCCACAAATCACCAGCTTTCACAAAATATTACTGACACATTTCTCATTTACCTACTAATTAGCTTTTACGTAGAACAACCTTTAACAGTAAACCCTAACTTCAATCTATTAAACAAAACGTGCCCAGGATAAAACAGCATACTAAAAGAAATAGTGAAAACACATAAAAAAAATATATAAATTCTCAGTTCAGAGCCCTAACGTACAATATTAAGCACAAAACCTAAACAGACACATAAAATAGAATACTACAACAAATACTACTTACACCTAACAAAGAACAATACAAACCCTCTTTTCACATCCACACCATATAAGCCATTAAGTAAAATAGTAGGGTACTATTACAACAATCACCTGCAGTACAAATTTCAAAGAGCAATATATTACTACTATTTTTTAGCCTCTACTTTGCCTCTAAGCCAACCCTACAAACCTACAAGATAAAAAACACAGAACAATCAAAAAAAAAATAAGCATACTCATTTAACACTATAAAGCTACTACATCTACAATGACCTATAATGCAATTACTTTGGGTCTGCTATGCCTCTAAGCCAAAAATTAGAACCTACAAGATAAAAAATAACAGCAAAAAAATAAAACAGACTCATTTAACAAAAGAAAGCAAGTTCATCTACAATGACCTATAATCATATACACTCAAAGTTAATTTAGAATCACAACAGTGTTGCAACAAAAACATTTTAGAAACCAACTTAACATCACAAACTAAACTAATGATACATTCTTTTCATTTCCAGATTAAGATGGCTGATAACGAGACCAAACAGGAAAAGATAAGATGTCAAGCTAGAGAACGGCAACAAAGATGGGCAAACCAGCAGACATCGGAGCAGAAGGAAATTTGATGAAAAAAAGAACGGAAAAGACTTGCAAGCAAAAGACTATCAGCTGAAAAAATAAAAGCTGCACCCAAAAAAGCGACTAAAAAACAAAAGCATATAGAACCTGTTCCTGAAACATCACATAACTAGTGATGTCGCGAACATAAAATTTTCGGTTTGCGAACCTCGAACGCGAACCGCCGCAAATGTTCGCGAACCGGCGAACCCGGCGAACCGCCATAGACTTCAATGGGCAGGCGGAATTTAAAACCCACAGGGACTCTTTCTGGCCACGATAGTGATGGGAAAGTTGTTTCAACGGGACTAACACCTGGACTGTGGCATGCCGGAGGGGGATCCATGGCAAAACTCCCACGGAAAATTACATAGTTGATGCAGAGTCTGGTTTTAAGCCATAAAGGGCATAAATTACCTAACATTCCTAAATTGTTTGGAATAACGTGCTTTAAAACATCAGGTACGATGTTGTATCGATCAGGTAGTGTAAGGGTTAGGCACGCTTCATAGTGACAGACCAAACTGCCCATTTAACGCACCGCAAACAACCGCAAACAGTCCATTTGCACAACCTCAAACTCCCCATTTGCACAAGGTTGGATACCAAGCTAGCCATGTCCCGTTCCTTGTCCTCACTGATGTCATTGAAGGTCTTCCTCCACCCAGCCACCAAGGGTCCCCGAAAGGTGACAACAAGGCCACTGGGACGCCTGCTGTGTTTGGTCTTCCACCTCCTCAAAGCCACCTTCCTCCTCTGACTCCTCTTCTTCAGACTCCTCTCACTGCGTTGCCTCTCTCTGCATTATTATAAGGTGTGTTAAGTAGTACAACTCTTATCAGTTTAATACCTGTTACAGCACCTATCAGGGGGCGTGTATAAGGCCTGGATTTTTGGAACCGGGAGAAGGAAAAAGATACTTGGTTGGTCGTATCACTTAAAATTTGGGGCACGGCGCGTGCAATCAAAGGTGCCACCATATAGGAGTGGCGTGTTTGTAAGTACTACTCTTATCAGTTTAATACCTGTTACAGCACCTATCAGGGGGCGTGTATAAGGCCTGGATTTTTAGAACTGGGAGATGGAAAAAGATGCTTGGTTGGTCGTATCACTTCAATTGTGGGGCACGGCACATGCAATCAAAGGTGCCACCAGATAGGAGTGGAGTGTTTGTAAGTACTACTGTTATCAGTTTAATACTTGTTACGTCACCTATCAGGGGGCGTGTATAAGGCCTGGATTTTTAGAACCGGGAGATGGAAAAAGATGCGTGGTTGGTCGTATCACTTCAATTTTGGGGCACGGCACGTGCAATCAAAGGTGCCACCAGATAGGAGTGGCGTGTTTGTAAGTACTACTGTTATCAGTTTAATACTTGTTACGTCACCTATCAGGGGGCGTGTATAAGGCCTGGATTTTTAGAACCGGGAGATGGAAAAAGATCCTTGGTTGGTCGTATCACTTCAATTTTGGGGCACGGCACGTGCAATCAAAGGTGCCACCAGATAGGAGTGGCGTGTTAGTAAGTACTACTCTTATCAGTTTAATACCTGTTACAGCACCTATCAGGGGCCGTGTATAAGGCCTGGATTTTTGGGACCGGGAGATGGAAAAAGATGCTTGGTTGGTCGTATCACTTCAAATTTGGGGCACTTTGTGACATTAGCTTCTTACGCTCAAACATGTCCTTTACAGGCACCTGACTATGGGCAGATGAGCAGGAACTGCTCAAGGCGAGAGACGGAGTGGCGGATGGTTGAGAGGGGGCAAGGAGGACAGCAGTGGTTGATGTGGCTGATGATGCTGGACCAGGAGGAGGATGGCGGCTTTGAGTTTGTGTGCTGCTTGTACTCATGTGTTTGTCTGGAGTCACCCAAACATTAGGTCTCAACCTGTAGAGGATAAGGGAACCAGGCTACTCTAGACCTCATTCATCATTACAGGTTTTGAGATTGGTACTATGCGTGCAAGCTACTGTGACAACAGATATGAGTGGCACTGTGCACTTGCAGAAGTTGGCAGAGTAGATGCTGTAGGTCTGACACACATGTTTGCAAGAGAGGACATAATATACGGTATCTTTAGACTACCTGATGGCCAAACCTCCTTTAGCCCCAATGCTATCCAAGAAACATTTCAAAACATCGATCAGACCATATATTCATCCCAATCCCGCTGCAGCGGATCTGACATAGACAGCTTGAACCTAGACATATCCCAAGAGTAGGTTAAATCTACAATCCAAGATCTTAAATTTGGCAAGTCCCCAGGGCCAGACGGTTTTACTCATCTGTACTATAAGAAATTTGAGCCCTTGCTTACCCCCGCACCTAACATCTTTGTTTAACGCTATACTAAATGAAGAACCTATGCCCCCTTAATTGAATCAGGCCGACCTCATAGTCTTTCCAAAAGAGGGTAGAGACCCTTTAGAGGTTAAAAATCATCGCCCCATACCCCTGATAAATGTGGATCCTAGCTAAAATTATGGCCAAACGAATATCTAACTTTTTACTAGACAAATACACAAGGACCAAATGGGGTTCATTACTTTCAGAGAGGCAGGAGATAATGTTAGGAGGGTTCTGAACGCCCAGTTCTTGGCTCAACACTATAACAACCCAGTTTGCCCTCTAGCCCTAGACATAGAGAAGGCTTTTGATACGGTGGAATGGCCATATATGTACAAAATGCTAGATAAGTTTGGATTTGAGGGACGCTTTCTCAACCTGCTCAGAAGGTACTACGACTCACCAGTAGCTAACTTAAAGATACCAGGGGACCATAAGGCCAAAATTCAAGTACAGAGAGGGACCAGGCAGGGATGCCCACTCTCCCCACTGCTCTTTGCTCTTGCCATTGAACCCCTAGCGCAGGCAATCAGAACCAACCATGCCATCCAGGGAGTTCAAGTAGGACACCATCAGTTTAAGTGTTTACTTTTCGCGGGCGATATGCTTTGCACCCCGACCAAGCCCCTTCTCTCTATACCAACACTCATGTCCACTATAAAAGACTTCAGCTAAATCTCGGGCCTCCAATCCTTGCAAAAGGTTATTTCTCTTTCAATGGAATCCTGCTTACTGGGGATACACATAAAAAAACTTATCTCAATCCTAGAACAAGCTATTCCAATTAATGGCTTTAGCATTCAAAATACACATAGCTACCCGGGCCCGGATGGATTTACAAATCTCTAATACCAAACTTTTATAGACTTGTTATTTCCCCACTTAGCCACACTTTTCAATCACATTTTAGAAGGCTCTCCCATGCCACAAGAACTAAACCATGCAAATATGATATGTTTCCCGAAAGAACGACAAGACCCATTAGAACTTAAAAATTACTGCCCCATATCACTCCCAAACGGGGATATAAAAATTTTGGCCAAATTAATGGCAAACAGGATTTCGCGATTTCTCCCCTCCATAATGCATAAAGACCAAACAGGGTTTATCCCCCATAGACAAACGGGGGACAATATCAGACGGACACAAAATTTAATCTCATGGTCATCCCAACATCAAATACCCACATGCCTTTTGGCGTTAGATATAGAAAAGGCCTTTGATACGTTGGAATGGCCTTATTTAAGAGCAGTATTACAGAAATTTGGGTTTGCAGGCAAATTTATGAACTAGAAAAATACATACTACAAATCCCCGTCAGCCACATTAAAACTCCCGGGAGATCGCTTACAACACATAAAGATTCAAAGGGGAAAAAACTAATTTTTAGATTTATTTGGAATCATAAAGCCCCGAGGATCTAAAAAAATAATATGTATAGACCAAAAGGGAAAGGGGGCCTATCGTGCCCAAATCTCAAACTGTATTACAAGGCAGCGCAGCTGGCTTTCATTCCTCTGGCGCATTCTCCCACACATCAGCTGCTCTGGGTATTCATGGAAAATGTAAGCATGTCACCTTATACATGGGATACAGTAATATGGATTCCAGGCCTGTATACTTTTTTGAGAAACTTGAAAAACCCGTTGATTAAGCACTCATTAAAAATATGGACAGAGATGAACTGGACACAAAAACTGGACACTCGGGTATCAGATCTTACCCCTATCGTACCCAATCCCCACTTTCAGATACATCTTCCGGAAAGCTCTCTCAGTTGGTGGAAGTCTCAGAACCTACTAAGGGTTGGTCCATGGTGGCATGACGACAAAATAATGACCTTTGAGCGGGTGAGAGATAGATACAATTTACCCCTGGCTGTACACTATAATTTTTGCAGGATACATCATTTTATATATACGATAAGTGGTAGGGGAACCCCCCAAAGAAACACCTGGCTACTCAAAAAATGTAGGGATTCCGCCTTTCAGCCTGGTATTATTAGCCTCATGTATGAACTATTTAATGAAAAATCATGGGCAAACAAACCAGACTATACCAAAGCCTGGGCGAGGTATTTGGGCACCGAGTTGGCAGACAGCACATGGGATAAAAGTTGGCAAGGCTTAAGTAGGGGATCTTTAAATTATAGTCTGCTTGAGACTTCAATAAAGGTCCTACACAGGACATATATTACTCCTTTTAAGCTAAATAAATGGGATCCAAAATGGAGCAGCTCATGTTTTAGGAACAGTGGTAATGAGGCTACATTTATTCATGTCTGGTGGGAGTGTTCGGCAGTTATAAGACTATGGGAAGAAACATGCTTACTAGCTTCTAAAATGTTTAAGATTCAGATTTCTGCTAATATAGAAAACTGCATGCTGGGTGTACCGCATGTCTGTCTCTCGCCCGCTCAAAATAGGCTATTAAAGTTCATCATGTTGGCCACAAAGAACCATATAGCCAGACAATGGAAATCGGATACCCTTGTCGGGATTAATACGACATATTATTTTCTAAATAATATAGAATAATGAATTTTTGAGTTCAGAATCAATTTATAGACACATCTTCCTTTTTATAAAATAACATTTATTGAAAATACCAAAATCAATTAGTCTAATGATAAAATGTAATATATCAAATCAAATGCAAATAAAACACAGTAATATATCAAATCAAATGCAAATAAAACACAGTATAACCAGCCAGATAATAAAAGAAAATTAATGCATCATATTGTAATACTTATTATTTATGATATTTTCTATACAGTCCTAAAATCTCAATACAAAAGTGTATCTCATTCACATGAACAATAAAACCTGGAATAGCAACCCATAGAACAAAATCAGATAAATCAATTAATACAATTCATCCTTAATAACGTTTTAGCATGTACTAACAATGTCTAATTATATTATAATATATAGCTATACAGGAATGTATTGAATATAACACAATTATGGTAAAATATTTTATAATATAATTGATAAATTAACTAAGTAAAATTAATTTATCTGCATTGGTCAAAAAGAAAAATGAGATATCTAATTTTGTATTAAAATTTATATCCGCATTTATAAATTTCAATGACAAAACTAAATCTAAATAACTTTTTGATAAGAAATAAACCAAACAGAGAAATTATGGTAATGGTTTTCAATTATATCATAAAATAAAATATTTCAATTTATACATTACCAATTATGACAAGATTCCACTGGTTAATCCCAAAGTTGTCTCGCCTTTCCACAAGATAGAAGTTTTTATCTCTTACTTTCTTTCTCTCTCTCTCTCTTCCTTCTCCTTCTTTTTCTTTCTAGATCCTGTTTCTATCCATAATTATACCTCTTGCTTATTTGCCTATCAGAATCCAAAATCAGTTAAAGTATCTAGTAACCAATAGAATCTTTTCATGATGTCATCACCTATTTAAATTTTATAATGAATATATTTTTCTATAGAGACGTTTATTCCTTTAACCATAAAATGGCGCTCTCGGACCTTTGAATTTTCATCCCTTTAATTAACTAATGACCCCTTTGACCCACAACCTATAAACAAAATGAAGTCATAAGAATGTTTATCAATTAGATATCCCTAGACATTTATTATTCTGTTTATTAGACTTGGTGTCTATGAAACGAATTCTTCACATGTGAAATATTAAGGAGGGTATCATTACCTTATAGACCTAGGAATTCACTCAGATATTTATCTCTTACAGAACAAAGAATTATTCAACCATGGGATAGCTCTTTTGTGGGCAGCTGTGAAAACATATTTTTCACATAGATATATTCAAGTAATAGAATCGCACGCATAGGTACATATATAAATATACAGCATATAAAATATTAATACAATGGATATAAAAATAGTGGTTAATAATTGGAATATCATATTATACTATAATATCCATATAAGATAGAACTTTATTTATACAAAAGTTCTGACACCCTACACTTTCAGGTGGTTAAAAATAAATTAAACTTTATCCTTATAAATGAACGCCTTTAGTAGACAACTCCATGGATACATTTTGAGATATATGGTCTCCGTGGCTGCAATTGAGGGATTGCATATCATCTGGAGACAATTAAAGAAATTTAGGTCCGGAATAGGGGCTCCCCTAAATGGGAGAGGATATTCTCAAGAGAACGGGATGGGTGGAGGTGTGTGTGTGTGGATCCTTAGAGGGGCGGAGGACGGAGGTAAGTGCTATATTTTACATCATATTTATGTAAAAAAGGAGGATGTTTGTGGACCTTTCCCTTTCCCAACATGTTAAATGTTAAAACTAGTTATTTATTTTCCCAATTATAGTCGGATTCAAGACTTAAAGGGAATCAACTTAAAACAAACTGAATTAAAGCTATATTAATAACTGAAAAGTAAAAAAAAAAATATATTTTTAGGCTACAGGTACAACCAAATCCAGATAACATACTAGCCCTGGATATGGTATAAGCTCCAAGATTATGGAATGGAAAGGGGTAAACTGAGTATTAATAGAGATATGGTAACTCAGTGATGTATTAACATGTATGGATATATATGTAACATGGAAATGGTTGTTTGAATATGATATATTACCTGACCTAATAAAACATTTTTTGAAAGAAAAAATACACATAGCTAGTAGTTGGAAAACCCCAAATTAAAACTTTCAGGAATTAATAAAAAAAATTAACTATTTACTGCTCAACGAGAGATTAAACCATGTAGTCTTGGATAGAATCACCCAGTTCCAGACAATTTGGGATCCCTTGATAACATCCCCATTTAGCCCCCCCCTAATATAATAAAACATTTGTTAATGGTTGAAGAGACTCGGGGGTAAGGATCGGAGTGGGGGAGCCCTGGAGGAGACCCTTCAGAAGCAACCGGCAACAAAATCATCCGAAGAAAGGAGAGATCGCCTACTGAAGCCTGCCCTAGGGTAACCCAAGGGCGATTGAGCAGGTTAGATATTGTAAATAATAAGCTACTGCTGGAGTGATGATGGATAATAGAACTTTGGTGTTAACTGCTGATATACTCTTTAATATTGTCTGTTTTACCATGTCTTAGGTTTCTCTTAAAAATTGCAATCACAGTAAAAAAAAAGAACATTTATTAACCAAAAAAGTAAAAATAAGAAGGCCTAGCCAGCTAATTTTAACAAAATGTCTTCATTGTAAATATGTATTTTTGCACAACTGTTGTGTTATGCAAGACTGTTCAATATGCTTTCTTTTTCATTACATGCCGTACGCCTTCTGACATAAAAATTAAAATAAAAAAATTAGGTATTGTTGCAGCCGCTGCTGTTGCAGCGTCCAGAAAAATTGACCTTTGTTCCCCAGGCAGAAAGTGCCATAAAACATTGCATCTTCTTGAAACCTAGTTGGTGGCGGATAAGTCATGCAAGTCATCCGGCATTCACAAATAACATACAGCAGCGTGTGGACCATTTTTAGACTAAAGGCAGCTCATCTCATCAGGCCTTTTTCAGTCGAATATATCGCCCATTGTCAGTCCCTTCGGGATCCATCCCTCATTCATCTTTATAAAGGTGAGGCAATCTAGACTTTTTTGCCCTAGGCGACTTCTCTTCTCAGTGACAAAGCCTCCTGCTGCACAGAAGGTCCTTTCTGACAGGACACTTGAAGCGGGGCAGGCCAGGAGTTCAATTGCAAATTGGGATAGCTCAGGCCACAGGTCTAGCCTGCATACCCAGTAGTCAAGGGGTTCATCGCTCCTCAGAGTGTCGATATCTGCAGTTAAGGCAAGGTAGTCTGCTACCTGTCGGTCAAGTCGTTCTCTGAGGGTGGATCCCGAAGGGCTGTTGCGATGCATAGGACTGAAAAAGGTCTGCATGTCCTCCATCAACAACACGTCTTTTAAACGTCCTGTCCTTGCCGGCGTGGTCGTGGGAGGAGGATTACTTTCACCTCTTCCCCTGTTATATTGCCCTTGTGCTGTGACATCACTAGAGATGTCGCGAATAGTTCGCCGGCGGACTGTTCCCGGCGAACATAGCATGTTCGCGTTCGCGGCGAACTGTGAACATATGTGATATTCGACCCGCCCCCTATACTTTATCATTGAGCAAACTTTGACCCTGCAACTCAGTCAGCAGACACATTCCAGCCAATCAGCATCACACCCTGCCTTCCACACCCTTCTACCTCATGGACAGCAGCCATTTTGGAATCATAACTAACTTGCAGTCTTACTGATAGGAGGCTGAGTGTAGGTGATACTGCATCAATAGGGAAAACCATAGCTAGGCTACTGTACACAGTGTGCAATACAGTCCTGAAGGACTCTTTTGATCTCTGCTGCAAGGACACCCCTGTGTCTCTTCCCCCACTTATCATCATCTTCCCCTCACCTTAGCACCCAACCCTAACACCTCTTACACTTATCCCTAACACCCCTCACCCTAACACCTAACCCTAACACCCCTAACCCTAACACCCCTCACACTTATCCCTAACACCCCTCACCCTAACCCTAACACCCCTTACACTTATCCCTAACACCCCTCACCCTAACCCTAACACCCCTCACACTTATCCCTAACACCTAACCCTAACATCCCTCACCCTAACACCTAACCCTAACACCCCTCACACTTATCCCTAACACCCCTCACCCTAACACCTCACCCTAACACCCCTCACCCTAACCCTAACACCCCTCACACTTATCCCTAACACCCATTACCCCACCCTAACATCCCTCACACTTATCCCTAACACCTAACCCTAACATCCCTCACCCTAACACCTAACCCTAACACCCCTCACACTTATCCATAACACCCCTCACCCTAACACCTAACCCTAACACCCCTCACACTTATCCCTAACACCCCTCACCTTAACCCTAACACCCCTCACACTTATCCCTAACACCTAACCCTAACATCCCTCACCCTAACACCTAACCCTAACACCCCTTACACTTATCCCTAACACCCCTCACCCTAACACCTAACCCTAACACCCCTCACACTTATCCCTAACACCCCTCACCCTAACCCTAACACCCCTCACACTTATCCCTAACACCCCTTACCCTAACCCTAACACCCCTCACACTTATCCCTAACACCTAACCCTAACATCCCTCACCCTAACATCTAACCCTAACACCCCTTACACTTATCCCTAACACCCCATCACCCTAACACCTAACCCTAACACCCCTCACACTTATCCCTAACACCCCTCACCCTAACCCTAACACCCCTCACACGTATCCCTAACACCCCTTACCCTAACCCTAACACCCCTCACACTTATCCCTAACACCTAACCCTAACATCCCTCACCCAAACACCTAATCCTAACACCCCTTACACTTATCCCTAACACCCCTCACCCTAACACCTAACCCTAACACCCCTCACACTTATCCCTAACACCCCTCACCCTAACCCTACCACCCCTCACACTTATCCCTAACACCTAACCCTAACATCCCTCACCCTAACACCTAACCCTAACACCCCTTACACTTATCCCTAACACCCCTCACCCTAACCCTAACACCCCTCACACTTATCCCTAATACCCCTCACCCTAACACCTAACCCTAACACCCCTCACACTTATTCCTAACACCCTTCACCCTAACCCTAACACCCCTCACCCTAACACCTAACCCTAACACCCCTCAAACTTATCCCTAAGACATAACACCCCTCACACTTATTCCTAACATGCCTCTCACTAACACCTAACCCTAATACCCCCTTACACTTATCCCTAACAGCCCTTACCCTAACACCTAACCCTAACATTCCTTACCCTAACACCCATCACACTTATCCCTAACACCCCTTACCCTAACCCTAAAACCCCTCACACTTATCCCTAACACCCCTCTCCCTAACCCTAACACCCCTCACACTTATCCCTAACACCTAACCCTAACACCCCTCACACTTATCCCTAACACCCGTCACCCTAACCCTAACACCCCTCACACTTATCCCTAACACCCCTCACCCTAACACCTAACCCTAACACCCCTCCCACTTATCCCTAACACCCCTTACCCTAACCCTAACACCCCTCACACTTATCCCTAACACCTAAAACTAACATCCCTCACCCTAACACCTAACCCTAACACCCCTTACACTTATCCCTAACACCCCTCACCCTAACACCTAACCCTAACACCCCTCACACTTATCCCTAACACCCCTTACCCAACCCTAACACCCCTCACACTTATCCCTAACACCTAACCCTAACATCCCTCACCCTAACACCTAACCCTAACACCCCTTACATGTATCCCTAACACCCCTCACCCTCACACCTAACCCTAACACCCCTCAAACTTATCCCTAAGACATAACACCCCTCACACTTATTCCTAACATGCCTCACCCTAACACCTAACCCTAATACCCCCTTACACTTATCCCTAACAGCCCTTACCCTAACACCTAACCCTAACATCCCTTACCCTAACACCCATCACACTTATCCCTAACACCCCTTACCCTAACCCTAACACCCCTCACACTTATCCATAACACCCATCAACCTAACACCTAACCCTAACATTCTCACACTTATCGCTAAGACCTAACACCCCCCACACATATCCCTAACACCCCTCACCCTAACACCTAACCCTAACACCCCTCACACTTATCCCTAACACCCCTTACCCAACCCTAACACCCCTCACACTTATCCCTAACACCTAACCCTAACATCCCTCACCCTAACACCTAACCCTAACACCCCTTACATGTATCCCTAACACCCCTCACCCTAACACCTAACCCTAACACCCCTCAAACTTATCCCTAACACCTAACCCTAACATCCCTCACCCTAACACCTAACCCTAACACCCCTTACATGTATCCCTAACACCCCTCACCCTAACACCTAACCCTAATACCCCCTTACACTTATCCCTAACAGCCCTTACCCTAACATCTAACCCTAACATCCCTTACCCTAACACCCATCACACGTATCCCTAACACCCCTCACCCTAACACCTAACCCCCTCACCCTTATCCCTAACACCCTTACCCTAACACCCCTCACACTTATCCCTGTGTCTCTTCCCCCCTTATCATCAAGGGAGGGGGAGGATGATGAGGGCGGGGGGAAGAGACACAGGGGAGGATGATGAGGGAGGGGGGAAACAGACACAGGGGAGGATGATGAGGGAGGAGGTAAAAAGATACAGGGGAGGGTGATGAGGAAGGGGGGAAAGAGACACAGGGGAGGATGATGAGGGAGGGGGAAGAGACACAGGGGAAGATGATGAGGGAGGGGAAAAGAGACACAGGGGAGGATGATGAGGGAGGGGGGAAAGAGACACAGGGGAGGATGATGATGGAGGGGGGAAGAGACACAGGGGAGGATGATGAGGGAGGGGGTAAAGAGCTACAGGGGAGGATGATGAGGGAGGTGGGAGGATGATGAGGGAGGGGGGATGAGACACAGGGGAGGGTGATGAGGAAGGGGGGAAGAGACACAGGAGAGGATGATGAGGGAGGGGGTAAAGAGATACAAGGGAGGATGACGATGGAGGGGGATGTTAGGTTATTTATGCCCTTTATGGATTAAAACCAGACTCTGCATCAACTATGTCATTTTCCGTGGGAGTTTTGACATGGATCCCCCTCCGGCATGCCACAGTGCAGGTGTTAGTCCCCTTAAAACAACTTTTCCATCACTATTGTGGCCAGAAAGAGTCCCTGTGGCTTTTAAAATCCGCCTGCCCATTGAAGTCTATGGCGGTTCGCCAGGTTCGCCGGTTCGCGAACATTTGCGGCGGTTAGCGTTCGCAGTTCGCGAACCGAAAATTTTATGTTCGCGACATCACTAGACATCACCCTTATATGCTGTGTAAAGCATACTTGTTAATTTGTTTTGGACCTGCTGCATCCTTTCTGACTTGCGGTAATTTGGTAATATTTCAGGCACTTTCTGCTTATACCGGGGGTCTAGTAGCGTGCGCACCCAGTACAGGTCGTTCCCCTTCAGCCTTTTTAAACGAGGGTCCTGCGACAGGCACGACAGCATAAAAGACCCCATTTGCACAAGGTTGGATGCCAAGCTACCCATGTCCCGTTCCTCGTCCTCAGTGATCTCGCTGAAGATATGTTCTTCCCCCCAGCCACTGGTACAAGATAGGTGACAACGAGCACCCTGGGATGCCTGTTGTGATTGGTCTTCCTCCTCCCCCTCAAAGCCACATTCCTCCTCTGATTCCTCTTCCTCACAATCCTCTTCCAGCGTTGCCGCAGGTCCAGCAAGCGATGCTGATAAGGCTGTTTCTGGTGGTGATGGTGACCACAACTCTTCCTCTTCCTCGTCACGCTTATCTACGGCCTGATCCAGCACTCTTCACAGGGCACGCTACAGGAAGAAAACAAATGGTATGATGTTGCTGATCGCATCTTCGGTGCAACTGACAAGGTTTGTCACCTCCTCAAAGGGACACATGAGCCTACAGGCATTGCGCATGAGCGTCCAGTACCGCGGCAAAAAAATCCCCATCTCCGCAGAGGCTGTCCTAGCACCCTGGTCATAAAAATACTCGTTAATGGCTTTTTCTTGTTGGAGCAGGCGGTCGAACATTAGGAGTGTTGAATTCCAACGTGTGGGGCTGTCACAAATCATGCGCCTCACTGGCATGTTGTTTCGCCGCTGGATAACAAAAAAAGTGGGCAATAGTAAAATGTAAACTTTATTGGTTGGAAAAACCGACGATTAAAACTTTAAAAAGGGAAAGAATAAAAACTGTACAAATACCTTTGAACAGAAAAACTGCAAACCTAATGACCACTGGACAACTGTCACTCATTAAGTGGGGTTTGAGCAGTATTATAAATGAGACACAGAGAGTGTCTATGTATAAGCCTGTAGTACTATGCAACAAAAGGTGTAAATCATTAGAATAGTGGGCCAAACCTTCCTAAATTACCTTGTGCTATAACTATATATCTCTCCCCAGTAACGGTTGTGAAACCTAGTATAACAACATAAGGAAGATATAGGTAGCTTGGTAGTATGCTTCTAAACAACAGATTTCTTTGCATACAAAAAATCCTCAGTTTGGCTCTTAGATCACCAGGTACTTCATTGCCTCTTATTAGGGTACAATGCCCCTATTATTTGAATTATATAGGTATAAATCAACCATTCAAACAATATGGCTCTTAAATGTCCAGATATTGCATTACCTCTTGTTAGAGTATCACACCACACCTATTTTGGTGGTGTAAGCATAATTTGGGCCATTCTGAACAAGCTCACTCTCTGTATACTCGCATATAGTATAACAGCGTCTCCCTGTGCTGGGGAGATTCGCGCTGCCTAGTTGCGTCGTGCGTAATAACCTCACGTTACGCTAGCCTACATCCTAACATGTTTCTACGTGTTCAACGTCTTTTTCGCCGCTGGATATCTGAAAAGTGCGCCATGGCCGTGTAGGAACGCCTGAAATGGCAACACACCTTTTTGGCCTGCTTCAGGATGTCTTGTAAGCCTGGATACTTATGGACAAAGCGTTGTAAGATCCGATTACACACATGTGCCATGCACGGCACATGCATCAACTTGCCCAAATTCAATGCCGCCAACAAATTTCTTCCGTTGTCACAAACCACTTTGCCAATCTCCAGTTGGTGCGGAGTCAGCCATTGATCCACCTGTGCGTTCAGGGCGGACAGGAGTGCTGGCCCCGTGTGACTCTCTGCTTTCAGGCAAATCAACCCCAAGACGGCATGACACTCCCGTATCCAGGATGTGGAATAGTATCTGGTGAGCTGTGAGGGTGCCGTTGATGGGGGGCAAGACGCAGCAGTAGAGGACTCAGCTGAGGAGGTTATGGAAGAGGATGGAGTAGGAGGAGTAGAGGAGGTGGCAGCAGGCCTGCCTGCAAGTCGTGGCGGTGTCACCAACTCCTCTGCAGCGCCACTCATTCCATGATTGGCAGGCGTCATCAGGTTTACCCAATGCGCAGTGTAGGTGATATACCTGCCCTGACCATGCTTTGCAGACCAGGTATCAGTGTTCAGATGGACCCTTGCCCCAACACTGTGTGCTAGAGAGGCCATTACTCCCTTTTGCACAATCGAGTACAGGTTGGGGGTTGCCTTTTGGGCAAAGAAAATTAGTCCGGGTACCTTCCACCGCGTTGTCCCAATCGCTACAAATTTTTGGAACGCCTCAGACTCCACCAGCTTGTATGGTAAAAGCTGGCAGGCTAAGAGTTCAGACAAGCCAGCTGTCAGACACCAGGCAAGGGGGTGACTTTGTGGCATTGGCTTCTTACGCTCAAACATGCTCTTGACAGACACCTGGCTGTGGGGAGATGAGCAGGAACAGCAAAAGGCGAGAGACGGAGTGGCGGATGGTTGAGAGGGGGCAAGGAGGACAGCAGTGGTTGACGTGGATGAAGATGCTGGACCAGTAGGAGGATGGCTGCTTTGAGTTTGTGTGCTGCTTGTACTCATGTGTTGATCCCATTGGCGTTTGTGATGTGACATCATGTGCCTTCGCAAAGCAGTTGTACCTAGGTGGTTTTTGGACTTCCCACGACTCAGTTTCTTTTGGCACAGGTTGCAAATGGTATCGCTGTTGTCAGAGGCAGACACACAAAAAAAATGCCACACTCCTGAGCTCTGCAGTGACGGCACTCTGGTGGTGTCAACAGGATGCGTTGATTGGCGTGATGTCTGGCTGACCCCGGGTGCTGATGCATGCCGTCTGACTGTGCCACTAGCTCGTTGCGATGACCTCCCTCTGCTTATAACTCATCTCCTCCTCCTCTCTGTCTCCCCATCTGAACTTTCCCCCTGTTCTTCTTCTCTTCTAGCGGGCACCCACGTGACATCCATGATGTTGACGCATCGTCATCATCATCACCCGCCTCACTTGTATCTGACAATTGAACAAAGGAAGCAGCAGCGGGTACATCATCATCATCACATCGTACGTACATGTGTGTACTGCTGCCTGACTGAGACATATCCCTGTTATCTACATCCTCTGGCAATAATGGTTGCGCATCACTCATTTCTTCAAACTGATGTGTAAATAACTCTTCTGACTGATCAATTGAATCGGCTGTGGTACTAGTGTTGGTGGTGGCGGCAGGCGGGCGAGTGGTAACTTGAGAGGTGCCCGAAGCTAAGCTGGAGGAGGATGGTGCGTCAATGTTCCAAGCGGAAGCTGTAGAAAATTGGGTGTCCTGTGTTAGACAGTCAACCATGTCCTCAGAACCGTTCAAGTTCAGGGTACGTTGCCTCTGAAAACTGGGCATTATTCTAGGGCCAAGGGGAATCACAGGACCACGACCACGACGGCCCCTGCGGGGTGTCCTGCCTCTGCCTGTCGTTTTTTTTTCGATTAGTGGTACTATGCGTGCAAGCTACTGTGACAACAGATATGAGTGGCACTGTGCACTTGCAGAAGTTGGCAGAGTAGACGCTGTAGGACACAGATGCTTGCAGACAAGTAACTGCTATTCAATGTATTACAGTCAAAATTGTATTCTTTGTTTAAATGTGCACTACTGACTGTTACACCAGATATGAGTGGTGGCACTGATTGGGCAAGTGGGCACAGTATACGATGTGAGCCTAAGACACACACGCTGGCAGGCAGGCAAATGAAATTAGATTACACAGAAAAAAAGTGTTGTTTTTTTTAAATGTAGAGTGCTGGTACACCACTGGATTGGATTGGTTGAACTTGGCACAGTGTATTTTAACATTATGAGAAACATATTCTGTAACCTAAATAAAAATCATTTTAGGAGGTTGAGAGAAAAAGAAACCGGATGGGGGGATACCGAGCAGAGCACACCATCTACAGCCCACTGGGAGAAAAACTCATCCATTTCCCCAGTGGACAAAGCCAGGTGGTACTCTGCCCGGATATGGGAGCGCACCAGCACCCGGAACATGGCCTCAGGTGACAAGGGAACCCCCCCTATCAAACACTGCTTCCTGGACTTATATGTAGCCAATTTGGCTAATGCCAGGAGCAGGTTGATGTGGAGGTCCCTGGCCTTATTGCCCCGGGACACTGGGCGCCCAAAAATAAAAATGTGAGGGGAGAAATGCAGCCAGAACTGCAGGAGGAGGCCCCTCAAGAGTGACAAGAGGGGCTGCAGTCTGGCGCAACTAAAATAAATATGATACACTGACTCTCCCTTGCCACAGAATGGACAAGTGGAGGGAGAGTCCGTGAATTTAGCTAAGTACTCTCCCGTGCTCAGTGCACCATGGAGCACTCTACAACTCAAGTCCCCGGTGGGTTGTGGAACTAAATCAGAATAAAGTTCGGGGCCTCTTGCCCTCGTCAGCTGACCTGCCTCCAGATGGTATCGGGACGGGTCACGAGGGCAAGGAAGTGCACTGTATGGAGCACGAGAGAATATAAGCTCTTCCTCGGCATGCCGCGAAAGCATGCCGAGGGTATGTCCCTCAACTTCAAGAGGTTGGGGACAGGAGAAGCCTGAGGGGAAACACGGGGCTTGTGTCCAATGCAAACAGCCGGAGCATGGGTGTTGAAAGGTGCATGTGGCACTCCGGCCTGCAAAGCCCCGCGAAGGAAGGTGCGCGAGTCGGGGGAGATGGCATCCCTAATCTCCTGGAGCAAGTGCCCTGAGACTTTGGGCGTCACATATCCCAAATGGAGCGCAAGCTCCTGGGGTGACACCCAATCAGAACGCCCGTATTCCAGGAGATCCCAGACTCGGGTCATCCGTGCATGACTAAGGCGGCGGATGATACTGGGGGACTGTAACATTGGAGCCCCCACTGCTGGATTAAATAGCAGGGTCTCCGTGAATATTTCATCCCCCAAAGGCACGCCCTGCCTGGTCACGGAGACCATGCTCCAGGCCTTGAGGGTTTCCTGGTAGTATGCCGGCAACACCAAGAGGTCTCTCTCAAACCCCTCGGGCCTGATCAGAAATAATTGCCGGTCATACCCCAGGTTGCGCAACTGGCGATAAAAGCTGGATGCCAGTGCTCACCACTACGGAAAGGGATTTGCATATAGGTATCTCTGCAGGTACTGAAGGCTAAAGGTGGACAACTGGGAGCACACACAAACAACTCCCTGTCCACCCTCCACCAAAGGCAGACTTGCCACCCCTGCAGAGACCCAATGCCTTCCCATCCAGAGGAAATCTAACAAATTCCTCTGGATATTGGTGACAAACTCGGGGGTCGGACTCAGACAAATTAGCCGGTGCCAGATCTGAGAAGCCACCAGCTGATTCACCACTAAAGTCCGCCCCCTAAGGAAAAGCATTTTTGCTAGACCCCTCCATCGTCCCAGACGAGAGAGGACACTGCCCCTTAACTCCCTTCAGTTGTCTGGGACGGAAGCATCCGCAGCGGACAGGTAGACCCCCAGATATTTAATGACATCTGCCTCCCACGTGATGTCACGAAACGTGGGAGGCAAAGAGTCTACCTGTAAATTACCCTCTAAAAGGCCTGTGCATTTGGACCAGTTGATCTGAGCGGAGGAGGCAGCTGAATATACCTCCAGGCACTGTTTTGCCAGCTCAAGATCAACTGGATCCTGGGCCACGAGGAGCTAATCTTCCGCATAAGCTGAAAGGACAATCCGCATGTCTGGATCTTTTAGCACCAGCCCTGTGAGCCTTTTCCTCAGTAGGCAGAGGAAAGGCTCGATGGCCAGTGCATATAACTGTCCAGACAAGGGAGATCCTTGACGCACCCCTCGTCCAAATACCAAAGGTGCTGTTAGGGCCCAATTGATTTTAAGTAAACACTCTGCAGAGGAGTACAGCGTTCTTATAAAGCCCACAAACTGTGGGCCAAAGCCGTACGCTTGCAGAGTGGCTATGAGGTAACCATGGTCCACCCTGTCAAACGCCTTCTCTTGATCTAAAGAGAGAAAGGCGAGTTACAGACCAGTCCTGCGAGAATAATGCAATAGATCCCGGACCAGAAAGATACTATCAAAGATAGTCCGGCCCGGGATCGCATAGGACTGGTCAGGGTGAACCAATTCTGCCAGCACAGACCCAAGTCTAAGCGAGATGGCTTTAGCTACAATCTTGTAGTCCGTGCTGAGCAGAGAGACCGGTCGACAGATCTTAATAAGCCGGAGATCCCCCTTTTTGGGCAGCAGGGCAAGTACTGCCCTGTGACAAGACAGGGGCATCTCCCCGGTCTCCAGGGCTTCCCCAAGGACCATATGGAAATCAGGTCCCAGAGTCTCCCAGAAAAATTGGAAAAATTCTACAGTCAGTCCGTCCAGTCCTGGAGACTTCTCACAGGACATGGCACGGAGGGCTTCAGAGAGCTCTTGAAAAGATAGTGGTATATCAAGCCGCTCTCTTACACCCTCACTGACTGTGGGGAGCCCCTCCCATAGCACCCTGCAGGCGTCTGGAGAAATGGGACCCGGAGAGTAAAGATCTTTATAAAAGTTCCGGGCTCTATCACAGATACTCTCCGGATCTGTAAGGGGGGCACCGTCTTCATCTAGAAGACAGGTGATGTGCCTACTGGTACCCCCCTTTTTCTCCAGTGAGTAGAAGAGGCGCGAGCCGCGGTCTAGATCTTTGAGAAAACCTAAGCGGCTGCGCACGTATGCCCCCTTGGCCTGGTGTCGTTCCAGTTCACAGAGGACACCCTTCCTCTCTAAATACTCGCTCTGCAGGGATTGGTCCCTACAAGTGAACAGCCTCTGCTCCAGATGGAGGACCTCCCCCCGGAGTGACTCCAACTCAGCTTCGCGCTGCCCACTCGCACCCTTGGTATATTCCTGACACAGAAGTCGCAAATGAACCTTGCCCACGTCCCACCACAGTTTTAACGTGGCAAAGTCCCCCTTGCAACCCCTCCAGTCCGTCCAAAACTCCCGGATCAATGTCACGAGCCCCTGGTCCTTCAACAAGGCATTGTTGAAGTGCCAATAGGCGGCTCGTGGCGCTGTTGGAGTTAGCGTCACCGTCACAGACACACAGTTGTGGTCTGTGAACGGAGCCAGCCTAATGGCACAAGAACCGACTCGTGACATATAGTGACTAGATATATATAGTCTGTCGATCCGGGAGTGGGACACCAGACCGGCTCTCACCCTGACGTAGGTGAAACCGTCTGATGCCCCTGGGTTCTGCTCTCGCCAGATGTCCTCCAGGGAGAAGCGGGCGATGATCTCCCGCAGGGCTGATGCAGAAGGCGGGTACGGCTCTGGACTATTCCGGTCCAGAGCGTCGAGGGTGCAGTTGAAATCACCCCCGAGTACCAAACACTCATCTGCGTCAACCGTCTTCAAAAGCTGGGACAGTCTGGTGAGGAACCTCGCTCTCTCGGGCCCTCCAGCAGGGGCATATATATTAACTAGGTTAATGATGCTACCCTGCTCTCGGACCCGGAGGTGGATTAGACGGCCTGGGATAACAGCTTTCACAAGCAGCAGCTCTGGCTGAAAAGACTCTGAGAACAGGGTCACCACTCCACATGACGCCGATGTGAAGTGGCTGAAGAAGACCCTGCCTCTCCACTCCAGTTGCCACGAGGCCTCAGCCTCTGGAGGGGTGTGAGTTTCCTGCAGGAAGCTCACAGAGTACCCTCCCTGATATAAATAGGAGAGTACCTGGAACCTGCGGAAACTGTCTTGACAGCCATTGGTATTTAGCGTGCTGATGTGCAAAGCCATTACTGCGTGTCAGGAATTGTGCGTTCCTCAGACCCTTGAGACTGCTGATAGGACACGCACATTTTATAGAATTTCCGGACGCGGAGATGCTCCGCAGTCCCAGAATTCTTGGCCCTAGTGCTGACCACTAGATATTGCTGGAGAGAGTGGAGAGTAAACAACATATTCTTCCAAGTCTCCAAGGCCAGCCGCACCTTCTTTTTCTTTTGTCCATGAAGGGTGCTCTCAATGAATAGATCTATTTCCTTGACAGGGATAACCCAACCAGAATCTGATGTTCCTTCTAGTGAGTCACCCCTGGGCTCCTCTTGGCTGAGAGCTTTTACTCCATCCTCCCCGGCTGGAGTCAGTTTCCTCAGCTTTATTCTCAGGGACCCCCTCTTAGATGATGCAGAAGGAGTCCCTTTAGCACCCTTCAAGGTAAATAATGGACCCTTGAATTGCTGCTGCACCCCTGTAGCTTCAGGAGTGCATTCAGGGGTAGCTGGCTGGACAGCAGTGGCTGGCATGGCTTCCTTAATGGAAGCCTTGGAGGCTTTATATGCCTCCTCTGCCTGTTCCCCCGCTGCTTGCTCAGCTTGGATGGCACCGATGTTAGGGTCAGTGGACGGCTGAGGAGGGTAGACAGGCTCTCCCATGATGTTAACAGGAAAACCTGTTTTATCACCCTCCCCTATTTCCACTTCCCCTTGTGCCACATCCCCCCTGACAGACAAATCCATGGGGTCCTGAATGGGGGTCATGCCTATATTCCCCCCCTCCAGTAGTGACTCGGCCTGGGGCTCTAACAAAGCCCGAGGTACGTCACCAGAGAGTGACACTGGAGGAGGAGACTGACTGGTGCCCTTGAAGCTCAGCACCTCAGGGACACTGACTACCCATTCAGCAGGGGCTTTGTTGGGACCCCCCTCAAAGGCCAGAGGCAGAACCTGATCTTTCTTGTCTACCCCTGCCTCACTTGGGAGACCCTCTTGCCCCTGCTTTTCCTCCAGACCCTTTTCCACATTAACCCCTATGGGGTCTGGAGAAAGAGATGTGTGGTCTGGCACCGGCTGGCTGAGCTTAATAACCGGGCCAGACAATGTCACCGGATGAGGAGGAGATGTTTTGTTCCTCTTCTTGCTTTTAGAGGGAGGTGCTCCACTATAGAGCACTTCCCACTTATCAGCAACCTCCCTGTTGGTTTTATGCTTCCTCTTCCTGGGGACGTCACTCCTGGAAGAGGAGCTGCCACTAGCTGCCTCCCCTGCAGAGGGCTTATTATCCCTCTGCTTACACTGTGCCCCCACACTAACTGATGTAATTATGGTGGAGGCAGATTGGGACTTGGGAGATGCAGCTGTGACACTGGGAGGACCGGTGACATTCTTCCCCTTTTTCCCCGTGTCTGCAGTCTTGCTGGAGACCACAGACACAGATGGCTTTTTTGGGGAAGAAGGGGGTTTGGAGGCCGTGGTGGTGGCTTGAGGAACGGCCTCCTTGCCTGAGCTCTGTGGGGGGGCTATGACCCTTGAGGTCCCTGCTGTTATGGGCTCAGCGGGGATGGGTGCTGTACTGACGGAGGTGCTATTTGCTGGGGCTGGGGCATGATGCTTTACATTAGGACAATTCCTACGTGTATGCCCCAACCCCTTGCAATGATAGCACTGCACCTCCGTAGTGCTGTAAAAAATCCTGTAGAGCACCCCCTCAAATGGAACCCCAAAAGACCCCTCTATGTTTTCTGTGCCCTGAGGCAGGCACATTTGTACCTGCCTCTTGAAAGAGAGCATATGACGTAGTGCTCTCTCTCTGCACCCCAGGAGAATTTTAATAAATGGTGTTTTTACTTCCCCTAGGGTTAGCAGGTGGGGGCGCAGGAGGGAGTCTGGTAGGAAGGGGGGCACATTAGAGAGTGTTACTTTTGTGCCCAACCCTTCCAGGGGTTCTATTGGGACATATAATCCCCCCACTGTGATGCCTCTCTGTATAAGAATGTGAGCAGCAGCCAGCGTACGGGTAAAGAAAACTGCTTTCCCGTACATTTTGCTGGCTGCTACTATAACAGAGGGGCTGATGACATTAGCTGCAGCACGCAGATAGATATCAATGCTGTAGACCCCAGACAACTGACATTTAACCCCATGCTTCCTGGTGATCTGCCCCTCAGCCCCAGCGGTGGTATTACTGGGGCCAGCAGAAACCACCTGTGACCAGGTATTAGCCACAGGGGTAGGTCTGCTGGCAGAACCACCAGGAGCTGGGGCTGCCTTATCTGCCTGGGGCCTATGCTGTGCAGTGCTGCAGCTAGGATTTTCAGGGGCCATTATTCCCCCTTTTGACCCCTGAGGCTTCTTAATTGTCTTATCCCTCATGTTTAGACCCTTTTTTTTTTTAGTTTACTTGTTTTATTTATTTTTATTTTTTGTTTTATGATTTTCTAACTGTTTTCTTTTTTAAAAATATATAAGTGTGAAAAAGAAAGAAAACTAAGGACAAAACTAAGGGAGAGAGAGAGATGATGCTTGGCAGTGGAATGGTTAATGGCCTGTTGCAAGGTGTCTAATTGCAACAACACAGAGAACACAGAGGCTTTTTAACCACTCTGTGTCTCTGTGTCAGATTTAAAAAAAAAGCCTTTTCAACAAAAATTCTAATTGTTTTCCCCCCCCACTGCCTACAAAGATGTTACTTGTCTTCTCTCCCCCAAAACATAAAACCCAACACCAAACAAACAAAACTTTAAAAAAACCTGAAAAACTTTTAAAAAAAGTCAAAGTAAAAAAAGCTCCAGGAGTGAAGGTGAAGTGCTAAGGGAGGGGTGTGGCAAAGTATCCAGGAGACAGCTCACTCTCCTGGGATAGAGAGCTGAGCCTGACTCCCAGAAAACTAAAACTTAAATTAAACTAAGAAAAATACCACAAAAACTCCCAAAAATGAAGAACACCGTGCCCAAAGTGCTTATAAACAGAAAGGTGTTAAAATAAAACTTGTATTTGAGGGACTAAGACCCTAAAAAGCCTTTTGTTTAGAGCTCAAGCATGCACACAACATGCTCTCTGAGAACTTGGCACAGTACTTGTAAGCCTGACACACACACTGGCTAGCAGTCAGGAAAATTAACTTAGATTGGCGGTCAGGCAAATGAACTTAGATTTAAGAAAATAAAATTAATGGTTTTTTAAATGTAGGCTGCAGATACACCACTAGATTGGATTAGTTGAACTTGGCACAATACTTGTAAGCCTGACACACACACTGGCTAGCGGTCAGGCAAATGAACTTAGATTGGCGGTCAGGCAAATGAACTAAGATTTAACAAAATAAAAGTTTTGGTTTTTTAAAAGTAGACAACTAGTAAACAAGATTGTATTGGTTGCACTGTGCACACACAGTATAAGTTGTGAGCCTGACACACACACTTGCTAGCAGGGACTAGAAGGGAGACAGGCAAATGAAGTTAGATTAGACAGGGAAAAAAAAAGATGTTATAGCCCTAAAAAGGGCTTTTTGGGGTGCTGTGTTTACAGCAGAGATCTGATGAGTCCTTCCGCACTGCACTGGACACTGAATAAACTTGCCTAGCTATTGATTTCCCTATTCAATCAGCATCACCTACACTCTCCCTCCTCTCAGTAAGACTGTAAGTTAGTTATGATTCCAAAATGGCAGCTGTCCATGAGGTAGAAGGGTCTGGAAGGCAGGGTATGATGCTGATTGGCTGGAATGTGTCTGCTGACTGTGAGGTGCAGGGTCAAAGTTTGCTCAATGATAAAGTATAGGGGGCGGATCGAACATTGCATATGTTCGCATATCGCCGCAAACGCGAACATGCTATGTTCGCCGGGAACAGTCCGCCGGTGAACTATTCGCGACATCTCTACACATAACATTTCAAATGATGAATTACAAACTGAAACCGATATATGCTCTTCAAATTGTCCTTTACTCAAGTCTTTAGCAGTAGAGGTTCATAATTGTGGTGATATGAATATTCTCTGTCAGTTTTGTGAGGCTTATCATTTTAAACAGGAAAGACCCAGAGATGGACAGTTCATTAGTTGCTGTCAAAAAGGTAAGTTCAGAGGGGCGTGGCCAAGCGCAGCACAAGAACAGACGTGCAGAGCTAGAGCTCCGCAGCTTTTGTGGCTTTAGGGGCAGCTGGTGGCTGACAGAAAGCCCCTAGGGAGACCTAGACCACAGCGGAGGATCCCCCTCCTCATAGGGATCACCCCAATACCCAGAAAGCTAGGATTAGTGGGACCCTGACGGAAGAAGCCCTGACGGGGCCATAGCCTCCTACTCTTCATTACCTACCCGAACCTCAATCAGGCAGGACAGCACCATCCACGGAGGACGGAGGTGCGTCCCCTCCCTCCCGAAACAAGGAGGAGGCCTCCTGGAACCCCCACAGCTGATCCGGCACAACCGAGTGGGGGGAGAGAGAGACGCGCTCAGGAGCAAGCACCAGCTTGCATAGGACAGCCTACGCAGCCTGACAGACCCACTGGCGGATCCCGTCTGAGGCTGCAACAAGGCAGCACAGAGGGTAAGGGACAGAGGGTGAAGGATCTACCGATTCTCCAGTGAATGCAGCCCTCTGAGAGGAAGGCCTGAAAACGAGGGAAAGAACCACCATCTTGGTAAGCGGAAAGCCCGCGAAAACGCGGCCGCCATCTTGTGGCGCAACTGAACAGTGATTCAGTATTAAAGAAAGTACAGTGGGGGCTACAGAGAGGGGAAACAAAGAGAAGTGAACCCCATAACACATAAGGGGGGACAAGACAGAAACATCTCACAACACTTACTCCCCCCCCCTCAGAAAACCAGTGCCAAGATAGGATCTGTGGAAAGGCTGAAGCCAGGGCGGCCATCTTTGAAAAGGGCTAGTGGAGGAGAGCGCACATAACGGGAGGCCTGACTTACTCTGGTGGCAGGAGAGGAGGCACATCCCCATAATTCCTACAATCACCTTCACGGGGCGCTGAACAACAGAGGGCACCACAAAGGGGAAAAAAGTGGAGAGGGCCCCTGACACATCACCCTAGAAGCCTGGGCACAGAGACCGGGGTACAGAGCCGCCAAAGACACATCTGTGCAAATACCCAGTACAAAAGGATAAAAATAGAATCTTCACTTATAACCAGAGACGTAAATTCCTACGGAATTGATCTATAGTGGTCAATAACAACTAATCAAAAATGTAACCCCAATGGAGGGTGACAGAGGGGAAAAGAAACTGACAGAAAAGAATATAAACATGGCTTAACAAATAGCCGCAAGCCTGGGTCCCACCGACTAAATATGTAAATGCTCCACTGCCTCAAGTCCCACACAGAATCCCAGGTCTTCTACATAATGTGGAAATAGTAAATCATAAGAAATTTAAGCTCAGGGGGCTCCAATATCAAGACTGTCGCTGTGGGCTAAAACACTGCTTACAGATATAAATAGTGATAAAGAGCTGCGACACTGATAGTACAGATTCACTTCCGTACTGGAATCATGGTTAAGCCCAAACGGTCAGAGCACTCCAAAAACATCAAAGAACATTTTCAAGCAACTATCGCCAATCAAAAACAAACCCCAGACAACGACCCAGCAGATTCAGGACCTTCTGAATCAGAGATGGAACAAAGTAGTAATACCTCAATGGACATTTCTGCGAAATCAATGGCGCAGATAGCGGAACTCATGCAAAGCAAACTAGACAGCATCAAAAAAGAACTCACGAAAGAGATCCACGATCTGGGTCAAAGGACCCAACTCTTAGAAACTTTGGTGGATGACTTGGGAGAAACTCAACACCAGATGGGGTCGGCGGTGACTGATCACTCCTTGCAAATAGCAGAAATGGCCGAAAAATTAGAAGACATGGACAACCGGAGTCGGAGACATAACTTGAGATTAAGGGGGATACCCCGAACAGTAACAGACCTCTTACCCTACATCCAAGCCACGTTTAACTCTTTGACCCCAACACCTATAGAGACAGAATGGGAAATTGAAAGGGCACATAGGGCCCTGGGGGCTACCTCAGCTCCTAATATTCCCAAAGATGTAATTATAAGGCTTCTTCGTCAGAGGGCTAGAGACGCTATATTAGGGGCAGCAAGAAAATGCAGAGAAATTAAGGGCCCAGATGGCTCTGTATTACAGATATATGCAGATTTGGCCCCCAATACCCTCTTGAGAAGAAGACAGATGAGACCGGCGCTGACAGTTTTACAACAACACAAGATTGCATACAGATGGGGATTTCCCTTTGTACTCCTGTTTCAAGTGAAAGGAACTTCTTATTCTATTAAAACCTTAGAAGAATGTATGCGAATACTACAAAAATTGGGGCTAATTACGACAACGGAAAGAGGCTCACAACAGCAAGATTCCCCTAGAAGGAGCCCAAAGAGGCAGTGGCAAGACACTCCGCTTCCACAAAGGCGTAAAGCAGGACTTACAACAGAGGAACTCCCTCAGAAAATATAAGCAGGGAAACATTGACTTGATCAAAGCCTGGTTTAGGGAATATGGACTGTCCAGAGAAATCTGGGATACCTCATAATACCAAGGCTTAGACTATCAAACTTATAGAGACTCTTTTATAAAGGACCTGAATAACAAGGCTAAAGTTAAAGTATCACTGGATCTTAAAATAATTATATGGGTATACCATGTACGCAATGCTATGAAGAAAGACCTGTCTCAGGGAATATGAACGAGGTAGAGAAGGTTAAAGGGTTCTTTATCTCTTAAGCCCGAGATTTAGACCATTAGAACCATGGGGCTATTTACTTAGAAGAATAGACCATTAAGATTAAGGTTAAAAAGGTTGAGTAACTTTTAGTCTCCTAGACAGTCAAAAGAGATACCATATACACAACACTATTAATGAAAGGAGGGTTTGAAAGGAACAGCAGATAACTGGGAGTATGAGAAATTAATAAAGAAAAGAGGAAATTACCTGAGGGGAAGAGGAAAGGAAAAAAAAAAAAAAAAAAGATAAAAAAGCTAGAAGGTGGGACCCTATGGAGATTAATCGAAAGACGTTTAAAGGGGGGCATTTTAATTGCCTAAAGTAACTTTACACACTGTGCATTCCTCATACTGGCATGACGGAGACAGGGAAGGTTTTCTCTCCTCAGACCAGAATTACTAAGAGGCATCTACAACGATGTTGGGGAACGAGCACAAAGATATTCAGAATTGTTGAAAGTTTTAGTTCAGTTGAAAATATTGTTATCACTTTTAGGTTAATATTTTTTCTTGGCAGTGACACAGAATCGAAACTTACAACTCAGAGGTGCGGGAAGGAGGGTCTTGTTCGGTCCAGCTTTCTCAAAAAATCAGGGATTATTGGCTTCAAAAGTAAGTACTATCTCTATGCTCTTTTCTCTCCTTGGGACAGATGGCTAAAGTAGTATACACTTTTATAACTCACAACGTTAGAGGGTTCAACTCACCCTTTAAGAGAAGGAAAGCCTTCCTAACATATAAAACCCATAACCCGTCAGTTATCTTCCTCCAGGAAACTCACTTCAAATTAAATGATATCCCAAAATATATGCACGGAAACTATCCTCATATATTCGCTACCACACAGACCTCAAGAAAGGCAGGAACAGCTATCCTACTACACAAGGACTTTCCATTTCTTCTTGGTAACAAGACCATTGATCCGGAAGGGAACTTTATTATTCTGACAGGCATGATACACGATAGTAAAACCACACTTATTTCATTATATTCTTCGAACTCATCCCCTCACAACTGTCTCTTACGGCTGCTTCGTTACTTGGAATCCAAAGATTTAGGACACATTATCGTAGGGGGAGACTTAAATTTAGTGCTTAGGCCAACCCTAGATCGCACAGGAACCTCAATGGGAGACAAATTTTCCAAGAAAATAGACCTAATACAAGCCAAGCTAAGGAGATTACAAATGACGGACATATGGAGAGAGAGCCACCCCCTAGATAGGGAATATAAATGTTTCTCCACAGTGCATCAAACTTATTCAAGAATAGACACATTCCTGATAGGAACAAATTTAATTGACCAAACTGATGGAGTAGAGATATACCCGTGTTCTTGGTCAGACCACTCCTATGTTTGCCTCAAAATTCAACTAGGGAAGACTCTGGGGGGAGCCAGAGGTTGGAGAATAAATGAAATGCTCTTATCCCAACCTCACCTGAGAGACCGAGTAGCGGTAGCTATAGACTCATACTTTACAGAAAATGTAACTGGGAAAATATCTCCAGATTGGGTATGGCTGGCTCATAAAGCCTGCATTAGAGGGACTTGTATACAAATTGCAGCCCAGCATAAAAAACAACAAAATCAAAAAGAGAGGCTAGCAAAGGGAAAACTTGTAGAGTTGGAAAAGATGAATCAACAAAACCCAACGAAAGCATTAAGACAACAAATAGAGTTGGTGAGAGTTGAGTTAGATCAAATCATGTCAGCTAAGACTGAAAGAGCCTTGCGTTTTACGGGCCAGAGGTTCTATGCCAGAGCGAATAAACCAGACACCATGCTGGCCAACAAATTGAAAAATAAAATAGCCCAATCAAAAATTTACCAAATAAAAGATACACTAGGACAAATAACGTCTAGTCCTAAGAAAATTCAGGAAGTATTCAACATTTTTTATAGTAAACTATATACCTCCCAAGGATTAGCAACAGAAATCCCCATAAGGGACTTCCTAAATTCATGCGAACTCCCCAGTTTAACTAAAGAGGAAAATGGGATAATTGATTCCAAGATATCTTTAGAAGAAGTGAATCAGGCTATACAAGATGCGAAGGCAGGCAAGTCCCCGGGACCGGACGGATTCACGGCACAATATTATAAGACCTTCTCACATATCCTAGCCCCACACTTAACCACCTTTTTTAACTATATTTTGGAAGGTAAATCAATACCAGCGGAATTTAACCAAGCCAATTTGGTTTTTTTCCCAAAAGAGGGTAAAGATAGGTTAGAAGTGAAACATTTTAGGCCTATATCTCTACTCAATATTGATTTAAAATTATTAACAAAGATTATGGCCAACAGGATAGCAAGATTACTCCCAAAGCTGGTTCATCCAGACCAGGTAGGATTCATTTCCCATAGGCAGGCGGGAGATAATATTCGCAAAGTAACTAACCTAATCCATATAGCCCAACAACAGCGCACTGCATTATGCTTGTTAGCCCTGGATATAGAAAAGGCCTTTGACACTGTGGAGTGGTCCTATTTATGGGAAATTCTAGCTAAGTTTGGCTTCTCAAACACATTTGTGAACCTGCTTCGAACACTTTATAAAAAATCAAAGGCGGAAATTAAAATGTCAGGCCAGAACAATGAAATTATAGATATACAGAGAGGAACAAGACAAGGCTGCCCGCTCTCTCCGCTACTGTTTGCCCTGGTTGTGGAACCTCTGGCCCAGAGGATCAGGGCTTCTGCCCGAGTAAAAGGAATGCAGGCAGGCTCAACTCAGTTTAAAAGTAGCTGGTTCGCGGATGATGTTCTTTGTACTCTCACCAACCCTATATCCTCGATCCCGGCTTTATTTGAAATACTTAATAGCTTTAGTTCAATCTCAGGCCTTAAATTAAACACGTCCAAGACAGAGGTGTTGGCTTTGAACTTAACCCAGGGAGAAGAGACTTTCCTGAGAGAAAATTATAGGTTCACCTGGCCTAAAACCCATATTAGATACCTAGGGATCAATCTTACAAGAAAACTAGGGGATCTCTATAAATTCAACTATGATCCTCTTATCAAACAATTAAAAAACGACATGAACTCATGGTCTAAACTCAAATTATCTTGGCTAGGACGTATACATTCCATAAAAATGAATCTGTTACCGAAAATTCTCTATTTGTTTCGATCCCTGCCAGTTAGATGCCCGGAAAAAGAACTAAGACAATTCCAAAAAGTAATTTTTCAATACATTTGGCAATACAAACCGCATAGAATAGCGAAACAAATAATGACTAGACACAAAAAATGGGGGGGCCTATCGTGCCCTAATCTCATCCAATATTATCGCGCAGCTCAATTGGCAGTTATCCCTAGGATAAACCAAGCTGGGTCTATATAGAGGATCAGGAATTGCGACCTTATACCTGGGAACAAGTAATCTGGCTAAAAGATCCATTAAGGGCACTGAGACGGCTACAGAACCCGATAATCAGGTCATTACAGTCATTACAGTGCTGCAGATGGGCTCAAACAAACCATGGGATCCTGGGGAGGCTTTCTCCCCTGGCTCCCCTAATACCGCACCCGGAATTTCGGATCCCCCTATCTAACCATTCAAAGGAATGGTGGGCATCAAGAGACCTAGTTAGAATTGGAAACTGGGTAACAGAAGGGGGCTCTCTCTCCTATGAAAGTCTAAGGGATAAATATAATCTCCCACTGGAGGAGCACTATAATTTCTGTAGGATGAGTCATTTGGCGAACTCCCTAGTTAAACAATGGGGAATCCCGAAATATACTTGGTTCTCAAAATTATGTAGCACAGCGCCTTTAACAAGAGGAATATTAGGCATGCTTTATTCAGAATTTAATAAACCAAAAATAGACCCCAAAGATAAATTCATGAAGGAATGGGAGAAAGATTTAGGACATACCTGGGAAATAACACAATGGAAAAGATCCTGGAGGGAATTGACTAGGGGCTCGCTAAATTACAGCTTACTAGAGACATCCATAAAGATTTTACATAGAGCTTATATAACCCCGGACCGGATTGCTAAATGGAATGGGGGGCAAAATCCTAATTGCTACAGAGGATGCAGTCTAAGAGGCACTTTCATACATATGTGGTGGAATTGCTCTAAAGTCCAAAGGATGTGGCAAGAATGTACACGTTTAGCATCCATTATCTTTCAAAGGGATCTAGAAGCTCAGATGGAGGTATGTCTGCTGGGACTAGGATTGGAAGCCCTAACGCCTACACAAAACAAAATGATGCAGTTTATATGTTTGGCAACTAAAAACTGCATAGCTAAAAGATGGAAAGCAGCACATATAGAACCATTAGAGATAACCAGTAAATTAAATCAAATTATGATATACGAAAGAATATCTCATGCACTAGCAGACACTATGGACAAATATTTAGCAATTTGGGAACCCTGGGTCACTTTTCAGGGACAACAACGATAACTTGGAGGGGTCTGATGTCCCGGGGAGAGAAAGGGAGTGAGGGGAAGGTGAGGACCGGGAGGCTGGACTGAGGAACACCCAAGAATTTCTTGCACCAAAGAGGTAAGATAATAGTGGGGAAACCGACATAGAAGGGTGGAAGTCGGATTTCTCAGGATAACTAAAGGCTGCCAGTAGTTTAGTTGCGGTTGAAGATTTAATTCAAGTTTAATTTGTTCTTAAAGGGAAAAGAGGGGAGGGGGACGGGGAGGTCCTGACAATTCAAGGAGCTTCAGGAATATGAATAAAAAAAAGAGGATCATGAAGGCTCCAAAAAACTAATCTAGCTAGCGGGGACAAGTAAGGGAAAAGGGAACAGAAAAAGGAAAAAGAGGTGTGAAGGTCACAAACTTTATATAAAAATTTAAATGGAATATTACTACTGTACGTTAAGCTCTTATGACAATTTTTGAATACACTGAATTAGAATCTACTTCATATTGCAAATTGTGAAATAGATGGAAACAGCCCGATCTGCGAATCAGGGCATACTGATATAATGTTGATTCTCTTTCTTTATTCCTGTCAGATGTGACCAATAAAAAATGAATGGATAAAAAAAAAAAAAAGGTAAGTTCAAACTTCCAGAAAGAAAGCAATTCCCAACATATTTAAAAAACATTATGACTTAACCTACTTTTCCAAACTACAAAAATTTCAAAACTAACATAAGATCGTACAATAGTGCCATATCATTTGCATCTATGGGGGCAACATTAGCTGCTAATGTACCAGGACATGGTCCTTACTGTTTTAAAGTCCAAGGCCAAATTTACCATCGTACTTCCCATTTACATCCATAGGAAGGAGAGCAAAGAAAAGTTGCTCAACTATATGTCCTAGATACAATGGAAGCTGTTGACCAACGTATGCAGCTGCAAGAAAATAAAAAATGCTTACCCAGTGTTTTTATAGAGCTAGATAAAATTATGGCTAATAACCCCTACACTTAAGCTTATAAAAAATTGTCAGAATTAGAAAAGGAACAACAACTTCATGCAGAAAGACATTAATTACCAATCCCAAAGGTTATTATGGTGCTTAAAAGATATAGACATACTGATAAACGCCGTTATAATTTGCCAACATCAAATGAGGTTGCAATGGTGTTTCAAAATGATGAAGGAGAACCACCATTTCAAAGAGACATTAGAATATATCCCAGAAATGAGGAGCAACCATTCATTAATATCAGTATCATAAGTACTAACTTAGATCTAATGACATATGCCATTTTTTTCCCACATGGAGAAGCAGGCTGGCAACCAAAATTAACCCTTCCCAGTTACCCAAATGCTAAAGTCCAAATGCAAAATAATATTTCCATGCTTGAAGAAAGTAGCTCAAATTGCCATTCGAAATACATTTAATCCAATTTTATGTGGGGGAAAACTAACACAACAATGGATTATGGATTCCTATTTGCAAGTTGAGGCCAATAATTTAAACTTCATAAAATATCAACAAGATTAAATATGTGTAGAACAGTATTGTGGTTAATGGATTATGTCGCTGAGGTTGCTACAAGCAGAGACATGACAGCTCGCAAAGCCATCATTTTACCATCTTCTTTCCAGGGATCTCCTCGCAATATGCGAGAAAGATACAATGATGCCATGGCTATTGTCACCAAATTTGAGAAACCAGATTTATTTATTACATGTAATGCCCAATGGCCAGAAATTACACAAAATTTACTTCTTAACCAAACTGCTTCCGATAGACCAGATTTAGTAGCCAGAGTTTTCAAAATTAAATTAAATGAATTAATACGTGACATCACTATAAGTCACTTATTTGGAAAATGTATTGCTTATGTATATACAATTGAATTTAAAAAAAAAGAGGCCTTCCACATGCAGTTCTTCTGATAATCCTTCAAGAAAAAGATAAATTAGATACTGGTGACAAAGTGGATTAAGTCATTGTTGCAGAACTACCAGATCCAGAACTATATGGTAGACTATATGAGATTGTAACTCATTGGATGATTCATGGACCCTGTGGAGATCTTAATCCACAATCACCATGTATGGAAAATAATAAATGTACAAAAGAATTTCCAGAAGATTATAGAGACAAAACTTATGCCAATTGTGATGGCTATCCATTATATAGAAGAAGAGAGGGAGATAGTGCCATTATTTGTGGCAAAAACGTAGACAATAGATATGTGGTACCATACAATTCACATTTGCTTAAGAAGTATAATGCACACATTAATGTAGAAGCCTGCACTTCCATCAAATCCATTAAATATATCTACATATATATTTACAAAGGCTATGATGCAGCTACTGTAGTCGTCAAAAGTGCAGACAATACCGAAAGCACTGAATTAGTACATGATGAACTTACATCTCATGTAGATGCTCGCTATGTCAGTGCTTTTAAAATTTGAAATGCACAATAGATCACATGCAGTATATAGATTAGCAGTACATTTGCCACAAAGACATTTAGTGTATTTCCATGCTGGAAATGAAACTAATGCATTGGCCCAAAGTGAGGATTGTCGCACTACACTAACTGCATGGTTTAAATTAAATTCTACATATTCACAGGCAACACAATTCTTATATATTGAAATTCCATATCATTATGTTTTCGTTAATGGATTATGGAGACCAAGAAAAAACTGAGTAAATAAAATAATGCCAAGAATTTACACGGTCAGTCCAAGAGACCTTGAACGTTTCTGCTTACAACTACCACTTTTAAATGTTCCTGGTGCACAAAGTTTTGAACACTTAAGAACTGTTAATGACATATTATATGAATCCTTTCATTTAGCTGCCAGACATAGAAACTTACTAGCTGATGATACAAAATGGGAAAGATGTCTAGAAGAAGCAGCACTATGTCAAATGCCACAGCAGATGAGGGAACAATTTGCATTCATTTGTATCTTATCAAATGTTCAAAATGCATTAGCTTTGTTGGACTTTATGCAACGATACAATGAACCCATTGTACACTTAAAAGCATTAATAGAAATTCAAAAAGTATTTTAACTCAGGGATAAAGTTGTGCAAGTTTTAATCTGCCTGATCCAGGTCTTATAGACAACATAAACTTTGAAGACTATGATATTCAACTACAAGCAGAAAGGACACAAGAAATACTTGCAACTTTAAATACATTACAATTGCAAGCATTTAATGCCATAAAAAATGATGACATGGTCAAGGGCGTTATTTCTCTCTTGATGGACCTGGCGGAACAGGAAAAACCTATCTATATAATTTATTAATGAGTTTTGTACGAGCACAAGGTCAAATAGCATTTGCATTTGCCACCACTGGAATTGCTGCACTTTTGTTAGAAGGTGGAAAAACTGTGCATAGTGGATTTAAACTGCTAGCGCCTATTTTAGAAACATCAGTGTCAGATATTCGCATGGCATCATTACGAGCAAAAAAACTGAAAAAAAGTAAATTAATTATAATAGATGAGGCTACAATGATTTCATGCTCCAATGTATTGACCATTTGCTTTGTGAAGTCATGGATAATACTTTTCCATTTGGTGGAAAGGTAATGTTGTTAGGTGGCGATTTTAGACAAACATTATCGAAAACTGTATAAAGACATGTACACTATGGAAACATTTTACCCATCTTCAATTACAACAAAATATGAGATCAGAAGGCCAAATGATTTCAATGATTGGCTTATTAAAATTGGAGAAGGAAAAACTGAAAAAATACCACATTTACCTGATGACACTGTGCACATCCCACCTCATATGATTTGTCAACAAGATCTAATATCGTCTATATTCGAAAGTACAATAAATAACCAGGACTATTCTGAACTTGCCGACCAAGTCATACTAACATGAAAAAATAAGGATGCATTGATCCTCAATAATGAAATATTTTAAAAAATGAATGCACCCCAAAGAAATTATCATAGTGCTGATTCAGTACTTGCTGATGACAAAGAAAGTCAGGCAAACTTTTCCACTGAATTCATAAACTCATTAACTCCTTCTGGAATGCCACCACATATTTTGCAGCTAAAGAAAGGTGCAATTGTCATGTTACTGCGAAATATAAACCCAAAAAAGGCCTATGCAATGGGACAAGATTAATTGTTCAACAATTAAAGGACCATTTCATAGATGCTGAAATTTTAACTGGTACCCATAAAGGAGAGAGAGTTTTCATATCAAGGATAGATTTAGCACCAAGTGAAAATAGTCTCCCTTTTATACTTTAAAGAAGACAATTTCCCATCATTATGGCATTTGCCATGACCATTAATAAATCACAAGGACAAACTTTCAAATCTGTGGGTATTTTCTTAGAACAAACAATATTTGCACATGGACAATTGTACGTTGCCTTATCACAGTGCAAAAATCCACAGGCTATTAAAGTTTACATTGAAAACAATGAAAGTAGAGGTGAATTATTAGAGTATGGACGCATTTTTACTAAAAACATTGTCTACTATGAAGTACTGTAACTTTCCATCAAACAAACAAAAGCCATGCCAAACCAATTTAAAACAAAACTCAAAAATCCACTAAACCACAATATAACCACAAAAAATTCTGAAAAATTACACACAACCGTCCGTTTCTTTCAAAAGATCATTATTACTCCACAGAAATTAGTTTTACACCAACAATATTTCCATATTAAACTCCATACAATTGTAAAACACAAAGAGAACAGTGGTTACACATCGCGGACCAACTTTAAGGTCTCGCGTTCTCTTTTTAGAGAAACACTTTTCCTCAGAGGAAACATTATGTGCCATTTAAATCAATTATTACACCAACAAACAAAGGTCAACCATTGAAAACTAGCAATAAATAAATAATTCAGTCATAATTCATGAAAGTACTATTTATGCATGATTAGCCCCACAAAACACTTGCCTTACATTATTTGAAAAGATTCTGTTAATTAACTATGTTATTGTTTATAACGTTACAAGTATGACAAAAAATCCTTTCGAGTTCCTTACTTAGACACATATTACAAAATTCATGTTAAGAGCACAAGCATGTTTTCAGGCACAATGTAAATGTTGTATTTCATGTTAAACATTAATCCAGGGAGTAATCCAATCGCCAGTTAATGGGGTCAAGAAGGAATTAATTTTTCCCCTGCTTTGATACAATTGGCTACGTTTCAAAGAGGGTTTTTACTGTTTGCCTTCCTCTGAATTCAATGTATATTTAAGTTAATAGTTCTTGAGCTACAAGTTGCATGTGAAAAAAACATTACTTCAAGTTTACAATACTGATTAATCTAAAGTTCAACTGTTCTTACATTCAAATGTTAATACTTTTACTACAAAACTCTTTAACAGTTACTCAAGAAGAATAGAAAATGTTCCAAAAATAAACATGTTTAATATAAGAATTGTATTTCTTTCGACATAACTAAAACCTTACAAGTGTCAAATACGTATATTACTAACTAAACAAATTTACAAACATACATATCTCATTGCCGTCATTTTTTGTATACTGTATATAATCTTTATAGATGTTATTTATTGACCTATGACAAACAACTTGATTGGATGATTCCAATATGAGCTAATTAGTTATCATTAACATTGGTTTAAATTATGTTTTTCTATATACATTTTCTTGATTTATATATGTATATGAATTGGTATCTGATCCTTATTACCTGATATTGTACCCAGTATTTAGAGATAACGTCTTATATTGTGAGACTTTTTGTTTTTTAACTAGTATTATTATTTTTTTGTTTCTGTCTTTTTAAAATATCATATTAAAAGTTATATTTTACATATTGTTGTTTCATGTCTTGAGAGGTAGTGTCTATATGGGGTCACCTGACTTGTTTTTTGGTGTCTTTTTTTTTCCATACATTTGTTTTTTACACTTACTATTAAAATTGTTTGGATAATCATGAATCATTTGTGGCTATGATAGTATGATATTGGTACAATAGATTGTGGAGTTCACATCAAAATTTTTTACATTTAATTATAAATGATATTGTACTCAGTATGTAGAGATGATGTCTTATATTGTGAGGCATTTTTGTTTTTAACTAGTATTAATTTTATTTTTGTTATTGTCTTTTTAAAATATCCCATTAAAAGTTATATTTTACATATTGTTGTTTGATATCTTGACAAGTAGTCTCTCTATGCGGTGACCTGGTGTTTTTTGTTGTTTTTTGGTGTCTTTTTCTTTTTTTCATACACTAACCAAATATATAGACTGTTCTAAAGATACTTTAGAAGATTATATACACTGTTTATATTCTCTTATATTGATCTAACCAAATATATATTGTATTAAAATAAATTGTTAATCCACATTTGACAGGTTTGTATACACTGCTTATTAAGTTCTGTATTGATCTAACCAAATATAAAGTGGGTTAAGACGAATAGTTATCCAATCATCCAAAAGAGATTGTAATAGATCACATTATACAATCTACCCGATGTCTAACTAAATATCAAAGCTTACAAGTGTAAACACTAATAATTGTTTATCCTTGATATTTACTGCTATACCAATAAATGCTATTTCTGCACATAGCTTTTACTTGTCAATAAATTGAGCCTCGAATTTAATTAAGCTATACATTGTAATATTTTATGAAACTACCATATATTAATCTATACAGTGTAATAGGTATGTCATATCAATTGCATGACACACCGGATCACAATACTAGTCATCTATGCATTGAGACTATGACGATCCAAGAGTAGGGGCTATACAAGTCCAGAGCCACCTGCTATAGACTATAGGTTAACTACTCACAATGACTGTTGGGTTCTCTGAAATCTTAGCACCAGCACCCCGATATCTGGCTTCTGTATTCTATATCTGGCTTCTGATTCTAACAATCATCTTAGCTGTCCTAAAAATACTAAAATCACTAGTTCTGATTGCCCTGGATGAAGTTGGACTTGTCATAAAATGGACCCAAGGTGGTCCCTCTGGTCTCCAGAACCCCATAAGGTTATTCACCCATTGGCTAGCCCACTTAAGCTCAATTCCCCATTTTCTCCTCTGATATGATTATTCTTATATTTATAAGGCGTTTTAAGGTGTGTTTAATAGGCTCAATAGTAGAGTTATGATCCCCCTGGTCACCAGCCTCTTTGGACTCCTATGATGCAACCAGGATGATTAAGATTTTAAAACACACCATTACTCTGAGCACAAAATGACTCTTATCAGTACTGCCTCCTGGGCATATGTGGTTGTTGGATTGGTAAATTGTACCTTGTCTAACCCAATTTTGTAGGGACTAGGATTAATATCTTCTGACTGGATTAATATATATATGGAATAATATATCTGAAATATATATATATAATAGCGAATTGCCCGTCAAAAAATGACGGCAATGAAATTGTAAGGTAGCTAATGCTGTTTGGTGTGTAATAATGAAATATGTAATACATTAATAAATTAATATACTTTACCTATTTTGAAGCATTGTGTTGCAGAGCTGGCAATGTGTTTTGATGTTGCTGCGGCATTAGTGGTGTGGAGCTGCTGTGTAAGCGTGATGAATGTGTGCAGTGTAATAGTGTGCGTGCGCGAGACCAAACCGTTAGCGTACTCGTGTACTTCCGCATTGTCGTAAAATGGCGGGTAATGTGTGGTATGCGTATTAGCAGAATATCCATAGGTCTTTTGTGGTGTTTTACGAGTTTCTTGTGGTGTTTTGCATGTTTAGAGTGCTGTAGCCTCGTTTTCGTTTTGTTCAGCGGCCATTTTTTCTCTTGCTTAGCGAATTTTTTTGTGTCTAAACTCTTTTATTTTGAGTTAAATGAAGGTGTAAGTTGCTTTTTTGAGGTCCTGGATGCTCCCTCTTGCTGTAGGTAAGCTTTTTATGTATGTGTTGTGTGTATTTATTGTGTTTTTCATTTTTTCATGTTCGCTTGTTGCGGCCGATTTTTGCGAGGTCGTAATTTGTGCTAACGTGTCTCGTATGTTGTTTGCGTTTGTAGCCTCGTTTTCGTTTTGTTCGGCAGACATTTTTTCTCTCGCTTAGCGAATTTTTTAAATGAAGGTGTAAGTTGTTTTTTTGAGGTCTTGGATGCTCCTTCTTGCTGTAGGTAAGCTTTTTATGTGTGTGCTGTATGTATTTATTGTGTTTTGTATTTTGTAATGTTCGCGAGTTGCGTCCGATTGTTGTGAGGTCGTAATGTGTGTTAACGTGTCTCATATGTTGCTTGCGTTGCAAGGTAAAGTTTGCGAGGGTCGTAGTTGGTGTGTCGTGTTGTTTGCATGGTTGCGGTTGTTGTGTGGTTGTTTGCGTTTGAACATAAATTTTGCAAGGGTCGCAGTTGCTGGCAAGGAGCGCCTTCGGCACTCCATGCCAGCAACTGTGGCCCTCGCCCGCAGCCCTCGCTACGCAAGGGCCGCGGCTTACTGCGCGAGCCCGCAAGTGTGAACATCGACTCGTATGCTCACAACTATATATGTGATATATATATATATATATATATATATATATATATATATATATCAGAATCCATAGTGAAGATACTAGCTGGTCCTGTACAACAAGCGAGGTGTATGTTATGATGCCTTACATATGAAACTTTGTCAAAGACTGAATTAGCAATTTATAAAAAAACTCAGAAGACTCACAGACTGTTACAGAATGTTATCAGTTTAAGTTTAAATATGTATCTACTGTATTGAATCTGTTATGAATTACAACAGCAATAAAAGCAGTTCAAGCACCACCCAGATGAAGTATACTGTATGCTGATCTTGTGTGCTAATATTTTTAAATGCTTAATGAAAGGGGATTTTAGAGACATCTGCTGCCTTGGTGAAAGGTTAAAAAAACATGAAATATCTGCTGGGTAGGTTTGGTTATAACAGCCATATCAAGCCAGACTGAAGAAAGCAGATTTCCACAGGGGCTATCTGTGGCACTCATTTAGACATCAAGCATAGTTAACTAGGTTGTCAGACAATAATTGAAACACTTTGTTTCGATAGACAAATATCAAGTATGTCAAATACTTTGTAGCTGATATGCCTCTGATCCACTGTCTTGCTGTTAACCACTAAAATTAATGTGCTTGAACATGTTAATCAGCCAAGCCCCCATGCACGCTATGGCCAGCTTCCTATCCCTCCTTTAGCCTCACTTCCTGGATTCCTAGAAATTCATCTCTCCAGTGGAGACACCGTCTCAACCCCCCTGGAGAGCCAAGACGTTATATGGAAGGTCTGACCATTTGGTGGGAGATAAACCAATTCCTGGATGGGTAATTCCCTGGATTCCCAGACAGTCACCTTCCCCAGTGAAAACACTACCTCAACCTCCTGGATTGCTTAGACGCTATATGTAATGTCTAACCTTTGGATGGGGAGACACTCCAACGCCTAGCTGGGGAAGGTAGACATCCTGGCTGAGCTGAAAACCATTTAGCCCCTTACCTGCTCCTATTTGTTCAATCAATCAGTGCTCACCAAGCCGCTTCTAATTGGTTCAGGGCTAGAGAACGTATCATGATGGTTATGCTAATCCAGTGATCCGATTTTCCTGATGCTTCTGCTGATGATGCTGATATGACTGCCCGGCACCGAGAAGCCCTCCGCCTGTTGAGGAAAATAGCCCACTCAAATTCTCTCATAGTCAACCGCACTCATGAAAACAGTCGATATCCAGGTTCTTAACAACTTCTTCTTTATTAGGCAGACTGGTCCGGAGATTGCAGTATGCAAATCTTATTTTAACACTTCTTATTTAGTATAACAGAAGTCCAGTAACTAATGACTAGCTAATGTAGGTGTGTCCTACAAATGTTTATTTGCATGTACACACAAAGGACCAGCATAAACCAGTTAAAATAAGATTGGCAGTGACAATATTCTGGAATGTCAAAGCCCCAAGGCCGGTGATGATTATCTTGTACATATCAGAGCAGAACACAGGCAGGACATAAAATTATTTATTAGCATATGTACCTGTAACACACACCTAGCGTTAGAAGTAAGGAATAATTACCAGCTTTAATATAAGGCTGAAAGGCTATCTATATCGGTTCTTTTCCTCACTCACTTGGAGAGTACACGTCTGAGTAGTGGATGGATTTGCCGAATGACCACATGATGGTGCTGGATTTCACTAAGCACAGTTTTATCCAGAGAATTAGCAGAAGACCATATATGGTATCCTTGAACGCATGGGTGTGTGTAACTTTGAGAACCGGATATGTCTAGTTTTACATGTGGCCGAAGGAATCCTTTGTGTGGACAACTGACCAGTGAGGGGACTTTGTGAAGGACATGTGACCTAACGGACCAGGAGGAGCTAGGGAGGAGTATGGGGGTGGAATTGAGATTACAGGATTTATAAGGCCATCCCAGGTCCAGACAAACCCTCTTTACAATCTACAACTCTCTGTTCCATCTACATCTCTCCTCACTACACTGCGAAGGCCTGGTAAAGTATCATACTTTCATACACACACATGGACATAATTGGTAGTGTTAGAATGCCTTTCTGCTAAGTTAAGAGATGTTGTTTCCATAGTATTATCATATATATATTTATTTATTTGTTTATCCGTAGAAGGCAAGATCTCAGGATGAGATTAGAATAATTATTATAATCATAAATAATATGATTATGAATAATAATATTGTAATTAATTAATGTAACCGTTTTTATAACAGTTAATGGCGAGTCAGACCATTTTTCTTAAAGTGTACATTCACTTGCATTTGGGGGGGATTTAATCCAAAGTCTCTTTGAAGCTACAAGTGAACCTAGCGGACGTAAATTTGAACCTGTGATAATTGGTGATATTGTCGAGCGTTTTCTATGAAGAAAGTCGTTGGCCACAAAGTTTTTTGGTTTTTGGGATCCAGGCACACCAGAGTGAGACGCAATTGGAGTAAGACGAACGTCATTTCTGGGGATCCATTGGTATCCAGAAGGTGACATCAAATTGGGGTGCACACCTTTTTTGATTAGGGACCGTGCTGAAGACACATCAAAGTGTAAGTAATGGAGATAATTGCTAAATATGCTGAATGTAGCAATTTTGAACCAGTGATTGTTGAAAATTATAGTATGCTTAGCAGAATACATGATTTATGGTTACAGTGTGAAAAGCAAAATAAGCAAATTGATAAGAAAAAATTGTGTTTAACCAAGGAGAGAAATAAGTTACAGAACTGTATGAAATTGTTAGTGTGTATTAAGAACCAGATGAATATGGCTATAATGTAGAGTATTCCAGTTGCAGCAGTTACAGAGACTAGTCAAGAAACAGACTGTTGTCCAAAATGTGGCATAAGTGAAGATTATGTGGATACTTTAGAGTATAATTATCATGCAAGGGGGCAATTAGTAGCCTCACTCAGAGCAGGTTTATCTGATCAACAACATCCAATTGCAGTAATTGATAGTAATGAGCCAGCTTGTACATCAGAGGAAAAGGGTAGATTACATGAAGAGCAACAAGTAAGAGAAAGAAATTATGTAAGGGATAGTTCTGATGTTAGTAGGACTATACCAGACTTAACCCCTCACATAGTAAGATCTCACCCACTAAGTTTAAGTCAAGTATCAGATGGTTCACATTCAACACCATGTGAGAGAAATAGAGAGAGGAATTCTATAACATCACAAGCCTCTAAAATAATCAGGCAACAAGACCGAGACAAAATAGTGAAACAGTTAATAAAGTTTAAACCACTATTCCCACAATATGATGCAAAGATAGATGTTGTCGGGATTAATACGACATATTATTTTCTAAATAATATAGAATAATGAATTTTGAGTTCAGAATCAATTTATAGACACATATTCCTTTTAATAAAATAACATTTATTGAAAATGACAAAATCAACTAGTCTAATGATAAAAATGTAATGTATCAAATCAAATACAAATAAAACAAAATATAACCAGCCAGATATTAAAAGAAAATTAATCCATCATATTTTAATACTTATTATTTTATGATATCTTCTATACAGTCCTAAAATCTCAATATAAAAGTTTATCTCAATCACATGTACAATAAAACCTGGAATAGTAACCCATAGAACAAAATCAGATAAATCAATTAATAAAATTCACCCAAAATAACATTTTAACATGTACTAATAATGTCTAATGATATTATAATACAGCTATACAGGAATGTATTAAATATAACACAATTATGGTAAAGTATTTTATAATATAATTGATAAGTTAGCAAAGTAAAATTTATTTATCTGTATTGGTCAAAAAGAAAAATGAGATATCTAATTTTGTATTAAAATTTATATCCGGATTTATAAATTTCAATGACAAAATGAAAACTAAATTACTTTTTGATAAGAAATAAACCAAACAGAGAAATTATGGTAATGGTTTTCAATTATATCATAAAATAAAATAATTCAATTTATACATTACCAATTATGACAAGATTCCACTGGTTAATTCCAAAATTGTCTGCCCTTTTCCACAGGATCAAAGTTTACTTACTCCCTTTTTCTCTCTCCTTCCCCTTCTCTTTGTCTCCTCTCTATCCATAATTATACCTCTTGCTTATTTGCCTATCAGAATCCCAAATCAGTTAAAATATCTAATAACCAATAGAATCTCTCCTGATGTCATCACATATTTAGATTTTATAATGAATATATTTTTCTATAGAGACATTTATTCCTTGAACCATAAGATGGCGCTCTCGGACCTTTGAATTTTCATCCCTTTAATTAACTAATGACCCCTTTGACCCACAACCTATAAACAAAATGGGGTCATAAAAATGGTTATCAGTTAGATACCCCTAAACAGATTTATTATTCTGTGAAGGAGACTTGGTGTCTATGAAACAAATTCTTTACATGTGAAATCTTAGGGAGGATACTATTATTTCTAAGGAACATAACCTTTATAGACCTTTATCCATTAGTTTAGGAATTCACTCAGATATTTATCTCTATAGAACAAAGAATCATTCAACCATGGATAACTCACTGGTGAGAAACCGTGAAAACATATCTTTCACATAGATATATTCAAGTAATAGAATTGCATGCATAGGTATATATATAAATATACAGCATATAAAATATTAATACATTGGATATAAAATAGTGGTTAATAATTGGAATATCATATTATACTATAATATCCATATAAGATAGAACTTTATTCATACAAAAGTTCTGACAATGTGTTGTCCAATATTTCTAATTTTGAGTCATCTGTGAGACAGTACATGCTTTCTCCTAAAGAAGCATGTGTTATGTTAAAATTGTGGCTTCCAGGAGGTCTAGCATCTAGATTAGATGCCCCAGTTAGTGGTCCAAATTATAGTAATAGAGATTGGTTTAAAGAAGACAAATGGGGTACAGAAGGGGACAGGCTGAGAACTGTATCTAGGTTAGTCACAGGGAACAGAGACTTAGATAGCCATTCCCTTGCTGAGATGAGAGTAACTGTACAGGATGACCCATGGGTGTTTGCTTCTTAATTTGAGCAAGTATACAGACTCACACATAGAGTGCCCCCAGATCAGACCCCATCAGATATGTTACAGTATCTAGTAAGAAAATGTACTTATTTGGACCCTAGCATACAAATGATGGCAGAAGAGAAAGACACCATGGAGGCTGTGTTGTGTATTATTGGTATAGCACGGCAAAACATTTTAAGGAAAGGAGTCACAGGGCCACGTAAAATTGCAGTTGTGACTACTAATGAAGGAAAACGTAATCCCTTGGAAATTTCCTTCAGAGGGATTTGTAATTATTGTAATAAGCCTGGACACAGATTCACAAATTGCAGGTGATGGATGAGGGAGCATAAACAAGGTGAGGGATGGCAGGCACACCACCATACATTAGGGTCTCCAAAAGATACGATTGATGAGAAGGGTTCTTTCAGACAGAAGGAGCCTAAACCTCCAGATAAAACAGGAAAAGAGTATGCCCCCAAGACCAGGCCTGAGAATAATCTGTATGGGCCAGCACATGAAGCTTTAAGAATGATGATGGCAGGGATTCAGAGGAATCAGGAGAGGCAGTATGAGAATAATTCCACTCTGACATCCTTATCTGACTGACTAACACCATCCCTGGGAGACATGATTCCTAATTGAAGTACATTTAGGGATCATTCTGGACTTCCTTTTGTTAATGGGGTGATTTTAGGCCATGACACAAAATCACTCATTGACACAGGTGCTTTACTGACTTTAACAGATTTGCCACTAAGTCCCCCATATGGGGCAAAACAAACATTTTTTATAAAACTTGGGGATCCCAGTCCCAGGTTTTTCCCAACCCAACAGTAATTTACATTAGGACATGAGTGGACAAAGGAAATTATAATGTGGAGTAGGAATGCAGAAGGTATTTTATTGGGTGCTGATGTTATTAGAGCAGAAGGGATGATAGTTGATCTGTGTAATAATGTACTGTGGAGTGATACTAGAGGGAGGACGCATGTTATGTTAGATGAGTCTTCCCTGAGTCCAGTGGCATCCATTGTATCAGTTCCTTCAGAATGGTTGTGGCCGGACACTGGTAGCCACTCTGATCTGAGGAAGTTGGTTCTGGATTTCCCTGAACATATGGGCCCAACATAAAAATGACTGTGGAATACTGAGGGAGTAGGCTAATATTTCTCTTTTATTACAGAACCAGCAAAGTCTCCCTAGTGGGTACTCTATTCAGGATGGGTTAATTTGCTATAGTAGTCCTACAGAGCCACAGGTGAAACTTCTTTTTGTAGCCCCAAAGCATTTACAGAGACAAATTACACAGCAAACTCACTCTCTTTTGGGACATATTGGTCACAGTGCCTTAGAATACCACCTTAGACAGAAATATGTTTGGCCAGAGTTAGCAACATCAGCTTAACAGTGTATTCAAGAATGCCTTATCTGTGCTCAGATAAATCCATGCCCTAAAGGACAAAGACCAATTCTCCAGAGGGTACCAGTAGCTGATGGTCCCTGGAAATCTATTCAGATTGATTTTATAGGCCCACTTCCACTATCAAAGGGGGGTCTTAGATATGCCTTAGTCATTGTGGATATTTTTTCTAAATGGGTTGAAGCTATTCTTCTTAGGCGTGACACTGCACAAGCTACTGCAAAAGCATTATGGGAAGATGTGTTTTCAAGGTGGGGTTTTCCTGAACTCATTGAGTCAGACAGAGGTACACATTTTACTGGACAGATAATGCAAAGCCTCTGTGCCCTACTGGGAATACAGCAGAGATTCCATGTTCCATATCACCCACAATCCTCGGGTATAGTAGAACGCATGAATCGAACCATTAAGTCTAGGTTAGCCAAAATGCTTACATAATATGGTAATTCTTGGGTTACACACTTACCAGCAGTTCTAATGGCTATTAGAGCTACACCTGCCACCGCTACTAAATGTTCTCCCTATGAGCTTATGACAGGGAGACAGATGGCTCTAGGCTACCCAGGTGATCCTCAATTGTCCACTCCCCTGAGAGAAGCCGTGTCAAGAGACCAATATCGCTCCCAAATTCAGGAGCAGTTAAGATTACTGCTACATTTTGCTGCCTCTAATATGGCCCCAACTGATTGTAAAGTGTCATCTAAAATTCAAACTTTGTTTGAAAAGGGGGGAATGATCATGATTAAAAATTTTCCCTTAATTTTCAAAACCCTGTTAGGTCCATGAGTCAGCAAAGGGTATAGTATAACAAAAGTGATCACTGAGAACATGACCAAAGAAGGTGTAAAATTGGAGGTAGTGGGATCCAACCGGGCTGGACAAGTGAAGGTAACATTAACAATAGATGAGGGGAGGGATCCTACAACTAGAGCCCCTCCTCTGACCTATTCTACCACCCTTGCTCCACCAAGGGTGGATAACTAAGCTGACAATCCCATGTGTGTGGATAAGAAAGTACTTTCCAGTGGTCCCTTTCAAATTAGTGCTATGAACCCCACACCAATATTGAGGGATGCTAAATTCAGGCTGATTTCATGGAGAATAAGGTTGACAGATTGGCTAGTTTCTAAACACTTTCAAAATTGTTCCACAATTACAGCTACTATGAAAAGGTATTTAATTAGATGGGTAATGGGTACCAGAAAAAGAAGTAAGAGGGATATTGTGGATACAGTGTTGTGAGGTGAAGGAACTGGTCTAGGAGTTGTGAATTCTATCGATATTTCCAGTCTGACTACAACCTTACAGTGTGAGAGTTTGTTAAATTCCAAAGGGTTACAGACACAACAAACCATTAATACACTTGTAGAGGGACTGACAAAAGCAGTTATAGATATACAGGGACCTGCTGTACAGCATATTCAGGAGATATTGGTAGGGGTATCTGGGAAGTTAAGGGAAGTGTCTTAGGATTTTGTATGTCTTTCCATGCAAACCGAGCTATCAACTGATTTTAAGATCCTGGAGCAAGCTATGGATAATAACCATACCCCTTTGGGAGGTTGGCAGCAAGCTGAAATTAACAGGTTTGCTTCTGACCACAAAGAGTTATGGGTGAACAGTTGGCAGGGTTGCAAGGCAAATATATGTAGAGCTATTTCATTAGTACCAACCAGGGGAACATACCAAAGCATCTACCATATGATATCATTGGGAACTCCAGTAAGAGAATCACATGTTTTACATCATGAGTTAGAGTTTCCCAACTTCATAGTAAATGGTACCACCATAGAACAAGTAGATGTGGAAGGTTGCATGAGATTCCCCACCAAAATCTTATGTCTACCCAATCAGGTTAGAACAGAATTTGATTCATGCTGGCATAACCATTCATACTGCCAAGGGTTTGTAGAAAAGGTTATACCCCAAGATATGATATTCCCCTTAGGACAGGGAAAGGTGTGTTTTGTTTCGTTGAAACCAAGGGATGAGATAAACATATGGTTTAAACATTGTATATGTAGGGAACAGATTACTCAGGGAATTTACTGTGTCATAGACTATATGGTGAGAATAAGTTCACAGCAGTTTAATCTCACAGTGCCACAGATATTAACCTACAATAAAACCCTGGGGTCTCCTCTGATTGTACCAATTGTATCAGACAACACACCATGGCTGAAATAAGTAATGCAACTTAAAGATGATCATAAACTGCTCAAACACCTAAAAAAATTTGGAGAAAGGGTACACATACATTTTCACCATCAACAGCAAGAACTCCAAAGGATTGAACATAGATTTTCTTATCTGTAAAGTTCATCCTGGTGGCACAAATTAGTTTATTCCTTTTCAAAACACTCATCATGGGGTTCTGCTTTTGGAAATAGGACATTACACCCATTCATAATTGTGCTAATATTGTCTATATTATGTATTATTGTTCAGATATGCATGTGTTGCTATCTAAAATCCATGATAGCACGTATATATAATTTGTACTATGGTATACGTATTGAAACAGCTCTAGTAAAATAGCAGAAACACACACACATAGCGGGGTAGAGCAAACTTTTCAAATGAATCATATACTCAAACTTATACTCTTCTTAAGCTTCTATTGGAATTCTATTGGTTTATGTGTCTTTCATTGCCAAAGGGGGGATGTAACACACACCTAGCGTTAGAAGTAAGGAATAATTACCAGCTTTAATATAAGGCTGAAAGGCTATCTATATTCGTTCTTTTCCTCACTCACTTGGAGAGTACACGTCTGAGTAGTGGATGGATTTGCCGAATGACCACATGATGGCGCTGGATTTTACTAAGCACAGTTTTATCCAGAGAATTAGCAGAAGACCATATATGGTATTCTTGAACGCATGGATGTGTGTAACTTTGAGAACCGGATATGTCTAGTTTTACATGTGGCCGAAGGAATCCTTTGTGTGGACAGCTGACCAGTGAGGGGACTTTGTGAAGGACATGTGACCTAATGGACCAGTAGGAGCTAGGGAGGAGTATGGGGGTGGAATTGAGATTACAGGATTTATAAGGCCATACCAGGTCCAGACAAACCCTCTTTACAATCTACAACTCTCTGTTCCATCTACAGCTTTCGTCACTACACTGCGAGGCCTGGTAAAGTATCATACACACACATGGACATAATTGGTAGTGTTAGAATGCCTTTCTGCTAAGTTAAGAGATGTTGTTTCCATAGTATTATCATATATATATTTATTTATTTGTGTATCCGTAGAATGCAAGATCTCAGGATGAGATTAGAATAATTATTATAATCATAATTAATATGATTATGAATAATAATATTGTAATTAATTAATTTAACCATTTTTATAACAGTACCATTTGGTAGAAACTGCAAAGATAATAACACTATGTGTTAGGCTAAAAAGCTGTAAAGCTATATTCAATTTTAGATGTACACCATATGGATTAGGTATAGCATTTTGGAGTACACATATCCCTAAACCCCTCACAATCCTGAGGGAAAATTCCTAGACTCAATGGTAGGAGTTTTGGGGGTAAAGCAGACCACCTTCCACAGTGTTGTGAAACCTTCCAATACATTATCCCACATGACAGTCAAGAGGTCAGAACCCCCCCTCCCAGACATTAGTCACTGTCACCAGTTTCCTGCTTACTTATAACTGCAAACACTAAATATTTCATAATATAAATTTTGCATCTGGCCTGGACAAGCACACAATATGAGAGAAAAGAAAGATACCCCCACATCTATTTCTCTCTTATTTCTTGAACATAACTATGGTACTTGAATTACTAAGCATTTGTGTGCTGAGTTGCTAAAATTCTGTTTTTATTGTTTCTTTTTCTGCATGTTCTCTTTTGGTGACATATATAAGTAAGATTTGTATACTTCATAAAGATTAAGCTTCAGTCTCCAGATTGTATTCATTCAGCTGGTTAAATCATACTTAAATATTCATTCTTCTGAGCTTTCAATGTAACTGCATGTAATGAGTTTTAGAAGAGGATTTACATACAGAGCTGTACAAATAATCTAGAGTCTTCATCATGTGTGGCAGTAAGTATAATGTGAATAATAACAGGTTACATGTTTCTCCATATACTTAAAATCATCTTTGTCTATTTATTAAACATTTGAATCTGAAAGTTTTGAAACCAAGAGATATAATTGTTTAATAAAAGTTACTTAACCCTCTGCCAAACTAGTATTAGTTAAGAGTTCTCCCCTGAGGAAAAATTTTTTTTCATGGATGTGTCTGGGTCCCTTCTACTGTGCCCCAGCATAATTTCTGGTTTGTGATTAAACGTATTGGTGTCCATTGGTGTCCAGTGGTTGAAAGATAGAGCTGCTTTGTAGCCCTGCTTCTTTCACGCTCTTCTCCCGGTTGTTGAATAAATGGAGATTACATGTTACAGATCTCGTCACATGCATCAATGCATCTCCTCTTGAACACTCTCAGAAAGAAACATTTTTTTTTTGCCCTGACAGTTTTATTGAATAAAAAACACATAACACATAGTAAAAAAAAAATATACCAACAAAAAGCTGATTTTCTGACACAAATCAATATTTAGAGTTTATGTATACATAAAAAAATTGCTCCAAGACTTCATGTCCAAATAGGTGTTTAGCAAAAATGTTGTCTCTTAAACTCTGACATTTAAAGAGTTAGATTAAATGTTTTTGTTGTTTTTTTTTTGTCCAGCTATACCTTAGATAAAAAAACAACATCAACCACTGGTTCCTCATATGCTGTCCATAATTAAACATGCTGTTTAGTTTCATAAAAATACTTGCAAGATCTTATTTAGTTTATTTAAAAATTGGTTTGGCATTAATGTGAGGCCAATCTAGCTTGAGAGTAGATGCTGTCCCAATTACATCATCAATATCTTAAATATTGTGCTCTTACTCTGTTATTTCCATCAACTGCAACTCCCACAGCTTAGATCTCCTTTGCTGTTGTCAAAGGGACCTGCTGCCTTGGGGACATATTGAATTCTATACTTTTTTCTTCTTATGTTAAAGCACCAGTTAAATCATATTACATTCACTTTAAGAAAGGTTCAGTGAAAGCTAGTTAAAAAAACAAATCCAAACATCTTATTTATTTACTCGTCATATTCTGCCTACTGTACTTCCCTTAGTATTGTCTCTACTACTTTTATCACTTTATTCTTCAGCCTATCATAAATACCTCTGCTAGACTGATCTACCAGTCTCAGTCATTACAATCTACTAATTCACTTTCACAGACATTCTGTTAGCGCTCAAAATAACATTTCAAATCCTGCCCTAATATACAAAGCCAGTAATGACACTATATCTCCGCCCTTGTCTCCATGTAGTCTTGTAACCACTCACTTTGGTCTTCTTGGGGCCTACTTATCTGTTCTTGTCCTACAAACTCTGCAAGACTTTTCTTAAACTGGGTCTATTCTGGGTCTAATTTATTACACTATTCTGTCAGATTATCCTTTTTGTTCATAGTTTCAATTCTTCCATAAAAAACTAATATTTTCATTGAGGTTTATTACCTAAGCCAGGAGTAGGTAACATTGGTCTTGGAGTGTGGGACTGGGATTCAGAAATTCCTAGCTGAGCATAGGCAAAGCAATGAGAATGTCTGGGGCAATCATGGACTCATCTGTGTGCAGCAGGCAAATACTTGATATCTTGTTACGCCATCACATATGCCACTTGGCATCTTGTCAATTAGATCCGATTTGCTGACTATCCATTTTACTTCACCCTCAATCTCATGTGCCCAAGAGGAGAGACCAGCTGGACCTGCCAATGGATTCAACTGACCAGCCATTTAATTGAAATACCACTAAAGTTATAGTTGTGTAACTTTCATGTTATTCTGTTCTTCTTGTTCTGTTTTTCTAAACAAAAGTAAGTTCTGGATGGTGTTTAAGGATATCAATATTCGGGCACTCTATTATCTCTTGGGCAGAGCAGATGGTGCAGCATAGGAATTACTGTTGCCTTCCAGGGCAAGGACAGGATAAGGACTCAGAGGTTTGGCAGAAATATATTGAGGTTGGGAGTGAGAGGGGAGCCAGAACATAGGCTGAACAGCACATATTCTCCTGACAACAGCTAAAGTTATCTTTGCAACTGTCACTGTTGCCATGGCAACCTGCGACACCAACATTTTGATGGGAGAGTCTTGAGCTGGAGGCTATCATCATTCACGCAGAAATGTGTATATCAGTTTTGTACCCAGCCATTTATATTTATTTGAATTATTTTAAGTATAATTAGTTTATATTAATAGGAAATATGTATCTGCTGCACAATAATACTCATTTAACTTTATTTGTTTAAAAAAAATGCTCCTTTCCTTTTGTGAGGATGAATCACACTAACAGCTGACTATAAAGAGGATCCTTCTGATTATGTTGTTAGTGGAGCCTGCCTAGCTGGGTGCGTGGTTCCACCGACAAGTGACATCTTCTATACAAATACAGTTGCAAGTCGAGTTATAGAAGATAGAGGAGGATATCAGTGATGGAGAACGTGGGGGGCAAAATGGCAGCCCTTATGTAATACAATAAAAATGATAAAATAAAGTAATACAAAATATTTCACATATCTCAATAAAAGTTTATAAACAGAATATATTAATTTTGATTCAATGTAAAACATTTTTCCAGAGTTCAGTGGCACTTTAAAGCCTATGATTTTAATTTAATTTGTTTCTCTTTTTTTTTTTTATTCACTACCAGGTTACTGGCTTTTAAGTTTGAAAATATTGCGAACTGTCAAGGAGTTAAAAACGCAATGCTTTTAGAAAGAAAAACTTAAGATTACACCCGTTTGCAATCATTTTTTTTTTATCTGTGAAAAACATTAGGAAGTTAAAAAAAAAACCTGATTGCTTCATGCGATTACAATCAATAGGAGAACAAAAAGTTAAGAAGAAAACAAGCAACACTGCATGTGGTCTTATCTTATATCTAAATAGTTGTTTCAAATGGTGTTCTGAGATTGCTTTTCCCTGCAAGCTGCCCAATGTTTTGTATTTGTATTTTACTGTTTATTGTTGAAAATGAATTGAGAAAAGTGACCATATAACCTGTGTGTCAGAGGTAAAGTGAATCATAGATTTGGAATATATCTGACATCTACAATATATATCTGATGAGTAAATAGTTTCTAGAACTGTTATTTTCAATTTGATTAAACAGGCACAAATGGACAGAACCTGCCTGGATGTTATCTAATCCTTCACATTGAAATTAGTTTAATAATCAAATTAATTTATCCCCTTAAAATTATGAATGAAAGGTAATCTGAGTCACATTTTATAGCAGGTAAAACCTATTTGATTGTTTCAGTTAAATTGATAAATATAATCATTGTCGGATTTGTAATTAGTCAGCACGGATTTGTAAAATGTCTCAGTACGCACCTGTGTACTTTTGCAATTTATACAATAGTGAACCAAGGAAAACCATGGGGTAAATTTACTAAGTTTCATAAGGGCTGCAAAGTGTTTCTCTGAGACTCTCTAATTGGAAATAGCCACAGTAGCCTTCCATGTGGTGCATTACAGGCCTTGCAAAGCTTAAAGTGCCACAGCACAGGATCCAAGTTATGGTAGGATAGTAATGTACCAATAAAATATCAATATTTGCATTTGGAAGCTATTAAAAATGTGTATTTAGCCATAGAACAACAGCGTTGAATTTTCTAAATGGTACATATCACTAATCTTAATGAATCCGTGTGTTCATTATCTAATTACCTCATTAGTGGATTAATTGTTCTTTTAGTGGGTGGTAATAACAAAAATTGGCTGCTCAAGCACCCAAGGATTGGCCTGCAAAACTTGGAAATAAAGAAGCCATTCATGCATGATAAGGGTAATTAGTTAATTAAAATAAGACCACACTTGTGGAAGGAGCTGAATTATAGCCACAATTTAGTAAATTCAAAGCTACTTTACATTATTAAATGAAGAGTTTTCTAGTAAATTCCATTTATCTATTTATAAAATCTATTTTATACTACCATAATCAGGACTTCCTAATACTGCATAATTTTAATGAAAATGGGATTTGAAAATGTGGAAATAACATTGAATAGGGCTTTGTGTCTGGTGGCTATGGGTTTAAAAGATGCTAACATGACTGATAATGTTTTAAGACACTGGATAGCCACTAAACTCTCAGAATAGTTTAGAAAAGTAAATGTGTACCATGTATACAAATGCTCCTAATCTTGAAAATAATACACTTCTAGAACTTTCAATAATAATTAGAGACCACTTGAAATTCATGGCTGTAATGGAACCTTGGTGTACTGAATCAGATGGTTACAATGTATTCAGTAAAGACAGCAAAACTTTGACAAGGTATTGTTGTTTATATAAAAAAGAGGTGAACGTCACTGTTGTACAGGAAACTGAAGAAAGTATCAAGAAGATTTGGGTAAACATAGAAAGAGAGAGACACGTTTTAAGAATATACATAATACCCTCCCAGGGTAAGATGATGAAATATACCAAGCACTTGTACAATAAACAACAAAAAAAAGTGAAGGGAGATTTTAATTTCTAAGTTGTGGACTATTAGATCTAATTCTCAGAAACTAACAAATAGTGCTAGATTTATTTGTATAATCATACAAAAATAAACTCTTATTTTCTAACATGGAAAAATACTTAAGGAATTGTAATAAATAAATTGAAGGGGACGCAGGAACATGGGTAAGATCTGAAATAAAAAACTTTAGTTTCAACCTCATACTGAATTAGGTAACTTCAGTAAAGTGACACAAAACCCTATATGGTAGTCCCATTTATAAAACAAAATGCTATCTTATTGAAAATGCACACTAGTGATACTAATGAATTAAAAAGGAAATTATGAGGGGGAAAAATTACTATAACGCTATACAAAAAAACAAGAAGTGCAAAAAAAATCATAAAATGAAAACAAAAAAATAAATATTACAATAATTATATATTTTGTCACACCTATTAAAGTCTCATATGATGATCAAAAATAGAATCTTCCTAAACACTAATTACACTGACACACTAGAAAAGATACTAAGATCCCGTGTTGAAAAACTAATATAACCACATAGTGTAGATTTATTCCCGGCAATTGGGAGTCTCTATATCTGACATCCCAGTGAAAGTTAACAAGAACACTGACGTAATCACTCAAGAAGATTCATAATATTTGATGAGCGATGTCTCAGTAAAGGCTATATTAAGATTGCAAAAATAGATATAGCCACTCAGAAAGATTCAAGCCATTAATACGTCAGTTCTCCATGAAATAAGTGCAATACTCTCATCTTAGATCAGTTTATAAGAAAGCATGGTCATATTAGAGTTATTATCAGAAGTTCACTGCATTTTGACCAACACAATTATGTGTCATATAATGATAAAGATAAAAAATATCTCTTATTAATTACATTCTGGGAACTCAATTGATTGTTCTCAAGCTTTTTTATACAACAGATTTTAATGCAGAATATTGAAAGTTTTGTTTTAACATATGTTAATAAAAGTTACTTTTTAGACTTTCTAGTTTGTTGATGCCTGGCTCTTTGGTCTGTTATGGTCATTATTTACAAGTAGTTATAACAAATGTATGAGTTAGTCAACCAAACAGATTCTTCTTTTTTCTGGTTTCTAATTGTCTAGATAACAGCAACAAAGAACATACTTAAAACAAAGAAGGCAAACTGGCTATCTGATGAGGTATTGAAAGCAGCCCAGTAAAGTGGTGATAGGAAAACATTTGTCCAACTGAATGCAGAATTCCAGAGGACAGAAAGAAGACACAAGGAGTCATTCTATAACAAGCAATGTATGTGGACAAACAAGCCGTGGTTAGAACCGAACACAGAAAAACACAAGGGTTCAGGATTGGTAAAAGAGTGCAAGAAGTTTGTACATTGTCACCTATTTATTCAACTTCTACGTGGAAAAGATCATGCTTAAGGCTGGGCTGGATGAATCCAAAGCAGGAATCGTTATTGCTAGGAGAAATATCAACAACCTCAGATACACAGATGATCCTTCTTTGATGGCTGAACGTGAGGAGGAACTAAAGGGCTTATTGATGAGGGTGAAAGAAAAAAGTGCAACAGACCTGTTGTTCAAAGTTAAAAAGACAAAGTCAAACAAGAAAGACTGGAAAAGTAGCATTAAAGATGGCTCAGTATGATGAGTTTAGCATTACACAACTCAAAGGGACCCAGAATGTGATTGTAGCAGAGCCAACCCAGGGAAGAAACTGATTATGAGGCTTCCCTCTCATATGCGAAGGACCTAGAGGTGGAGAGGAGGTCCCAACACAGGTCTGACCTATTAGGAGAAGGGCTGTCCCTATATCACAAAATCTAGGTGATGAAGACAGTCAGTAAGGAGATCACTAGGTAGTGAGCCAGTCAGTCACCATGTTTCAGACAGAGCTCAGCTGATTCTGATCCACCACCCAGTACACTGCCCTATAGAGCCTTTCCTCAAGCACAGTCTACCAAACCATTCCCGGCCATCTTAGAGATGACTATCACAAAGTTAGGTGGGTGCTGCTGGCCCGATAAAAGGTGACAGCTTAACATTACAGACTTTCCGGGATCAGGCCCCTGGGTGCCGAGGGCTTATATGGGAAGCTGTTGAAGAAACTTTGCTATGCTTGTGAAGGGTGGTGGAAGGGGCACCAGGTCGAGACTATTTAGGAGGCTGGCGAGGTTATTGTGCTGGAGCATTTCTTCCAGCTTTGCCTTCTAGCCATGAGAGTCTGGGTCCAAGACCAATGATCCACTACTGTAGAAGATGCTTGTCACCTTGCTGACCTGGCAGCAATGCAGAACCAGTTCTTTGATTGCTCCATAGTCTGGTCCAAGGCGCAGTATTTTTAGCCCCTTTCCAGTTACCCACAACCGGAGTCACCATGTCCAAAATATTATGGTGGGTTCCAAGCTCATGAAGGGCTTTAGCAACACTGGATCATGTCTCACCCTGATCCACCCAGCTCTGGTAAGCCCATCCACTAACCTGAGGAAGTGGGAAGATATTGTGTGCGAGCAGCTTTCAATCCCTTAGCCCTGGTCCATATCGACTGTGGCATGTACCATGGCATTAAAGAGGTTGGAATCATAACTAGGCTCCCTGCGGATATAATGTTGGGGAATGACTTGAGGGCCATGGAGTGTCATTATGTTACCATCTTGACCTGAATTTAAGCCAAATGGGCCACTGCCAAGGAGACACAAGAGAAATTAAAGCCAGGCATTCTGCGGAAAAGTCTGCTAAGAGCAAACCATGGGACATAAAGCAGGACCCCTCTTTAGAGAGGGTTGGGGCTAGGGCTCTTCATGGGTAGACAGGGGGACCTTGAAGTGCTACAGGATGTTTGGGAGGGGGACCACCAAGTAGGGTCCCCCTGTAGTAACATATATGATATGGCTCAGAGGTAAGCTGGAGACACTGACTAGACAAGGAGCATCTGCAAGAAGAAGTGTTGGTATGATCAGAAAGTCCAGGTTAGACAATTCCAGGTATGGCAGGTAGTATTAATGTTGGTACCCAATCCACAGAACAAGCTCCAAGTGATTTAGGAGGGTCCCTTCCAAATCATCCGGAAACTAGACAACACCACCATGGATGAGCAACAGCAGATATTCAGAAGGCAATCTATGTGAATATGCTGAAGCCATTCCAGAGTTGGAATCCCCAGGTAATGACCATATGCCTAGCAGAATGTTAAGATTCTGATGATGGGATACTACCAGATATGCTTGCCCGTGCTGACCTGTCCCCTGTTTCCCTTATCCTGATCGACATGTTCACCTAAGCAGCGACAGCAGCTAGAGTGGTTGATGAGTCACCACCTAGGCTTTTTTTCGATTTGACCGGGTAAGACGGACCTCTTGGTCTAAGAGGTTCTTACCCCTTACACTTACTTCCTCACTGCGAGTATGCGAGTTTTCAATCTTGTAAGATGCTTTGAGCTTATAATCTTACGTATAAAGTGCTTTTTCCCCAAGGACAGAGTTCTATTGTGTGCCAATACCCTCAACAATCTCATAGCTAATAATGAAAATAAAATAAATAATATTTCACTCAAGCTTATTCATTTAAATGAAGAAGGCATGCATGTGGAGAACAGTATTATAGTTTCTCAGTTATCAACAACTGTATCTTAAATTGCTGTACTGGATTATGGAATGTGGATACATGAGTGTAAACAAATAAATACAGTCTTTAAATATTACTTATTTACCTTTTATACGCAAGTATTCTTTACTCTGGGTTTTCATTTTCTTTTCTGATTTGTTTCTTACTGCACCGACCTCTGGAGGACAGAATGAACAAAAGGGGACATGACCTGAGCTGGTAAAGGATGCAAGGAGGTGGGCGAAGGAAGGTGGAGCTAAGAGATGATTTAAGGACTTGCCCAAGAGCCCTTCTTTTCACTTTCCTTCAGAAACTGCTACCCTACGCAGCTAAAAAAGAAACAGCTATGGGAATGGAGTTAAAATTCCTACCCTCTTAGTAATGGGTATACAAAGATAATTCATTATGTTTTGTTATTGTCAGAACTCTTAAGGCTGATGCATTAGAAGTTGGCTTAAGTGTCACCCCATAAGGACCTGAACCATATCTAGTGTAGGTTAGCAGGCGAAATGATGCCAACATCTTGTCAATCAATGAGGGGCTTACCTGGCAGAAAAAAGCGCTGGTGTCTGAACCATGTGTTTGTCATGTGACCAGTTCTGTGTCTGTCATGTTAACAGTTATTTAATAAATGTGTCTATGGCCAGATTTACCAAAATATGGTGTGGTGTAAGAGATATTAAGAAGGGGGAAAGAAAGTAGTTGACTTCAGTCACCATCTCTACCATACTCGGTCATGTGTTCTCAGCAGGATGTATCATTGAAACTGAGATCTCATTTAGTCCTTTTGAAAGCATCAACATTTTTATCTTCCACTCTTCAACTGTTGTATTGAGTCTTCTTCCATTTATGGAAGTAGCAAAGAATTGAAAATTGTGGTTTTCACTGTAGCAAGATTTTAAATAAATGGTATTACCTTCAAAAACATTTAGCCGATCATCAAGTGTTGCTCTTCAAGAATATATATTTTAAATATACTATTGAATTGACATTTTAAAGGAGAACCTTATTTTTTTAATTTTCAGTGTAAAAAAATGCATGCTGAAGAATTAAAAAGGCACTGATGTTACATAGTTACATAGTATTTAAGGTTGAAAAAAGACTTTCAGTCCATCAAGTTCAACCTTTTAAGATCTCCTTGGATCTGCAATATGCGGATTAACTATGAATTAATTAGTTGTATATAATTAAAAAAAAATTCCCTCCTGATCCCAGACACCGGCGACCGGACTTCTCCCTGGATCAATACTGCCTCTCTAATTATCTATGATAACCCTGAATTCCCTTTTTAAGTAGAAATAAATCCAGTCCCCTTTTAAAGTTATCTATAGAATCCGCTGTCACCACCTCCTCTGGTAGAGAATTCCACAGATTAACCACCCTTACTGTGAAGAACCCTTTTCTTTCTTTAAGGTGGAATCTTTTTACTTTTAACCTCAAGGGATGTCCTCTTGTCAGTTGAAAACCTCTTGGCACAAAAGCTCCCTTGACAAATCTTTATACTGACCCTGGATGTATTTATATAAGGTAATCATATCTTCTCTTAGACACCTTTTTTCTAGAGAAAATATGTTTAATTTGGTTAGTCTTTCTTCATAACTTGTCTTGTGTGTTATTTTTTAAACATTGTCAGAGTTGAAGTCAAACATTCCATAATAGACTCTCATGCAATGCATTCAGCAATTACATCAAATGAATTGATATTTGTAGATATATGTATTTGTACCACATCTGTGTACTAAAGAAATATATTTATTTTGAAGACACCCTAACATAGATCCCCTTTGAACTCTTCATGACAAATATCATTTACCTGTAATAACTGAGAAATGCTGCTGTGAGTACACATGCTGGCATCATGTGCAATATTAATAAAGGGAACATTTTTCTATCAATATTTTGAGACCACTGAACGCGACAACTTTATTACCTGTTGCAATGTTTTTTAAAGATCACACTTAAAGGACCACTGAACTCCGCAATAATGTTTTATATTGAGTCAAAATTAATCACTTATATTCTTTTTATAAACATTTTAGTGAAATATATGACATATTGTGAGTTTAGTTGTTTAATGTTGCCACTCATACTGCTTAGTATAGGGGGAGATCCTGAACAATCATGTTTAGCTGCTGCTTGCAATAGAATATTCTAAAATGGTGTCACTATTGGGGGCAGAGTGATCCAAACAGCTGGGCAGGGTCTACTTATATAAAACTCATCCCTGAATAAATAAAAAATAGCTATACCAACTATCATGATCCCCCCGACCACCAGTCCTTTGGACTCATATGATATGCCCAGGATGGTTAGGATTTTGACACTGGCCATTACGCTGGCTGCATAATGACTGCTGGGAATATGTGGTTGCGGGACCAGGCTCAATAGTTTTACAGTATGTTTTATAGATAATTAATACTAGCAACTTGCCCGTCAAATATGACAGCAATAAAATGTAAATCCCGGCAATGCTGTTTGCCACACAATGGGAGCCTCTCCCCTTCTACTTTACTGGCCTTGCGATGAGCGCCTTCGGCGCTCATCGTGGGCCTCACAATGAGCGATTTCGCCGCTCATTGCGAGTTTCTCCCTCTGTCTACTTCTTCCCTTGTATCTAATTCCCCCCCCTCCTCTCCCTCCCTGGTGTCTTCTCCCACTGTGTCTTTCCCCACTGTCCCCCCCCGTGTCTCTTTCCCCACCTCTCCCTCCCCCTCAATTTTAATGGCCTCGCGATGAGCGCCTTTGGCGCTCATCAAGGGCCTCGCAACGAGTGCCTTCTGCGCTATGTGTCTACCCTATGTGTCTACCCCCCCTTCATACCCATGTGTCTCCCCCTCCCCTGTATCTCTTCCCCCCTCCCCTGTGTCTCTTCCCCCTCCTCTCCCTCGTGTCTCTCCCCCCTCCTCTCCCTCATTCCTCCCCCCTCTACTTATTCCTTTGTGTCTCTCCAGCCCTACTCTCACTCCTTTGTGTCTCTCCCCCCTCCTCTCACTCCCCTGTGCCTCTCCTCCCTCTCACTCCCCTGTGGCTCTCCCCCTCCTTTCCCTCCCCTATGTGTCTACCCCCCTCCCTTCCTACCCATGTGTCTCCCACCTCCCCTGTATCTCTTCCCCCCTCCCCTGTGTCTCTTCCCCCCTCCTCTCCCTCGTGTCTCTCCCCCCTCCTCTCCCTCATGTCTCTCCGCCCCTCCTCTCTCTCCTTTGTGTCTCTTCCCCCTCCTCTAACTCCCCTGTGTCCCCTCCCCTCCTCTGTGTTTCTCCCCCCTCATCTCACTCCCCTGTGTCTCCCCCCTCCTGTGTGTCTCTGCCCCCTCTCATTCCCCTGTGTCTCCCCCTGTGTGTCTCCCCCTCTCACTCCCCTTTGTCTCTCCCCCCTCCTCTGTGTCTCTCCCCCCTCTCATTCCCCTGTGTCTCCCCCTCCTCTGTGTCTCTCCCCCCTCGCCCTGTGTGTCTTCCCCCAATCTCTCCCACCCCTTTATGTCTCCCCCTCCCCTGTGTCTCTTCCTGCTCATCTCCCTTCCCTGTGTCTCTCCCCCTCACTCCTTTGTGTCTCTCCCCTCCTCCTCCCACTCTCCTGTGTCTCTTCCCCCCTCCTCTCACTCCCCTTGTGTCTCCCCCCTCCCCTTACTCCTTTTTGTCTCTCCTCCCCTCCTCCATTCACTCCCCTGTGTCTCTCCCCCTCCTCTGTGTCTCTCCCCCTCTCATTTCCCTTTGTTCCTCCCCCACCTCTCTGTGTCTCTTCCCCCCTCCTCTCCCTGCCCTGTATTTGTCCTCACTCCACTCACTGCTCTGTGTCTCTCCCCTCTCCTCTGTTCCCCCTCCTTCCCTGTGTCCCTCCTCTTCGGCGCGCAATGCGCTTGCACGGCCCATTTGCGCAATGCTTATGTGCTGCCCATTTACGCAATGCGCATGCGTGGCATACGCCAAGCTATGCACATGCGTGGGCCGTAGCACAATGCACATGCGCGGGCCATAGCACAATGTGCGGGACGTAGCGCAATGCACATGAGAGTCTTACGCCGTGCTATGCACATTCACGGCCCGTTACGCAATGCACAGTTGGCAAACTGCGATTTGTTGCAAACGTGACGACAAATCGCAGTTTGACAACTATTATATGTGATGTTATGTTGATTACCCTATGTATGTTAATTACTGTATGTTATGTTGCTTCTCTATGTGTGTTTGACTTGTCATGTTGGTTTCTGTATGTTGCATGTTTGGTTCATGAAGAGTTATCTGATTTATTATTATTATTATCTTTATTTCTATTGCTCCAACATATTCCGTAGCACTGTACAGGGGTTTAGTACATGGCAAAAAAAAAAAAACTTAACACCTTATAAAGAATGTAGGGCCCTGTTTTGGAGCTTATAATCAAATGTACATATTGCTTGTTTCCAAGGCACGTATACACAACTGAAAACTCGCAAACTTACAATCTAACACCCTTATTAAATTCCGATTCAGTAAATTTAAAAGGTCTCTATTTAAGCACACAGCATATTTATTTTACAGAAGTTTTTAGTTAGTGAACTTCTATCCAAAAGCAAGGTCTTCACTAACTAAAAACTTCTGTAAATAAAATATGCTGCATGCTTAAATAGAGCTCTTTTAAATTTACTGAATCGTAATTTAATAAGGCTGTAAGTGTTTAGGTGTGATACAAGAGGGTGACAAATACAAAATGGCAACGTGAATGCAATTTGTTTAGCCAATTGGAGGGGTCTGTGTGTTGTACTGTAGATTGTGGGTGTAATTGTTATTAAGCTGGGGAATCAGTGCAGTTGTAATTATAAAGGCTGAAGGTGATAAAAAAATTTAAACAGATGGGTTTTTTGTAGTTTTTTAAAGGTTTTGAGGCAGGAAGACAATCTAATGGAGCGAAGCAAGGAGTTCCAAATAGTAGGGGCAGCACGAGAAAAGTATTGAAGATGGGAGTGAGAGGAGGTGATGAGAGAGGAGGAAAGAAGAAGATCATTAGCAGAATGAAGGGGGCGGTTGGGAGAGTATTTTGAAACAAGAGCAGAGATATAAGGTGGTGCATTGTTGTTGAGGGCTTTATATGTTAGGGTCATGATTTTAAATGTGATTCAGGAAGCTATTTGAAGCCAGTGCAGTGATTAACAGAGAGGAGCTGCAGACACTGATCGTTTGGTATTGAAGATGAGTCTAGCGGAGGCGTTCATTATGGATTGGAGGGGAGACAGACGAGAGATGGGTAGGCCAGCAAGGAGTGAATTGCAGTAGTCAAGTCGAGATATGATGAGAGAGTGTATTAGAATTTTAGCTGTGTCTTGTGTGAGATAATGACAAATTTTGGAGATGTTTTTTAGGTGAAACTGACAAGATTTTGTTATCGATTGGAGATTTGTTATCGATGTTGAGACTTAGTTATGTAATCCTGCTCTGTGATAAAGTCTGTTCAGACTGAAGTGTGTATGCTTCTGAATAGATTAATATTTATATGGAATAAGATAATTATATATATGTGTGTGTGTGTGTCAGAATCCATAGTGATGATAATAGCTGTCCTGGTCCTACATAACTAGTGAGGTGAAAAATGTTAAATGGCTGTATTAGCAATTTATACAAAACCCAGAAGACTCACAGACTGTTACAGAATGTTATCAAGTTTAATTTACATCTATTGAACCTGTTATGAATTTCAACAGCAATAAAAGCAGTTCCTGCTTCTTTTTAATATACTGATCCTGTGTTCATATTTTTAAATGCTGCTATTTATGCAAGGGGGTCTTAGACACATCAGCTGTCTTGGTGACAGGATCAAAAGAACTGCTGGGTAGGTTTGGCCATTTAGCCTTATCAAGCCCGAAAGCCGATAGTAACATCAGCAGCATAATTCAAATACATGTAGACAGTAAAGTTCTGTGACTGTATACTATATTTATATATTTATATTTAAATGTAAACATATACTGTATGTATGTATATTGTAATATGTATATATATATATATATATATATATATATATATATATATATAGATATTTATATATATATATATATATATATATATAAATATATATTGTTTAGCAGGGGCAGCTAGTGCATAGGGACAAATGGGCAGGCGCCACCCCCAAAAAATGATCAATAACTTTAATATTGTATTTTAAATGTATATAGATAATACAATTTAATTATATCTCTATATCAGCTTTCATGTCTTCTTTCTAATTATTTTGTTAAAGATATGCATTTATCACTTTAAATTAACCCTTTGTGTGCCTTCACCTTCGCCTGGTCTCTCTCCCTAGTGCTGCATCATATTACTGTGTGAGTGTAAAGCTGTAACGCTCCAACTTGGGTGAATTTTAATTCACTCTGCTACAATTGTATCAATTTGGCTGACTGACAGTTTGCAGCATTAACCAATCAGTGCTGCAGGCTGTCTGGTTGCTATATTGCTATAAACATCACCTCTGAACGCCCCCATCATCAGCAAAGCTTTATATAATGCCAATTATCTAAAAAACTCCCCATTCTTTTTTCGCTCTTTATACTGCTGATCTCATCAACCAAGTAAGTTTGCACAGGCAGTGATACTGGAGTGGGTTGCCAGTTCCTTCTCCAGTGGAACTGACTCGGATTAGAGCCCCCCATAGCTGGGGAAGCACAGAGCTCTAACCCACAGGACCATCACTGCAGCATCAGCAAATCCTCAATTCTTATATACCGTATTTATCGGCATATAACACGCACCGGCGTGAAACACGCACCTCATTTTAAGAATGGAATTTCAGGGGGGGGGAAATTCAAATAAAGGACTTTGAAGCAAAATCCTCAACCTGTAATGTGGGTTTTTAAGGTCCGGTTTGGGCCCATAATGTCCCGTTTGGTATTTTAAAGATTTTAAAGGTCCGTTTGGGTTTGCTTGGTGTAATGTGAGTTTTTAAGGTCCGGTTGGGCACTATATGGTCTTGCTTGGTGTAATGTGGGCTTTTAAGGTCCGGTTGGTGCCTATATAGTCCTGCTTGGTATTTTAAAGTTTTTTTAGGTACAGTTTTGGCATATATAGTTCTGCTTTTTTAAGGTTTTAAAGGTACGGTTGGGGCCTATATAGTTCCGTTTGGGTAATGTGGGTTTTAAAGTCCCGATTGGAGACTATATGGTCCAGCTTGGTGTAATGTGGGTTTTAAAGGTCCGGATGGGACCGATATGGTCCCGCTTGGTATTTTAAGGTTTTAAAGGTCCAGTTGGGGCCTATATGGTCCCACTTGGTGTAATGTGGGTAATTAAGGTCCGGTTGGGGCCTATATGGTTCCGCTTGGTATTTTAAGGTTTTAAAGGTCCGGTTGGGGCCTATATGGTCCCACTTGGTGTAATGTGGGTTTTTAAGGTCCGGTTTGGGCCTCTATGGTCCTGCTTGGTATTTTAAGGTTTTAAAGGTCCGGTTGGGGCCTATATGGTCCTGCTTGGTGTAATGTGTATTTTTAAGGTCCGGTTGGGGCCTATATGGTCCCACTTGGTTTAATGTGGATTTTTAAGGTACGGTTTGGGCCTATATGGTCCCGCTTTGTATTTTAAGGTTTTAAAGGTCCGGTTGGGGCCTATATGATCCTGCTTGGTGTAATGTGGTTTTTAAGGTCCGGTTGCGTACTATCTGGTCCCACTTGGTATTTTAAGGTTTTAAAGGTTCGTTTGGGGACTAAATGGTCCCGCTTGGTATTTTAGGTTTTTAAAGATTTGGTTGGGGCCTATATGGTCCCACTTGGTGTATTGTGGGTTTTTAAGGTCTGGTTGGGGCCTATATAGTTACATAGTTACATAGTAATTAAGGTAGAAAAAAGACTTTCAGTCCATCAAGTTCAACCTTTTAAAATCTCCTCTGCTCTGCAATATGAGGAATAGCTTTTAAATAATTAGATGTTAATTGTTAATTAATTATTAATCAACTATTTATTAATTTATTTTTTAATTATTAATTAATTATCCAGAGGAAGGCAAACAGAAAAAATCTAATTAGTTTTGTTGCCCTCCTCTGTACCTTTTCCAGCTCTAAAATGTCCTTGTTATGCATAGCCCAAAATTGTACTCCATATTCCAAACCGAGGGCGTACTAGAGATTTGTATAGTGGCAGAATTATATTTGCTTCCCTTGCTTCTATACACTTCTTAATACATGCTAATATTTTATTTGCCTTTGCAGCTGCTGCTTGGCTTTGAGCACTGTTATCTAGGTGGTTGTCCACAAGCACTCCCAAATCCTTTTCAATATCCGATACCCCTATATTTGCTCCATCAAGATTATACTTTGCATGGCTGCTTTTCCTTCCCAGATACATAATTTTACATTTATTCATATTAAATCTCATCTGCCATTTAGATGCCCATTCCTCAATTTTATGTAAATCCCTTTGAAGGGAAAGCACATCATTGTCTGATTTAATTACCTTGCACAACTTTGTGTCATCAGCGAAAATGGAGACACTACTTTCCAGTCCCACCTCTAAATCATTAATAAATATGTTAAAAAGGAGAGGACCTAATACTGAACCTTGAGGAACCCCACTTACCACATTAGTCCAATCGGAGTATGTTCCATTTACAACAACCCTTTGCTTCCTGTCTTTTAGCAAGCTCTCAATCCATGAGCAGATATTTACTGCAATTCCTGTATCCCTAAGTTTGATCAGTAGTCTCCCATGTGGCACTGTATCAAAAGCCTTTGCAAAATCCAAATAGACTACATCCACTGAGTTGCCTTGATCCAAGTTCCTACTAACCTCCTCATAAAAACTAATTAGATTTGTTTGACATGACCTATCCCTCATAAATCCATGTTGAGTCCTACTTATAATCCTGTTGAAATAGACATATTATTGTATATTATTCCTTATTGACCCTTTTAAAAATGTTCCCACTACAGAATTGAAGCTCACTGGTCTATAATTCCCAGATTTGCTCTTGCTCCCTTTTTAAATTTAGGTATCACATCTGCTTTTCTCCAGTCATCTGGTAGAGACCCTGTGTTGAGTGAATCTTGAAAAATTAAATAAAATGGTTTGGCTATTACAGAACCCAGTTCCCTCAGAACCCTTGGATGTATTCCATCAGAACCCGGAGCTTTATTAACATTTATTTTTTCCAACCACTTTTGGATTTCTTCCTGCGTTAACCAGTTATTTGGTGAAGGCAGTGTAGCCCCATTATGTTGCAGCCACTGGTACCTCCCTTGTGTATAACGAAGAAAAGAACCTACCGTATTTAGCTCATCTGCCTTTTCCTGGTCACTAATTTTCAGATGGCGTGTGCCACATTGTTTTAGGGTTAGTCTTACTCTCTTTTGCAATTAATTTTTCATTTTCTATTTTAGCCAGTCTAATAGCCCTTTTGCAAGCCTTGTTGATTTTCTTGTACTCCCGTAAAGCAGTCTCTGTCCCCTCTTGTTTGTATAATTTAAATGCCTGTTTTTTACTCTGTATCTTGAACTTTAAAACATTGTTAAGCCACATTGGATGTGATTTACTCCTTTTACTTTTATTCACACTTGGTATATGGTGATAACTATTTATACTTAGTAAGGATTTAAATGTTGTCCATTTATGTTTAGTATTTTACCTGTCAGTTCTCTGTCCCAGTCTATACTTTGTATTGCTGCCCTTAGACCATTAAAATCTGCCCTTTTAAAATTAAGAGTTTTTGATCGACCCTTAAAAATGTTTTTTTTATTCAATCTCAAATGAGACTGTGTTGTGATCACTGTTTCCCAAATGTTGCCCTATTTCAACATTTGATACTATATCAATATTATGTGTAATAACTAAATCCAAGATAGCCTCATTTCTAGTAGGCTCTTGTATTACCTGGGCCAGATAATGATCCCTGAGTGTACTCAAGAACCTGCTCCCCTTAGCTGAACTGCTGGTCTAATTTATCTAGCTTATTTCTGGGCAATTAAAATCTCCCATTATTAGAACTTATCATTCTTAGCTGCATTTCCAATCTGTAACAATAATTGTATTTCCACACTATCAGCTATATTTGTGGGTTTATAGCATACTCCTACTAATATTCTTTTGGAATTTGCTGCCCCGCTATTTAACTCTACCCACAAGCATTCAACATTAACGCTAATTCTACCATAAATATCTTCTCTGGCTATAGGCTTAAATTCAGGCTTAACATACAGACAAATCCCTCATCCTCTTTTACCATTGTCCCTATCTTTCCTAAATAGGTTATAACCATCCAGATTAACAGTCCAGTCATGAGATTCATCCCACCACGTTTCAGTAATGCCTATTAAATTCCATTTTTCATGAATTGCTAGTAGTTCTAACTCTCCCATTTTTCCTGGCAAGCTTCTGGCATTAGCAAGCATACACCTTATGTTATGAGTTTGTAGTTTGGTGGTGCCTGCCACTATACTTAAATTACTTAGTAATAGCTCCCTATTGACTATACTACCCCTCCACCCAACTCCTCTCCTATGAGTTGTTCATTCATCCCTTATACCCTCTACATTTTCTACCCCATTATTTATATCTAGTCCCTCCCCCCCACCTACTAGTTTAAAAACTCCTCCAGCCTTTCTACCATCCTATCCCCTAGCACAAAATCTCCCTCATCATTAAGGTGCAATCGATCCCTGCTGTAGAGATTGTACCGAAGTGAGAAGTCAGTCCAGTGATGTAAAAACCCAAACCCCTCCTTAGTGCACCACATCTTTAGCCATGCATTACCCTCCCTAAGCTCCTTCTGCCTCCCTGGGCTAGCACGTGGTACTGGTAGTATCTCAGAAAATACTTCCCCCATGGTCCTGCATGGTGTAATGTGTGTTTTTAAGGTCCGGTTGGGGACTATATGGACCCGCATCATGTAATGTGGGTTTTTAAAGTCCAGTTTGGGCCTATATAGTCCTGTTTGGTGTTTTAAGGTTTTAAAGGTCCGGTTTGGTCCTGCTGAGGGCTTTATTGTTCAGCTTGGTGTAATGTGGGATTTTAAGTTCTGGTTGGGGCCTATATAGTCCGGCTTGATATTTTAAGTTTTAAAGGTAAGGTTGGGGCCTATGTCGTCCGGCTTGGTGTAATGTGGGTTTTTAAGGTCCGGATGAAGCCTATATGGTTCCTCTTGGTGTAATGTGTGTTTTTAAGGTCTGGTTGGGGACTATATGGCCCCACTTGGTGTTATGAGGGTGTTTAAGTTTAAGTTGGGGCCTATATAGTCCCGCTTGGTATTTTAAGGTTTTTTTTAGGTACAGTTTTGGCCTATATAGTCCCGCTTGATTTTTTAAGGTTTTAAAAGTACAGTTGGGGCCTATATGATTCCGCTTGATGTAATGTGTTTTTTTAAGGTCCGGTTGGGGCCTATATGGTCCCGCTTGGGGTAATGTGGGTTTTTAAGGACCGGTTGGGGTTTATATGGTCCCGCTTGGTATTTCATGATTTTTTAGGTACGATTTTGGCCTATATAGTTTTGCTTGGTATTTTGAGGTTTTAAAGGTATGGTTGGGGCCTATATATTCCCGCTTGGTGTAATGTGGGTTTTTAAGGTCCGGTTTGGGCCTATATAGTCCCGCTTTGTATATTATGGGATTTTTAGGTATGGTTGGGGCTAGATAGTCTCACTCGGTTTCATAAGTGTTTTTAAGTACTGTTGGGATCTTGCACTCTCTGATTTGTTTGCTTGTATTATATCAGGTCCAAACACTTTGCAGCTGCAGACTATTTTGGACTACTACACTTGAAGACACCCCGGAAAGGAGAATCAACTGTTGGTGAGTGTCATTGCATTCATGCAGAAGAAAAATGTTATTATTTGCCTGAGTCCCTAAATTCTAGAATTTTTAAACAGTATTACAAAAATCAGTAGGTGGAGTCTATTTTAATGGGCGGGGCAAGTATAAGGTCATTGGGTGGGGCATATAAAGGTCAATATGACAAAAGGGGGAGGAGTTTAAAAATATATGGGGTCTGTGTAAGGGGAGGAGCTAAGTCTTTTTCTGGCACCCTCCAACTTGAAAGTTCACCAGCCACCACTGTTTTTTAGTCTTTCAGTTGTGTCAAACTCTCCATGACCCCATGGACGGCAGCACTCTAGGCATGTCTTGTGTCTGGTTGTGCTAATCTATAAGGTTTTCAAGGCAAATATATTCAAGTGGGTTTCCAGTTCCTTCTCCAGCGGACTGTGATTTGTCTGAACTTTCTACTATGACCTGCCCATCTTGGATGACCCTACATGGTATAGTTCACTGCTTCATTGAGGTATACAAGCCCATTAAGCACGACAAGCTGGCAATCCAGAAGGGTATATATATATATATATATATATATATATATATATATATATATATTTCCAGGTAAGGTTACCTGGTGTTGTGGGAGGATCCCTCTTCCCCTCCCTTTAAATAGTCACTCCTTTTCCTCTTACCTTTGCACATGTAGTTCACAACACTGCCTCGCTGTGTATCTCATGTGCCCTTGCCTTCACTCTTTTCCCTATTCCTGTGTGTCTGTGCTCCCCGTTCCCTCCTTTGTTCCTCTCACTTTCCCTGCCTCTCTCTCTAATTACTCTCCCTTCAGGGTTTTTTGGCCTTTTTACTAGGGACCACTCTGACCGGGAATCCTCTCTCACTGCAAATCATAGCACAGAGCCTGTGCTGGCTATGTGTAACCATTTCACTGCTCACAATCGATCTGCAATTTTGCTGGGGTTCAGGATAGAGCCATTGGCAGGGCAGGTTTGGAATAACTCCTACTGACCTGATCAGGTGAGGTTTCACTCATCTTAAACTGACCGTTGCCATGCTGTTGGGGGTTGGACATTGTCTGCTGCTGACCAAATGTAACTATTTTCAGCTGATAACAGCTTCTCAATAGTACACCAACCTTAATATCACTACAGATTAGATTTGATGTGCACGCCCAAGGGATCTGATAATGTGCTTGCAGCTGCCTCTATCCTGTATAGGTTTGAATTTACCCCTGACCTGACCAGATGAGTTGTTACTCTTATTTTGCACTAAGCACTGCTGATTGACTGAGAGGCCTGGGGGTGGGTCAGAGTCTGCTGCTGGCCAAATGTAACTATTTATCTGCTGCTAACTGCTTCTCATTAGTACACCAACCAGAATATCGCTACAGATTAGATTGGATGTGCATTTACAGGGCATCTGATAGTGTGCTTACAGATGACTCTATTCAGTATAGGTTTGGGTTTTACACTTGCGTACCTGACCAGGTGAGGTGTTACTCCTTTCTGGCAATAAGCACTGCTAATTGACTAAAAGGACTGGGTAGGACAAAGTCTGCTGCTGGTCAAATGTAACTGGTACACTGATGCTGCCAGCTTTTCTATAGCACACCTACTACATTTGCTGCAGACTAGGTTAGAGCTGCACTCACAAGGAATATGACAGGGTGCTGGGACCTGCCATGTTATATACGTTTGGATTTAACTCCTGCTAACCTGACCAGGACTGAGAGGGCTGGGTGTGGGTCAGACCCTGCTGCTGGTCCACAGGGAATATGACACGGTGCTTGGAGCCAATCCTCTACACATTCATATTTAACCCATGCTAACCTGACCAGATGAGATGCTACTCCTATCTCACGGTAAGCACTGCTTATTAACTTAAGGGCTGTGGAGTGGAACAGAGATCACGACTGGCCCAATGCAACTATTCACTCCTGGTATCATATTTCAATGCTACCCCAACTGAAAATTGCAGAAGTTCCAGTGTTCTTCTGTCCTCTCCTATCATTGGATCGCCCGGCCTTCTCCTGTCTTCTCCCCTCGCCGGATCGCCCTGCCTTCTCCTGTCTTCTCCACTTGCACGATCGCCTGGCCTTCTCCTGTCTTCTCCTCTCGCACGATCGCCCGGCCTTCTCCTGTCTCCTCCTCTCGCACGATCGCCCGGCCTTCTCCTGTCTTCTCTTGCACGATCGTCCGGCCTTCTCCTGTCTTCTCCTCTCGCACGATCGCCCGGCCTTCTCCTGTCTTCTCCTCTCGCACGATCGCCCGGCCTTCTCCTGTCTTCTCCACTCGCATGATCGCCCGGCCTTCTCCTGTCTTCTCCACTCGCACGATCGCCCGGCCTTCTCCTGTCTTCTCCACTCGCACAATCGCCCGGCCTTCTCCTGTCTTCTCCACTCGCACGATCGCCTGGCCTTCTCCTGTTTTCTCCACGCGCCTGATCACCTGGGCCTTTTCATGTCTTCTCCTCTCGCTGGATTGCCCAGACTACTCCTATTCCTCTTTCCCTTGTCTCCTGTCTTTCTCTTTCCCTCTCCTATGTCTTCCAGATTGCCCACCTCTCCTCTTCTTCTCCCCTACTATTTCCCTTGTTCCCTGACCTCCGCCTTCCTTCTCCCTATATTTCTCCTCCATTTGCTAGATCGCCTTTACTCCTCCTTTCTTCCCCCTATTCTCCTTTTTCTGCCTGCTTAATCGCCTGGCTCTAATACTCGTCCACCTTCGCCTTTCCCTATCCTCTTCTCGGCCTGATCACCCAGTTTTGACCTTCTTCCCCTTTTTTCTTCTCCTCATCCCTTTCTCCCTTTTTTCAATTTCACTAAACTCTCTCCCCTTCTCAACGCATCTTGGATCACGTTCTTCAGGATGGAATTCCCTGCTCGTCCAAGGGCTTCTTCCACCACTCCCTCTCATCTATCTATTTCAGCAGGAATTTCTCTCCCCTCTCTATATGCCACTATGCTCACTACCACGAGTTCATGACCACGCTTCTTTCAAACTTCACTTGCATTAGTCACCGACTACTTCTATCTAGTAAGCCTCTGAATCACTCCATGAGCTTGTAGCTCCCGGTTGTTCACACTAACATAGAATAGATAACTTTAAAAAGGGTTGGATATATTTTGGATATAAAGGGCATTCTGGGTTATCCTGGATAATTAGGGAGGGTATATTTATCCAGGATGGAGTATGATCGCTAGTATCTGGGGTCAGGAAGGAATTTCTTTTTTTCCCTTTTTAAAAACAATTGACACCCTTTCAATTGGGGGGGGGGGGGGGGGGGGTTCTGTTGCCTTCCACTGGATCAATTGGCTATTAATCCCTATATTGCAGATCAGAGGAGATCTAGGGGGCTGAACTTGATGGACTAAAGCCTTTTTTCAACCTTAATTACTATGTAACCTCCGGCATAACTAGCATTCCCACTCACTTGCAACTCACATCCACTAAGGACTCCAAACACATACCACATTGAGATCATGACGTTGCATTCACATGCCACCTATACCAGACACATTCAGAATGGGAGCTGCCTCTTCAGACTCCATATTCTATCCACTGTCTAAGTCATCAGGCCTCAACAACTAATCGCTATTATCACTGCCTCCATATCCCAAACAGAAATTTTGAGAAGCATTCAAATGATGAATTTATTTATTCTCATTTTTATTTTGGCCCTCTCGGCGGGGCTCGATTGAGTGTAGCTTCTGGCCACACATCAGCTACATCAGTGAGAGGGGGCCGACCACAAATTTCCAGGTAAGGTTACCTGGTATTGTTGGAGGGTCCCTCTCCCCCTCCCTTTAAATAGGCACTCCCCTTCCTCTTACCTTTGCACACGTAGCAGGCCTAATTGGGCGTAGCTTCCAGCCACATGTCAGCTACACCATATATTGATGCTTTTCTATTAGGGGGTGAATTACACTAACAGCTGTCTGAAAGGCTTCTCTTGTTATGTTGCCCAGATATGTGGATGACCACATCCCCAACATTGACTTCATTTTTTCTTATTTTCCAGCTACACAAGATGGAGGGAGATTTCTGTTAGGGAGAATGCATGGTGGAAATAACTGCCCCAATACTAGGGAACACGAGTGGCAAAGTAAAGCAAGCAAGCTGAAACGTTTTCATATATTTCACTATAATATTTATGAAAAGCATAAAAGACAATAATTGCAATTGCAATATTTTTACAGTTCAGTGGTCCTTTAAGGATGAATATGATAATTTATAATTTTACAGGAAAATATATTTAATTACTTTTATCTTACTCACATACTTTTTTGATATATGGAGAATCTCTGCCTCCTTTAACATACTATATTTGCTATATATATACTATAGTCACACAAGGTAGAAATAATCTGCATTTACATGGAATTTTAATACTTATTTTCTATTTTGATATTAAGGTGTTGGGGATATTTTTGTGTCTTAAAAAAAGCACTAATTAATATGTCATTTTTTATGGTGGGATTTTGTTTAATTAAAATATTTGTTATCCTATTATTATTAATCCACATTATTTGAGGTAGGCCTATGTATATTTAAGTATTATGTATTATTTTAGAAATAAGCTTAACAGGTTATTAATAGCCTTATTAAATTGCAATATTTTTTACAGAAGTTTTTAGTTAGTGAAGACCTTGCTTTTCAATAGAAGTTCACTGACTAAAAACTTCTGTAAAAAAATATGCTATGTGCTTATATAGAGCCCTATTCAATTGGAAAAATCACAATTTAATAAGGCTTTATGAGTTTAGACTCAAGTATAAATGAGCCCCATTCCTATCACATATAATAGTTGTCAAACTACGAATCGTCATCACGCTTTGCCAGCTCGCATTCACTAAATACGGACTTACACAAAAAAAATACGAACCGCAGGAAAAAAAAAAACATTATGACCTTGCAAAAATACGACCTTAACGGCCGAACCACGCGCACCTGAAAACATTAAAAACACGATAAATACAAACAAAAAATACATAAAAAGCTTATCCACAGCAAGGGGGGACCCAGGACCTCTGGAAGTGAAGTTACACCTCAATTTAATTCCAAATTCACGAGTTTAGACACACGAAAATCCCCTAAGTGAGAGAAAAAATGTCCGCCGAAGAAAACGAGGTTACAGGACCCTAAAGACGCAAAACACCACCAAGCACATACAGCTTTTCAAAAAAGCTGTACGAGGTACAAGATACACTTTTAGCAAGGACGCTAAATCATCCGCACCCGTGTACCACATACACATTCGCCGCCATTCTACAACACTAACTTACACAATGCGGAAGTACACAGCTACCCTAACGGCTTACCCTCATGCACGCAGCCTACACAATGCACACATTGCTGAAACTTACACCTCAGCTCCACAACAGTACTTCAGCACAATGTTTCCTGCATATATTACTTCCAAATAGGTAAAGTATATTAATTTATTAATTATTTAATTATACACAAAAAAAAATACACTCTCGCAATAAACACAAAAGCCATTCACTGCGAGCCTCACAACGAGCGCCAACGCTGCTCATAACCCACAAAGCCTTGCAATAAGCGCAATAAGTGCTGACCAAACAACAACAGCAAAAGCACCTTTCAGGAAAAAAAAACAACAACCAACAGCCTCGCAAAAAGCGCCAAAGGATCTCAGACCACCAAAAAAATTAATGTCTGTGGCAAACAGCATTACCTGCCTTACAATTTTATTGCCCCGTCATTTTTGACAGGGCAAGTCGCTAGTAAAATAATATTTGGCAGCTTTATAACAATTATAACAATCACATAATCAATCTCTTCATCATCATGTAAACCTAAACAAAAAAAGAGAAAAGATGGAGTTTTGTAATTTCTTGTTTGGTGCATCCAAATAAAACAGCAAGCAGTCATTTCTCATGAAATGACTTGAAATGACTACAATTAATATGTGTTGATTACAGCAACTGGTCTAGGACGTGCCTTGCAACAGCTCCGATCCAAAACGGATGCAATCCGGGGTAATCTGCCCCAATCCCCACTAAAATCAGAGGACACGAAAATTAAGAAAATCGGGGCATGTTGACACGCTGCGTGGTCGAGGCCTAGCACATCCGGCCTCCCCGGCGATCACTAGCAGCAGGGAGAGAAGTGCAGCAGGGGCGACCCAAGCAGCACAGAGGCCCACAATTAACCCCCAAGACTACCACTCACCACTGGAGCAGTATCAGCGGCTGAGACCTACAACACCTGGTCTCCCACTGCAAACACGCCAGAGACCGAGGGGAGAGCCTGACAGCAAGGAGAGGCTGTTCCAGGAAGTAAGCGGGGTGCCACACTCTGGAACCCTCCCCAACCTCCCTACACACGTAGCCAGAAAGAAGGGGTAGCCCAGACCCAGCACCCTAAGAGGTGCAACACAAAAATAACACCCTGATTGGAGGGGACAGGAGGACACTCTGAGGCTTGACCACCAAGTGGGGGTCCCCTGATAAGTCACCACAACGGAGCCCAGGCAACATTAACAGCAGCTTGTTTAAGCATGCCAGGGATGACCCCCACCCTTCACACTGCAGCAGCACAGAGAAATCAAGTGCAGCCCACAACAGCATCTCTGCGCTGAGCTCAACTGTTCAAGGATTAAGACTAAAAGGGGGTACAGGACCCAAGAAACAGTGCCAAAAACCAGCATCTCTCCTAACTTTAGGAATGACAACTAATTTGGAGAAACAGGCCACAAAAAAGCTGGGAAGATTTAACAAGAGAAGATTCACTAGGCCTGCAAACCTGTTACACAGCACTAGAAGCAGTATGCAATAACTCACTGAACTATGCTAGTCACCCACATGAGTCTGCTACCAGAAAAGCACTAGCCTATCTAAATTCCATGCTCAACTAAGTAACTATCCTAGCCTGCTTCACCTACAGCACAGAATCAGCAGACGGCAAACTTCTTAGATCACATCCTCAGGTTAAGGAGGCAGCATGGCGGCTCGCAGCAACACCAAATCCAAGAAATCCCAAGCGAGTAGAAACATCCAGGAGTTTTACAAAGCCCCAAATGACACGCCAATACTCTCGCAGAACCCAAGCTCGCCGGACAGAGAGGATGAGCCTGAAGTAGTACATGCTCAGGTGGAACTAACAGACAAATACATGGAGAAAATAAAGCTGATGTTCCAATAACTAATGACGATTGCTATCACAGACCTGAAAAAGGAGCTGCATGGCCTGGGACAAAGAACGCTGCTGTTAGAGGAGCAAACAGACCAGATAGCAGAAGCCCAGATTCATGACCAAGAAGTAACGGCGCAACACTCTGCACAGATAAAATAGCTGAGCAATAAGGTTGAAGACCTCGAAAATCGCTCACGAAGACATAATATAAGATTGAGAAATGTCCCAAATAACATTTCAGACGTAACGCAATACTCAAAAGCGGTCATACTTGGGATTATTCCAACAAGTAGCGAAGCAGACTGTTGAAAGAGCGCATAGGGCCCTTAGCCCGACAAAGGCTAACAACCAATCTAAGGACATAATAATATGATTTGCAAACAATAAGCGCAAGAGACCTAATACTCACAGCAGTGAGAAAGCTCAAAGAAATCAAAGGCCCGGACAATTCATCTATACAAATATACATGGACCTGGCTCCGGCCACACTGCAAAAAAGAAAGGAGATGAAACTCTTTCTGGAAATACTGGCCAGCCACAAAATCCTCTACAAGTGGGGTTTCCCATTCTCGCTAATTTTCCAGTGGAGCGGATCCACTTACAGAGTACACACAGTGGAAGGAGCTGAGATCCTCCTGAGAAAGCTGAAACTGCTGGCAGAAGACAGCGGCGCTGAAAGGAGAAGCCCAGGACCCACACCTGGCGTCACCAAGATATGGAAAATATCGGCCAAAAAATCAAAAGCAGCAGCCTCCAGTAGAGGGCCCCTTCTAGAGCAGTGTACTGGACGAGGTCTGGACACCGATGGGTCAGCCTACCACGAGGATCCCGATGCCGACCTGTTAAGATAGTTAGACTACTATTTGCAGGTATACAAATCTAGCAGTAGCGGAGCTCTTGAGATGACTTAAGTGAGTTAGAGGGATGAAGATTAAGAGGGGCTTAGAGCCCCCAACAACTCCCCAGGTAGAATCCCCAGGAGGGAGTCCTCTCCATAAGAGGTCAAACCCAGTAAGGGGTGTAACAACCACAGGCCTCAAAGCAAGGGAAAAATTAGGGAGACAGGGAAACTGCCAAGTTGATAGGAAATGTTTTAACCAGTTTATTGAAATGTTGGAATTAAGCTTCTGTATCTCTTTTGCATTTCTTCCCAGTCTATCCGGTTTACAAGCGGTCTTGGCGCCCGAGGCACCCAAGAGGGGACCCTGGCGAAGGCCTTGGTCCTTCAGCATCCTCCATCAAGGTAACCTACCCAGTACACACTCCCCACAGAGAACTTATACAGCAAACTACATGAATAACCAATGGCTGACGTAGAGCACAACTTTTTAACACACAACGTAATGGGCTTCAACTCTCAATTTAAAAGACGCAAAGCCTTCCTATTTTATAAAAGATTCCATCCATCTGTCATATTTATGCAAGAAACCCATTTCATCCAGGGCAAAGTACCCACTTACCTACACAAGGAATTCCCAGTATTCTACACATGCAACCAGAAAAGCAAAAAAGCAGGCTAAGCTACATTAATACACCGGGATTTCCAATTTGTAGTAGAAAAACAAACCAAAGACAAAGAGGGTAATTATCTAATATTAACAGGAACCATCCTAAATATTAGAATCTCCTTGGTCAATATCTACGCCCCCACTACAGCGCCCACCAGAGCGCTCATTAAATTGCTGAGCACCTTGAACCAGAAAGACTGGGGCAAAATCATATTAGGAGGTGATATTAACCTTAATCTGGAGCCTTCTGTAGACAAATCATGAGAAACACGAGACAGCTCAAAACAATCCATACACAAATGAGGGAGCTAGAGTTGACTGACGCCTGGAGGGGAATACTCTTATTACTCTCCAACACACAATTCCTATTCCAGAATAGATGTCCTCCTAACTCACATTTCGCTATTCATCCATACAGTAGATGCCAAAATCTACCCCTGCCCCTGGTCTGATCATGCGGTAGTGAATATCAAAATTAAGCTGGGATTAAGCCTTACAGCCCCCGGGAAGTGGAGCTTAAACGAGGCACTCCTAGCCAATCCCGAAACGTTAGCACAAAAAGAACATGACATCCAAGAATACTTCACGATAAACATGGTCCCCGAGGCAAACATAGGGTGGGTCTGAGTGGCACACAAAGCATACATCAGAGGTACCTTGATTAAATTGGCAGCTGCCAGAAAGAAACAGTACATACAAAAAGAAAATGCATTATTTAAAAAAATGCAGTACTTGGAAAAGGCAAGTCAGGCCAAAGTCCCAGGGGTCTCTAGAACCCAACTAGACAACACCAGACTAGAACTAGATGCGGTCCTAGCCGCAAAAACTGAGCAGGCCCTCAGGAAGACTAGGCATAAATTTTACGCCCAGGGTAACAAGCCCTCCCCTATGCTAGCACGCAGACTCAATCTAAAGAAAAATTTAATTCATATCACCAAAATTAAAACAGAAAGCGGAGCAATTACAATGAACCAATCGGAAATAAAAAAGACATTCCAAAAATGCTTTCAAGAAATGTACTCGTCAAAAACGAAAGCCAACGACTTCACAATGCAGGAATTTCTCAACAGCCTAGACATTCCCGAAATCTCGGAGGGGGACTTAGACTCCCTAAATGCAGAGATAACACCATCTGAAGTTATTGACACTATCAAAACGCTTAAATTAGTAAAAGCTCCTGGTCCAGACGGTTACTCGAACTTGTACTATAAAAGCCTTGCAAACCATCTAACCCCATACCTAAGCAAACTATTTAACAAAATCCTACTAGGAAAACCAATGCCACCCGAGCTAAACCAGGCAGACGTAATCTTCATCCCTAAACCTGAAAGGCATACGTTAAACCCAAGGAATTATAGACCAATATCCCTATTAAACGGGGACATTAAAGTCCTAACTAAGCTAATGGCATCAAGAGTAGCCAAATTCCTACCCAAACTAATACATAAGGACCAAGTGGGCTTTGTGCCCTTCAGACAAGCTGGGGACAACATACAGCGTATTCTAAATGTCTCCCACATAGCTAAAAATGCAAAGGTTCCTCTCAGCATAGTAGCCTTAGATCTAGAAAAGGCATTTGACTCAGTTGAATGGCCCTACCTGCATAAGGTACTAGATAGATTCGGCATCAGAGGCAAATTTACAAATCTGATAAACACACTATATAAAACCCCGACGGCAAGCCTTAAGCTCCCAGGGGCTAACAGAGATCTCATAAACATTCATAGAGGTACGAGGCAGGGCTGTCCCCTGTCCCCGTTACTATTCGCACTTGCCATTGAGGCTCTTGCTCAGGCCATAAGGACATGCCCCATGATACAGGGAATTGAAGTAGGATGCCAACAAATGAAATGCTGCTTGTTTGCAGACGACATCCTTTGTACGCTTACAAACCCGTTAACCTCAATAGCAGCCCTTATGGATTTAATGTCCCGATAAGGGAATTTGTCAGGCCTTAAAGTTAATACAGATAAATCTGAAATAATATGCATTAGAGTACCCTCAGACCAGGTGCAAAACTTAAAAGAAAGATACTTGTTTTCATGGCCAAAGGGAAGTATCAAATACCAAGGAGTTAATCTCACCCCCGAGATGTCAGCTCTATACAAAGAAAATTATACTCCCCTTTACAAAAAACTACAAGCGGATCTACTTAGGTGGAATAGATAAAACCTGTCATGGACAGGAAGAATAAACGCCTTTAAAATAAACATGTTGCCCAAAATGTTATACTACTTTAGAACACTCCCGATTCGGATACATAGAGGAGACCTAGAAAGCTTCCAAAAGGCAGTATTTCGATTCATCTGGCAACACAAACACCCGAGAATTAATAAGGCCCTAATGTGTAGAGACAGAGAAGCAGGGGGTTTGGTGTGCCCAAATCTGATACACTACTTTAGAGCAGCCCAGATTTCCTTCCTACCACAAGCCCATTCCAGTAAACACCAACCAGTATGGGTATTCCTAGAGAACTACCAGATGAAACCCTACAAATGGGACAATATCATCTGGTCCCCGACACTTCCCAAAATAGCAAAGTCAGGCTACAATAATCCAATGATTAAACTATCCTTGCATGAATGGGGGGGAGCGAACTCCAGGTGTCAGTTAGCACACACCCTCTCATCCCTTAGCCTGTCCTTTCAGGGTCCCAGATTGCTAACTAGTTAGGGGGGGGGCTCAAAAGCGGGGTGGCTCTCGCGGAAACTAGACCTACTGGGGTCGTGGTTCCAAGAAGGCAACCTCCTGACCTCTGTACAATTTATAAATAAATATAACTTGCCGGCCAGAGAGATATTTAACTACATCAAAATATGCCACAGGGTTCAAGAACTGGCCAAAACCGGGGGACCTCAGCAGGACACCAGGTTCACGAAAATATGTTCGCAGAACCCCCTAGCCAGAGGCATATTAGGTGCCCTTTACTCGCTAGCTAACAAGCCACCTAAAGACCAAAAGCCCAAACACATCCTACAATGGGAACAGGAATTGGGAATAACCTACACAGGGTATACATGACTCCCGACAGGCTAAATAAGATAAATCCGCTTTCCCCCCCTGAGTGCTTTAGGAATTGCTCAGATAGAGGAACCTTTGGCCACATATGGTGGGACTGCCCAAGAGTACAAGCCTTGTGGCGGAAGGTAACTGTAATAATCTCTGAGGTATTAGACAATGAAATACACCCTTCTAGGGAAACATGCTTACTGGGAATACCGGTACTGAGCTTTAGCAAGAATTCCAACAAATGGATACAAATGGTCATGCTGGCAACTAAAAGCCACATTGCAAAGAATTGGAAATTACCCCACTTAGACACCCAAGAGTTTATAAAGAAATGAAATCACATCATGATATATGAAAAAATGACGCACTCAATAAACAACTCCCTCTCCACTTTTAGTCAGATTTGGGACAGATGGATGGAATCAGACAAAGCTATCTCAATTTAACAAAAACTTGAATAGGAACAGAGATTAGTACACTCAAAAGGGAAGGCATAACCGAGTTGGGGAGGAAGCCCCTGACCAAGGTGAAGGGTGCCTCGGGGGTTGACAACTGCTGGCGAATTGCGTAAACTTAAGAAGATAGACAGGAAGAAGGAAGGGAAAAGGAGGAGAGCAGGGGAGATACAGGTAATAATATCATTGTTTTGTTTAGTTATTGTTTGTTTGGTGTTATACTTCCCACATATCAGGTACATAAGGTAAATCTCGAGATGGGCAATAATGAAACACCCATATATATATGTATATGTGTATATATGTATATGTATATATGTATATGGATAAGCAACAAGTTAGCTCACATATAAGACTTTAACAAGTTTAGTCTCGAGAAGACAACTGCTAGGGAAGGAGTAGCTAGCAGGAGTTTCCTGCAAGTTGAGAAAATGGAAAAAGGATATGGTGGACACATAAAGCAGATAACCAAAACAGTCAGGCCAGGACAACCATTATAGACAACAAAGGTGTAATAGTTTTATAAACTGTTGTTACAAAAACCTGTTTATGCAAAACTGTCATGGACCTGCGAGTCAAACAACATTGCGTTAATGAATACTGTGTATGTGTCAATAAAAAGATTTTGAAAAAGAAAATTAAGCAAGATAATTATATACATGTAAGCCATAAGTTAACTAAGGATAGTATTCATTAATATTTTAAAAAATTCTGTATCAATTGCATCTAATCCATATATTTTAATTTAGCAAAGCACCGTCTCACATGCAAGGGCCATTGTTCTATGATCATGACAGCTATGGAAAACAGTGGGCATTGTTTCAAAATGTCCTTGATGTCCTGCCATCCTAGGCTCAGCTCTTATTGATATTTTATTAAAATGCAGTCTAATAAATTGTGTCTGAGAAAGTTTAGAAAATTTTACTCCACTGCAAAAGAAAATTTGAAAGACATTTGTATAAAAACAGACAACCTGCATTGCTAAGCATTCAAGAAGCCTTCTTTATATAGGTAAGATTGACTGCCAGTTGAATAAGTAAATGGCATTGTATTATTCTAGATTTAAGATCAGAAATTTGCCTAGAAAGCAACCTATCCAGAGACATGAGCACAAAGGCAGCATTCAATAACAAGGTCATTTCACATTTGTTCAAACAATCTGTCCTGTTGGTGCTGGGATACTTTTATTTTATATATACAGTGGAACTTCTATATTTATCAGACTTATATTTGTCAAATCCAATATTGATCACAAAAAAAGAAGAAGACAGAAACAGACAAAATTGGACAAGTTCTTTGCTAAATCGAGTGCTAGTGAATTGTCTGGAAAGGGACAAAAAATACATTGATCACCAGAAGTGCGGTTACCTGATTTTTTTAATGGAAGGTGACTCCCCTTCTAAATAATAATTCCTTTGCTCCTCTTCAGCTTCTGATGTCATTCATTCTCAGTAAAGTTCTGGTTACATTTTTTATTTATTTATGCATCAGATTTGGTGCTGTGCTGGAAATTGATTATTAAATTGATTGAATATTCATCCAATTCAGTATCGCTCTGTCCCTCAGGAACGGATTAATGATGAATATAGACGTTCCAATGTATATATATATATGAAAAATGAAAATGAGGCTATACTAATACGAACTGCGTAAAACACAGCCACAGACGTATGTACTCGAAAAACAACAAGACAAAGGATGCGCAATAACCGCACAATGAGTAAAAAAGTCAGTAGCGAGTACATTTTACGAAACGCAATTACACATTTACGCATTAACACAGATTTCCCGCCTTTGTCTCGAGGCGCATCAGATTTCCCGCCTAAAACAATCCATTTGTCTCGCGCACAAAGCCTATATATAGGGCACACTTGACACATAACTGACACTTTCTCCTCAGGTGATGACAGTCTGACTGGACATTTTCTGATGCCGGAAAATCTCAGGAGATTGTTAGCTCTTCAGGATACTGCTTCAGCAATATTACATTAAAAAAGGTAACTATCATTAATAATTATTAATTAGTAAATTATTACTTACTTAATAAATAAATTTAAAAAAAATAGTAAATTTAATTAATAGAAAAATAATATTGTGCTTACCTGTGTGAAACAATTGTCAATAACATTCATAATGTACATTAATTAATTAATCATTAATATTAAAATGAGTTAACGTTTAAGAATGTGAATAAAAAAGCAACACGTTGATTCATTAATTATTAATGTACATTAATTTAATAATTAATTTGTTATATATCGTGATTACCTGTGTGAAAGAATTGTAAATAACATTCATAATGTACTTTATTTAATTAATGAATTAATCATTACTAATCATTAATATCAAAAAAGGTTAACGTTTAAGAGTGTGCATAAAAAAAGGAACACATTTATTAATTAATTATTAATGTACATTATTTTAATAATTCAGTTCTTATAGATTTATTATAAAATAAAACAAAAACAAAAAAAAGGCTATATACTCATGCTTACATCTTGATGTTAGATTTAGTCAGACATTAGTTTAATATTAATGAACATTAATTGATTCTTATTTCATTAGTAATGTACATTATTTTAATAATTCAGTTGTAACATACTCATTTTAAAATACCCCTCAAACAAAAAAAAAAGGGAATAGCCTCATGCTTACATCTTGACGTTATATTTAGTCAGACATTAATTTAAGATTAATACACATTAATTAAATCTTATTTAAAGACTAACAGGAATATTGTTTGTATGTTTTTAATCTATGCTAACATATGTGTGTTCATGCTGATTGATTGATATATTTATTTCATGTTCTTAATCTATGCAAAAATATCTATGTTAAGCCTCATTGATTGATACAGATGAAGCAACATATTAATTTAATTAATTATTTTTTATTTTACAATTTTGTATAATTGCAGTGAACTGTAGCTGAATGAACAGAGACAGTGACGTTTGGACACCTTGAACATCATAAATATAATTTTGACAGATACAGAGTTTGAATTATTACTACAGCAAGATATTAAAGAATATGCTTTTAGGTTTTTAATCTAGCCAAATATATGTCTGTTGATGTTCATTTAATGATATCGATGAAGCAAAATATTAAAAATATTCTCAATTTGATTTATTAGTTTCTTTGGATCTGCAAGGGAATCAACACACAGCGTGACGTTTGTAGCCTTTGAACAACATCAACATCATCTTCCCAGGTATAACATTTAATTTTGTAGTGATGCATACAAAAAGGCTATATTATATTTTGTGAAAATGGAGAGTACTTATTGAGTCATTAACATATAATATTTAGTCATAACGTTGCAACAATTTTTAACATGCACTTATGTAAAGTTGAAAAGACAATACTAATTAATAATAATATTTCAAAAAAATAAGAAGCTTACAACAGTTGCGAAAAAAAGAAATTGATGGTATGCAGTGAATTCAATCAAGAATGAATGGAATTGAAGGATAATAATATAAATATATATATATGTGCAGCTATTTCCTATTTAATATATGTCAATAAAATACTTTGAAAAATGGTTTCATTTATTTCATTCTAAAAAAGTACATTTTAAAACGCTTGATTAGTTTATTCATCAACTTTAATGGGACAGTACAAAAAGTAAAAAATAAAATGTATACAAAACAAAGAACAAACAATAATTACATCTCTATTTACAATTGCAGATTAAAATGGCGGATAATGGAGAAGACAAGATTGAACGCAAAAGAAGATTGGCAAGGGAAAGGAAGCAAAGGTGGAGAGATGCTCAGACACCGGAAACTTCACAACGCTTGCGAGAAGAAGATTGACAGAGACTTTTAAATAAAAGAAAGATGAGTAAGAAAGCCGCAAGTGAGTGTGTTGGGGCTTCCAAGAAACGTAAAAGTAAACAAAAACATCTCTGTGAACCATTGTCGAATGATTCTATTTTGCAGAATGACTTAAATGTACTGTAGACACACAAGAAAACAATGTACATATAGAAAGTGGGTCTGATATCTATGTTGAAGAAATGCATGACAATGTATTTACTACTGCAGTACAAGTAGATACTCATTATTGTGGGTTACTTAATGTGGTTTGTCAGTTTTGTGGGGCCTATCATTTTATAAAGGAAAGACCTACTGACGGAAATATCCTTAGTTTCTGTCAGAAAGGAAAGGTGAAACTTCCACTAAGACCCATTTCCATATTATTTATAAACATTATGAGCCATCCAACATTTCCAAATTATAATAATTTCAAACAAAACATAAGGTCTTATAACAGTGCAATTTCATTTGCTTCAATGGGTGCAACATTAGCAGAAAATGTACCAGGACATGGTCCTTACTGTTTTAGAGTTCAAGGTCAAATTTATTACCGAACTTCACATTTACACCCACAAGAAGGAGAGCAAAGGAAATTTGCACAGTTATATGTCTTAGATACAATGGAAGCTGTGGAACAAAGAATGACACTTCCAGAAAATAAACAGTGTTTGCACATAGTCTTTGAACAGCTTGATAAAATTATGCAAAAAAACCCATATAGTCAAGCATACAAACAATTATCACAGCTTGAAAAAGAACAACAGGAACATGCTGAAAGGCATCAATTGCCTACACCAAGAGTAAATATGGTGTTAAAAAGAGATCGCAACACTGATCAAAGAAGATATAATTTACCTACAGTAAATGAGGTTGCCATGGTGTTTAAAAATGAAGATGGTGAACCACCTTTTCAGCGGGATATTAGAATATATCCACGCAATGAAGAACAACCATTTATCAACATCAATATATTAAGCAGTAATTTAGATACAATGACATATCCTATTTTCTTTCCAAATGGAGAACCAGGATGGGAACCAAAATTACAATTGGAAAGTTATCCCAATACTAAACTTTGTATTAGATCTAATATTTCCATGCTGGAATATAAAGTGGCACAAACTGCTATCCGGGATTGTTTTAATCCAATTTTACATGGAGGCAAACTCACTCAACAATGGATTATTGATTCATATTTACAAGTTGAAGCCAATAATCTAAATTTCATTACATTTCAACGAAATAAATTACGAGTAGAACAGTATAGTGGATTAATGGATTATGTGGCAGATTTAGCTTCCAACAGAGATATTCCAGCTGGAGGAGCAATTATTTTGCCATCCACTTTCCAAGGATCTCCTCGCAATATGCGAGAAAGGTATAAAGATGCCATGGCTATTGTCACAAAATTTGGAAAACCAGATTTATTTATTACATTCACATGTAATCTACGATGGCCAGAGATCAAGGAAAATTTGAATCTGGGACAAACTACTTTTGACCGACCAGATTTAGTGGCAAGAGTATTCAAAATCAAACTCAATTCATTAATACATGATATGACTAAAGCACACTTATTTGGACAATGTGTGGCTTTTGTTTACACCATTGAATTTCAAAAAAGAGGATTGCCACATGCTCACATACTTTTAATACTGCAGGAAAAAGATAAGTTGAACACTGCAGAAAGAGTGGATTCAGTAATTTCCGCACAATTGCCAGACCAAGAAAAATATACAAAACTTTGGGAGATTGTTACACATAGAATGATTCATGGCCCATGTGGAGAGATGAATCCTAATTCACCATGTATGGAAAATAAAAAATGTACTAAAGAATTTCCTAAACAATTTCAAATTCAAACTTATACAAATTGTGATGGATATCCTTTGTATAAAAGAACGCAAGGACAAACAGCTATTATCCATGGCCAAAAGGTTGATAATAGATTTGTCGTTCCATACAATCCACATTTGCTCATCAAGTACAATGCACACATCAATGTGGAAGCTTGCACTTCGATTAAATCAATTAAGTATGTGTATAAATATATATACAAAGGATATGATGCAGCTACTGTTGATGTACAAGGTCCTGCAAATGAAAACGAAAATCCAATTTTACATGATGAACTATCAAATTATTTAGATGCTCGGTATGTGAGTGCTCCTGAAGCAATGTGGCGACTTTTGAAATTTGAGATGCATGATCAGTCACATGCTATCTATCGTTTAGCTGTACATTTGCCTCAATGTCAGTTGGTTTGCTTTACTGCAGGAAATGAAAGAACTGCATTATATCAAAGTGAAGACAGAGATACCACACTTACTGCATGGTTTAAATTAAACTGTCAGGATACACAGGCCAGACAATTTTTATACATAGAGATACCATATCACTATGTATTTGTAAATGGTCTATGGCGACAACGAAGAAGAGATGCACATAAAATTATACCACGCATTTATACCGTCAGTCCAAGGGACATTGAACGTTTCAGCTTAAGATTACTTCAGCTACATGTTCCCGGTGCACATAGTTTTGAGTATTTACTTACAGTGAAAGACATAGTTTATGATACATTCCTATTAGCTGCAAGACATCAAAATTTCATAGCTGATGATACAGAATGGGAGAGGTGTCTGGAAGAAGCAGCACTATGTCAAATGCCTAAGCAAATCAGACAACAATTTGCATTCATTTGCATATTTTGCAATGTACCTGATGCTTTCACTTTGTGGGAAACATTTAAATTAAACATGTCAGAAGATTTCTTGAAACGTTACAGAGAACCAATAGCTCTGTTAAAAACATTGATGGAAATACAAGAAATATTGTTGGCTCATGGATTAAATTGTGCAAGTTTTAATTTACCAGATCCAGGACTTATAGATGACATCAATTTTGACAATTATGACAGTGAGCTACAAAAAAAAAAATCCAAGAAAAACTGGCAACTTTAAATACTTTACAGTTAGAAGCATTTCATGCCATCACAAATGCTACAGATGATGAAATGGTCAAAGACCGGTATTTTTATCTAGACGGCCCAGGTGGATCAGGAAAAACTTATCTGTACAATTGTTTGATGAGTTATATTCGATCACAGGGTCAGATAGCTATGCCATTTGCAACAACTGGAATTGCTGCACTTTTGTTAGATGGTGGTAGAACTGTGCATAGTGGATTTAAGCTGCCAGTTCCCATTTTGGAGACACCAGTGTCAGATATTCGATTGAATTCCTTACAAGCAAAAAAATGTAAACTAACTAAACTAATTATCATAGACGAGGCAACAATTATGTCATGTCATGCATTGCAATGTATTGACAGATTGTTAAAAGAAGTGATGGATAATAAGTTGCCATTTGGTGGAAAGGTGATGCTGTTAGGAGGAGATTTTAGGCAAACATTACCTGTTGTGCCACACGGAAATAGAACGGAGATCATTGAAACATGTATCAAGACCAGTAAACTGTGGCAAATATTTACACATCTCAAATTAGAATTAAATATGAGATCTGAAGGGCAAAATGAATTCAATGATTGGCTGATTAAAATCGGAGAAGGAAAACATCCAGAAATACAGCATTTACCAAATGATACCATTGAAATTCCATCAGAAATGGTTTGCAATGAATCACTCATATCAGCCATATTTCTAAACACTCTTAATAATGAGGATTACTCAGACATTGCAAACAAAGAGATATTAACATCAAAAAATATCGATGCCTTGAATGTAAATAACGAAATTTTAAAATTCATCAATGCACCACAAAATAATTATTACAGTGCAGATTCGATTCTGTCTGATGATAAAGACAGTGAATCGAATTTTAGTATCAAATTTATTAATTCGTTAACACCATCTAAAATGCCACCACATGTTTTACAATTGAAAAAAGGCGCAATTGTCATGTAATTGCGAAATATGAATCCAAAAAAAGGACTTTGTAATGGGACCAGATTAATTGTGCATGAGTTAAAAGATCATTTTATACATGCAGAAATTATAACTGGGACCCATAAAGGTGAACAAGTTTTTATACCAAGAAATGATTTAGCTCCAAGTGAGAGTGGTTTGCCTTTTGTCCTTCAAAGGAGACAATTTCCAGTTATCATGGCATTTGCCATGACCATCAATAAATCCCAAGGACAAACTTTTAAGTCGGTTGGGATTTTTCTAAAGGAACCAGTTTTTGCACATGGACAACTCTATGTGGCTTTTTTAAGGTGCACTAATCCAAAAGAAATTAAAGTGCATGTTGAAGAAAACGAAACTCAGGGTCATTTATTGAACGATGGATGTGTTTACACCAAAGACATTGTCTACTATGAGGTGTTGGAAAGATAGAGGACAATGGTTTCATTTTAATGCCAACATTTTATGGTACTCAATATGATTGCACAAAAACAATATTTCAAGTAAAACAGCTAAACAATGGACAAAAAACAGTGGTTTGACTTCCAGTACAAAATTAAAGTACTCTGGGACTCTTTAAATAGGGGACCACTATTTCAATTATGAAAATCTATGTGATATTTGCAGAAAGGACAAACAGAAAAAAAAAATGACAACAAAAACAACAGTAAAACATCCTTAAACAGATTGGAATGGGTTCAAAGTTTCATATTAACATGATTGGCCCCACAAAACAATTTACTGACATTTTCGTGATTTACAAGAGTTAAATGTTAATGTTTGATGTTACAATTTCAGATGTTAAATATGTGTATTTTCATTTTTTTTTAAAGTTTGTAACATATATATGTGCTATAGTCAAACATGTATTGTTAGTATAAAGTCGAAGCATTTCATAATAACTGGAAAAGTATTATGTAAAGAAAAAGTACTGATTCAGGGAGTAATCCGATCGCCAGTTAATGGGGTCAGGAAGGAATTATTTTTTTCCCTCTTTGATACAATTGGCCAAGTTTCAATAGGGTTTTTTTATTGTTTGCCTTCCTCTGGATTCAATGCTAATTTAGTTTAACAAGAGTTTAACAAAAATTTTACAAATGATAAAAAGCATGTTATTGTTAAAACAATTTACTTACTCTAAGTTAATATAGTCCGCAGTTACTCAGTGATACATATGTATTGTGAAAAAAAAAAGCTAAAGAACATTTTGCACTGCCAGTGGATGAAGTACAGGTAAGTTTGTTTATTGTTACAGTTACAGTATTTCCCAATGTACTCCAAATATAGATTTGTTTTTATATTTTTTTATTCTCATCTGCCTTCTCTATGACCACCTTTTTTATTTTTTTTACATTTTTATTTTTCTGAGCACATTGGATGCGTGAACTAATGAATGGTTGAATATGTTTATGACTGTGCTCTGTGTATTCAGTAAACAACAATATTGTTATACTGTTATCCATGTTTCCGTGTGTTAAGAGATTTGGAACATCAACATACATAATGAATAATTCATATATATATATATATATATATATATATATATATATAATTTTAATTATTCACATTTGTGTGTCAGTGGTTGTAATATATAATTTGTAATGGATTGTTCTCTGATTTCTGAAGCTATTTATGATTCTGCTATCTCTTTGAGAGATGTATCTAGCTGTGATCAGATATTTCATCTTTTCCTATGTCTATTTTGTCACACATGATAATATTTGTTTGGAAGTTTATCATCTGTGCCATTGGCAATTAGCGATTTATTTCTATTGTTGCCTTTAAGAGGTGCTGCGGCAGTTCGCCATAGTTTTAGAAGCTACTGCGAGTAGTGTTTGTTAGCAGTAATATACTATTTTTTGTTGTTGCTGTTATGGCATTTCCCTGATTTGTGAGTGATCTGAAATTTATCTTATTGGCATAGGGTTTGGGTGTTAAAATCTCCCGGAGTAACTTGTGATCTATAATCAGTGTCAAAAGTCAATGGAAAAGTTATCCATAATTTCCAACTTTGGCTTTCCGCACTGACTCATAGCAGTTACATAGTTATATAGTTACATAGTAATTGAGATTGAAAAAATACTTTTAGTTCATCAAGTTCAACCTTTTTAGATCTCCTCTGATCTGCAATATGCAGATTAGTTGTTAATTGATTCAGAGGAAGACAAACAGAAAAAACAAACAAATGAAACTTAGCCAATCGTCTCAAAAGGGGAAAAATAATAATTCCGTCCTGACACTAGATACTAGCAATCAGATTCCTCCTTGGATCAATACGCTCTCTCTAATTAACCAGGATCGCCCTGAATGCCCTCTTTAATTAAAAATATATCCATTCTCTTTTTAAAGTTATCTATTGAATCCGCTGTTACCCCCCTCATTTGGTTGAGAATTAAGTCACACAATGTGAGTATACTGTGTGCCTCAACTATATAGACCCCTCTAACACACTAATGAATGCATGTAATAACACTATAAGTGCCATGAGGGTCATCCAGGACCCACATAACACAAAGTGTAAGCACTACACCATTTTAACCTGGTCAATTATGGGGTCTATCCAGACCATCATAAGCCTCTATTTAACCCCATCAGTCCCATAAGGGTGTATTATGACCACTATGGGCCTGTTACAACCCAACATTAACCACATAAGTGCCATGACGGTCCTCAAGGACCATCATGAAACTAAGTATAAACACTACACTGCACTATACCCCCCCAATAAAACATTAAATATCAACTAAACACCCTCTACAATAACCTATTAACACCTACACTACCTACCCCCTAATAACCCCCTCCCACCCACTGTAATTACAGAAATAAAAAAAAACTAAGTCACAAAAAACAAAAAAAGGACTATTACAAAAAATAAAAAAATACATTACAACCCCCCACTACTACAGAAAAAAAAAATTACACACCTGAAAAGGAAATACATATAATACATACAGTACAATACATGCAATACAATTAAATACAATACAATACAAATAAATACAATACAATTAAATACAATAGAATACAATACACCCCTATCTAATATACATCCCACTATGTAATATACATCCCACTATGTAATGTAATATACATCACACTATCTAACATACAATACTATCTAATATACATCCCCCTATCTATCTATGTAATATACAATAAATACTATCTATATACTAAACATCCCCCTATCTATGAATATACAGTACATGCTATCTCTATATAGCAACCCTAATTCTAAGCTACAATAAAATAATTAACACCACTTACCTTTGAGATATTTCTTCAGATCACAAACCTAGGGTAAAAAAGATTAAAAAAATGAATACAACACGTTTACATAAAATAACTAAACATTCTAAATATTCTAAATAATATACTCACCTTTCCAGCATGTCCCGTCCCAGCATGTCACATCCTCCATGTACACATACATAAACATAAAACATAGTGAAATAAACACAATCTACATTATACTTACCTCCCCCCGATGTCTCCGGCCTCCTGGTGTTCTGCTCCGGAAGCATCTGTGCGTAAAAAAAAATAAAAAAATGACACACATCCGCCCTGGCGGATGTCTCCGATGCTAATGAGCTTCCTACGGAGTGTTCCAGAATAAAATTGGTAATGGCGGCTTCTGATTGGCTGAAAACGCTGTCTATCTAATTCAGCCAATGAGAAGACGCCAATTGTTAAACCAATGAAAAAGGGATACACCCCAAAATACTACGCTGATTGGATAACACACCTGTCAATCTTTATTTGAACCAATTCTAAGGCTTTATTGCCATCAGCCAATCACAATGGAATATACCCCAACGTACTGATTGGTGAAGACATCTGCCCCTTCCCATTGGCTGTAATATTGATTGACATTAACAGAAGCCAATGACAATGCGCAAATCCTTCACCAGTCAGTACGTGGGGGTGTATTCCATTGTGATTGGCTGAAGGGATCTGCGCCTTGTGATTGGTTTAAATAAAGATTGACAGGTGCATTATCCAATCAGAGTGTGATTTTAGGGCGTATCCCTTTGTGATTGGCTCACACATGATTGGGTGAATTTAATAGACAGCATTTTTAACCAATCAGAAGGTGCCATTGCCTATTTTCTTCCGGAAAAGTCTCCGGGAGCCTCATTAGCGTCGGGGATGTCAACAATGGGGATGCTAATGAGGCTCCCCGATGCTAATGAGACTCCCGGAGACTTTTCCGGAAGAAAATTGGCTATGGCGCCTTCTGATTGGTTGCGGATGTAAGTATTTTTTAAAAAAATTTTTTACAGGGCGGGGCAGAATAGTATCCTGGAGGAGGCCAGAGACATCGCAGGGAGGTAAGTACAATGTAGATTATGTTTATTTTATTTTGTTTTTATGTATGCGTATGTGTATTAATGTTATGTTTTTTTTTAACAGGTGCCGCACCAAAGAAGGGTAAAAGAGTAAGGACGGGACATGCCGGAAAGGTGAGTAGAATATTTAGAATGTACAGAAAGTTTTTTTATGTACGGTAAATGTGTTGCACTATTTTTTTTTTCCCCGTAGGTGGCTGATCTGAATGGACATCTGCAAAGGTAAGTGGTCTTAATTATTTTATTTTAGCTTAGAATTAGATTATTTTATATATAGATAGCATTTATTGTATTTTAGCTAGGGGTATGTGTTTTATATAGATATCATAGCATGTATTGTATATTAGATTGTGTTATTTAGGGATGTATATTATATAGATAGGATGTACATTAGATTATGGTATTTATTTAGATAGATTGTGTGATGTATATTAGATAGGGGTGTATTGTATTGTATTGTATTGTATGTATTATATTGTATGTATTTGTATTGTATGTATTTGTATTATATGTATTTCCTTTTCAGGTGTGTAATTTTTTTTTTGTAGTGAGGGGGGTTGTAATGTTTTTTGTTTTATTTTCTGTAATTTATTTTTATTTTTTGTGACAGGTTTTTTTTATTTTCTTTAATGTAGATTATATTCTGTAATTAGAGTGGTGGGGGTTATTAGGGGGGTAGGTAGGTATTGTAGGTGTTAATAGGTTAGTGTAGAGGGTGTTTAGTTGATATTTAATGTTTTATTGGGGGGTATAGTGGAGTGTAGTGTTTATACTTAGTGTCATGATGGTCCTTGAGGACCGTCATGGCACTTATGTGGTTAATGCAGTGTTGTAACAGGCCCATAATGGTCTTAATATACCCTTATGGGACTGATGGGGTTAAATAGAGGCTTATGAGGGTCTGTATGGACCCCCATGAGTGACAGGGTTAATTAGCGGTTTATGGGGGTCTGTATTGACCCCCATCAGTGACGGGATTAATGAAGGGGTTATAGGGATCTGTATTGACCCCATGAGTGAGGGGGTTAATGAAGGGCTTATGGGGGTCTATATTGACCCCCATGAATAACAGGTTTAATTAGGGGTTTATGGGGGTCTATATTGACCTCCATGAGTGAGGGGGTTAATGAAGGGCTTATGGGGATCTGTATTGACCCCATGAGTGAGGCGATTAAATAAGTGCTTATGCGGGTCTGTATTGACCCCCATGAGTGACAGGGTTAATGAAGGGCTTATGGGAGTCTATATTGACCCCCATGAGTGAGGAGGTAAGTGCTTATAGGGGTCTGTATTGACCTACATGAGACACAGAGTTAATGAAGGGCTTATGGGGGTCTGTATTGAGCCCCATGAGTGACAGGGTTAATGAAGGGCTTATGGGGGTCTATATTGACCCCCATGAGTGACAGGGTTAACTAGGGTTTAATGGGGGTCTGTATTGACCCCCATGATTCACAGGGTGATAGTGTATATTTGTTTTCTTTTTATAACGGGACCTGTAACGCGGGAATTTTGAATATTCATTGCAGCGGGGGTCCCCGATTGCGTGCAATCGGGACCCCCACTGCGATGGTTAATGTGCGGTTAATGCAGGTCTCCGAGCTTATCTCGGATCCCATGGGGTTAATGCGGGTTTCTGAGCTTATCTCGGATCCCTTCTTGGGTAAGTTGTACGTGGCTGGGCTGTGAGCCTCGTTTTCGTTTTTTTCGGCGTCCATTTTTTCTGTCGCTTAAGGGATTTTCGTGTGTCTGAACTCGAGAATTTGGACTTAAATGGAGGTGTAACTTCACTTTCAGAGGTCCTAGGTGCCCCCCTTTGCTATGGGTAAGCTTTTTAGGCAGTTTTTGTGAGTATTTGGTGTGTTTTGACTGTTTTTAGGTGCACGCTGTTCGGCCGTTATGGTCGTATTTGTAGTGCGTGTGGGTGTTTGTTACGTTAAGGTTGGTTCCGAGGTGTTTTTTTTTTCTAAGTTGTGCATGTGACGTGTTTAACGGCTTGCCTCGCTACGCGCGGCTCGCCAGCAATGAGCGCCTTCGGCGCTCATTGCCTCTCATTGCCTAAGTGCTTCTGCGCTCATTGCCTAAGTGCTACGGTTTAACGGCTCGCCTCACTACGCTACACTACACTACACAGCGCTCATCGCTAAGTCATACGTACTACGCAAACAGTGTGACGACGAATCGTAGTTGGACAATTATAATATGTGATTATTATTTTTGTCTTCTCTGTCCCTTGTCTCTCTTTTTTTCCTCTTCTCTCTCAGCTACTTTTTACGGTACATTGCTCTTCTTTCATTCATTCTACTATTCTACAAAAAGGTATTGCTCTAGCTGATTTTCCTACTATGATTTCAAATGGTCCTCACTAGACTGGGGAAATATCTGAAATTAGTATACACAATTTCAGGAGATGGTTTATATAACTCATTCATGGACAGCAGGTATTATCCATTGGGCCTTAATTTTCTATTAATCATTAAAGGGGTGTGAATTTTAGTTATGCAAACACAATAACAGATTATCTTAATCCAGTGTTTTAAAATAACATATTACTCTCTCTCTCTTTTTTCCTACTAAGCATTTTGAGCCCTTTTGGGAGAAAAGTGTAATATAAAGTAATAATAATAATATATTTTTTTAATACACTATTTTTATTGCACTTCGTTTTAAGAGGTATAACTTACCAGTAATGTTTTTATACATCACAACACAAACTTAATAGATAAAGTAGACCAAAAAAGTAGAAAGCAGCTTTGGAAGGAGGTAATCTGAAATTGTAATTGTACTGCCATATATGGTAAGAAATCACTTTAGTTAAACCAGATAAGGAAATAAATCTCTAAAACCTGCATTTGCTGGGAGAAAACTGCTAGGCTCCTAGGGACAACTTTCAAACTGCTTGCTGCGTGCTTGCAGCATCTTTTAACAGAGTAATCTTCTTACCTGGTACTGGATGACTATAGAAATGAGTATGAATCCCAGACATTCAGTGGAAAAATAATGAACTAAATGTACATTTTATATGTAATATATATATATATATATATATATATGTAATATATATATATATATATATACATATATATATATATATATATATATATATATATATATATATATATTAATAATGAGTATTGCAATATAATTTGACACCTTTTGTATTGGACAAAAGTCTTATTTATAATGACAAGCTGTTGAGTGGCTCAACCTCTCTTTATCAAGTCTGAAGCAATACTAACATGAGATGGAACCCTCAGTTTGAACAAAAACATCAGATGCAGAGAGAGTGGAAACAGCATCTGACATCAACAGGTAAATACACATAGAGGGAATAGACACAATATAGTGAAGAAAACATATACACACATACTATATATACATATACATCAATATATACATGAAAAATCAGAGCACTGTAGTCTGCAGTGATATATTTCCTGTTGGACAAACATCTCACTAAGGGCCTCATTCTATTAACGGCCGTAGGAGATGCGGGGCCGCAAGGACCGGCCGCAAGCTATTCTGCTATTCTATTCCCCTCCGGCCGGGGATTCCGGCAGGCTTGCGGCCAGCGCCTTGCTATCCCTTGCGGCCGCACGCGCCGGAGGAAAGCCTTTGATCTAAAACGGCCGCAAGAGTTTCGGTCGCAAGAAAAGCCTGGTTGCTATTCTATTGCTCTGGGAACCCTCTCTGCAAGGCTAAAAGCGAGCCGCAGCTTACTTGCAGGAAAAAGGTCCCGCTAGCACCAATTAAGCACATTATAAAGCCGAAATAAAGCCATCCTGCACTCTGAGGAGAATATAAAGTGATTGTAGGTGTTGGCAAAAATAGCACAACATTCCCCTATACTTAAATCCGTAAAAAAACATTTTTTTTATATATGTCAAATATCCATGTAAAAAGTCCAGAGTGCTTGGAGCACCTCAGACCCGGCCACGCTGCGGCCAGAAAATAAACAGTTAATGTAAACTCGGATTTGGGCTGATGTGCAAGCTTGAGAGTAGGTTACTATTAATCCTCATGTCCCCCAATATGATCCCTAGCATTTACAGAGCTTTACAGTGCTTTCTTGAATTTATTTTTTACTTAAGATTTCTGAGCTTACGGCCGGTTGCAAGATATACGGGCGGCCGTAAGAGGAGATCCTTGCGGGCCGTTTATTAGAATTGCGAGGTAACGGAACCCACGCAAGGAATCGCAGCCTTACGGCCGTTCTACGGCCAATAATAGAATGAGGCCCTAACAGTGCTAAGCCTGGTATGGTATAATAAGAAAAATGCTCAGGAAATTCTGATAATGTATTAGAAAACCCAACTCCATATTAAGTACTGTATTTGTAGTGTTGAAGAATGTGATCATCTTTATTTCAAATGCCTTTCTTTCTTGGATGTTTTTACATTTTCCTCTGAGTATTTTGACTTTTAAGTTTTGGATGGAGTGATCATTCTGGCTAAAAAGGTGTCTCATTGGGTTACAGTAACGGTCTTCATTGTGTTTTCTTATTGAATGCCTGTGTAAACTAATCCCAAAGTGCATTTTTTGGCCGGTTTCTAAAATGAAGCAGCCTTTGTCACATATATTACATTGTATTATATAAACCACATGTACATGAATACGGTCCTTTGATGTTATAGGTCTTGTTGTTATGTGTGGCTGTGTCATAATTACAAATGTGTTGACATAATTTACAGGCACGTTTGTTACAAGGTTTAGTTCCATTTTTATATTTAGTTGTTCATTGGCCAATTTTGTTTCAAGTTTGGTGGTTGTTTAAATGCCAGGATGGGAGGTTTTGGGAATATATCTTTTAATTCAGTATCTTCAATTAGTAATGGCTGTAAATCTTTGATTATTTTCCAAATTATTTTATTTTTTTCTCTAAAATTGGATGGTATGTGGTCACTCGAGGTATACGTGAAGTAGTTTCTTTTGTTTTGCACTCTAACAGGTGTTCACGTGGTATTTTGATGGCAGTGGCTATTTTTTTGTGTAATAATACAGGGTTTGTAACCCTTCTGTTTGAAAGATTCAGACAGTGTTTTTAATTTTTTTATCATGGTCTCCAGTGTTTAAGCAAATCCAATGGTATCTAATAGCTTGACTATGGATGATGGCTTGTTTTGTGTGAGAGGGATGAAAACAGGAGCTGTGTAGGTAGCTACATCTGTCTGTGGGTTTCCTATATAAAGATGAGTGGAGACTTTCATTGTTGATGGATATAGTAGTGTCTAGAAAGTTTACCTGTTCTGTAGAGAAATCCATTTTAAGTTTTATAGATGAATGGAAGGTGTTGAATGAACTATGAAAGTCTCTGAGTTTCCTTTCTCCTTCTGTCCAAATGATGAACAAATCATCTATGTAACGGTAGTATTTGTGTGGTTTGTAAATGGATACAGATACAAATGTTTCTTCTAGATTGGCCACAAATAGATTTGTTTATTGTGGAGCTATTTTGGTACCCATGGCAGTCTCCATCATCTGTAGGTAGGTATCTTGGTTAAAAGTAAAATAGTTGTGGGCAAGGATATATTCTATTAATTTAACAATAATATCAGGGCCATATTTATTGTTTTGCACATTTGTTGAAAGAAACTTAAAACATCCCTCAGTGCCATCTTTGTGTGGGCTGTTGCTGTAAAGAGACTCTACATCCATGGTAACAAGTAGTGTGTTAGCAGGTAAGTCTTTAATCTGTCTGAGTTTGTTGAGAAAGTCAGTTGGGTCTTGTATATAGCTACTGGTGTTACTAACTAATGGTTTAAGGATGTTTTCAACAAATCCAGATATCTGTTCAGTCGGTGTGTCCATACCTGTAACAATTTGTCTCCCTGGGCTGCCTGGTTTCTGGATTTTTGGCAGTAGGTAGAAAGTCTCAGTTGATGGGGATGAGTTGTTCTAATTCTTGATGTAAATGTTTAGGGAATGTGTTGAGGAGTTTCTTAAGTTGAAGAGTATATATTTCTGTAGGGTCCTTGTTCAGTTGCTTGTAGTAGGTGTTGTCTGTTGGCTTCATTTATGTAGTCCTGAGTATTCATGATAACAACTGCACCTCCTTTGTCTGCCAGTCATATGGTGATGTTGGGGTTGTTTTTAAAAATCTTTATAGCAGTTATTTCTGATTGAATAAGATTGTGTAAGTCTCTTTTATATTGTGTCGTTACAATGGATGTAGTTCTCAGGCAAAAGCTTTGTATATAACTGTCCAGTTTGGTGTTATGACCAGGTGGAGGGTTGAAATATGTATTTTTATTTTTTTTACAGTCTAATGATGTTGTGGTATGTCCCTTGGTGCGGAAAAATGTTGCCAGTCTTAATCTCCTGAAGATTTCTTTTATATCAGAGTATAGTTATATTTTATCTAGTTTTATGTCTGGACAGAAAGACAATCCTTTGGAGAGAACGGAGGTCTCTGCTTGTGATAGTTGATGGTCTGAGAGATGTATAATTCCTGTGTGTTCTGTATATTTTTCAGAAAAACTATTTGTTTGAGTTGATAAGTTTATAGATGTGTTGTTGTTGTTGGCACAATTCAGGGCTAAATTTGGGTATTTTCTTTCCTCTTCCTTTTGCTGTTGTATGTTGTTTTGCTTGAAGAGGCAGTTGAGTTTTTTAATTTTATATTTTCATGTTGTTGTTTTTTGTGAAGATGCTGTATTTATTTTTCTACATGCAGATGCAGAGAGAAAATAGCAGATGCAGAGAGAGTGTAAACAGCATCTAGCATCATCAGGTAAATACATATATGGGGAATAAACACAACATAGTAAAGGAAACATATATACACATATACATCAATATATACATGGAAAAACAGAGCACTGTAGTCCACAGTTATATCTTTCCTGTTGGACAAACATCTTACTAAGAGTGCAAAGCCTGTTAAGGTATAATAAGAAATAAATCACATGACATTCTGATAATGTGTTTGAAAACTCAAGTCCATATTAAGTCCTGTATTTTTAGTGTTGAAGAATGTGATCATTTTTATTTTAAATGCTTTTCTCTATTAGATGTTTTTAAGTTTTCCTATGAGGACTCAATATGGACTTTGGTTTTCTAACACATTATCAGAATTTCATGTGATTTTTTCTTATTATGCCATAACAGACTTAGCACTCTTATTATATCAAAAAGACTTAACATCAAAAATCCACTAAGATCTACACATAACTCAATATATGCTGAAAATATATTCAGAAGCACAAGTGAAAAAATAAGAAACCACCTAATACATCAACTTTATACAAAGAAACATCATCTAAATCATCAAAGAGTAAGCCTCCTTCAACAACTAAAAGAGGGCAACATATATTAAGCTGAGTATGTAGAAAAAGAAATACCACATCTTCACAAGAAACGACATGAATTTATAAAAAATAAAATAAAAAAAACTGCCTTTTTCAGCAAAACAACATACAACAGTGAAAGGAAGAGAAAATAAAATACCCAAATTCAGCCCTGAATTCCGCTAACAACAACAACACATCTATAAACCTATCAGCTCAAACAAATAGTTTTTCTGAAAAATATACAGAACACACAGGAATTATAAATCTCTCAGACCATCAACTATAACAAACAGAGACCTCTCTTCTCTCCAAAGGATTGTCTTTCTGTCCAGACATAAAACTAGATAAAATATAACTATACTCTGATATAGAAGAAATCTTCAGGAGATTAAGACTGACAACATTTTTCCACACCAAGGGACATACCACAACATCATTAGACAGTAAAAAAAATAAAAACACATATTTCAACCCTCCACCTGGTCATAACACCAAATTGGACAGTTATATACAAAGCTTTCGCCTGAGAACTACATCCATTGTAACGACACAATATAAAAGAGACTTACACAATCTTATTCAATCAGAAAGAACTGCTATAAAGATTTTTAAAAACAACCCCAACATCACCATCTGACTGGCAGACAAAGGAGGTGCAGTTGTTATCATGAATACTCAGAAATAAAACTAGACAAAAGAAACAACTATACTCGGTCATAGAAGAATTCTTCAGGAGATTAAGACTGGCAGAATTTTTCCACAACAAGGGACATACCACAACATCATTAGACTGTAACAAGAAAAGAAACCCATATTTCAACCCACTACCTGGTCATAACACCAAACTGGACAGTTATATAGAAAGCTTTCACCTGAAAACTGCATCAATTGTAACAACACAATATAAAAGTGAGTTACACAATCTTACTTCATCAGGAAGAATTGCCAGAAAGATTTTAAAAAACAACCCCAACATCACCATCAAACCGTCAGACAAAGGCGCTGCAGTTGTTATCATGAATACTCAGGACTAAATAAATGAAGCCAGCAAACAACACCTACTACAAGAAACTCAACCAGGACCCTACAGAAATATATACTCTTCAACTTAAGAAACTCCGCAAAACACTATCTAAAAATATACATAAAGAATTAGAACAACTTATCCCCACCAATCCTACAACTGGGACTTTCTACCTACTGCCAAAAATCCATGAAACCAGGCAACCCAGGGAGACAAATTGTTACAGGTATGGACACATTGACTGAACAGATATCTGGATTTGTTGAAAACATCCTTAAACCATTAGTTAGTAACACCAGTAGCTATATACAAGACCCAACTGACTTTCTCAACAAACTCAGACAGATTAAAGACTTACCTGCTAACACACTACTTGTTACCATGGATGTAGAGTCTCTTTACAGCAACAGCCCACACAAAGATGGCACTGAGGGATGTTTTAAGTTTCTTTCAACAAATGTGCAAAACAATAAATATGGCCCTGATATTATTGTTAAATTAATAGAATATATCCTTGCCCACAACTATTTTACTTTTAACCAAGATACCTACCTACAGATGATGGAGACTGCCATGGGTACCAAAATAGCTCCACAATAAACAAATCTATTTGTGGCCAATCTAGAAGAAACATTTGTATCTGTATCCATTTACAAACCACACAAATACTACCGTTACATAGATGATTTGTTCATCATTTGGACAGAAGGAGAAAGGAAACTCAGAGACTTTCATAGTTCATTCAACACCTTCCATTCATCTATAAAACTTAAAATGGATTTCTCTACAGAACAGGTAAACTTTCTAGACACTACTATATCCATCAACAATGGCAGTCTCCACTCATCTGTATATAGGAATCCCACCGACAGATGTAGCTACCTACACAGCTCCAGTTTTCATCCCTCCCACACAAAACAAGCCATCATCCATAGTCAAGCTATTAGATACCATCGGATTTGCTCAAACACTGGAGACCATGATAAAAAATTAAAAACACTGTCTCAATCTTTCAAACAGAAGGGTTACAAACCCTGTATTATTACGTAAAAAATTACCACTGCCATTAAAATACCACGTGAACACCTGTTAGAGTACAAAACAAAATAAACAACTTCACTTATACCTCTAGTGACCACATACCATCCAATTATAGAGAAAAAATAATTTGGAAAATAATCAAAGATTTACAGCCATTACTAATTGAAGATACTGAATTAAAAGATATATTCCCAAAACCTCCCATCCTTGCATTTAAACAACCACCAAACTCGAAACAAAAACTTGTCAGCAGAAAATTGGCCAATGAACAACTAAATATAAAAAATGGAACTAAACCTTGTAACAAACATGCCTATATAGTATGTCAACACATTTATAATGATGACACAGCCACACATAACAACGAGACCTATAACATCAAAGGATCGTATTCATTTACATCGTTCAATGTGGTTCATATAATACAATGTAATATATATGACACAGGCTGTTACATTGGAGAAACTGGCCAAAAAATGCATTTTAAGGATGAATTTACAAATTTATTAATTAAGAAAACATAATGAAGACACATTTTAGCCAGAATGATCACTCCATTCAAAACTTAAAAGTCAAAATACTCAGGGTGAAATTTAAAAACATCCAAGAGAGAAAAGCATTTGAAATAAAGATGATCATATTCTTCAACACTAAAAATACAGGACTTATTATGAACTTGAGTTTTCTAACACATTATCGTCCATTGTAATGGTATATTTTGTATCTCCTACGTTCCTGGCTAACTTGTATGTGCCTGGCGGTGATTTGCATGCCTCGGTCTCCCTTAGCCTCGATTTCATTTTTTTTTTTTGTCTGACATTTTTTTTTTTTTCGCTTAGCCGATTTTCGAGTGCCAAAACTCTGCAAATCCGGCTTAAATTTGCATGCAACCTCACCCCCATGGGTCCTGGCTTTACCCCCGTGCTGTGTGTGAGTGAGTTTTTATTTATTTATTTTTATTTTTTTGTTGTTTTCCGTGGTTTGGCCTTTAAAGTCGTATTTTTGCGAGGTTGTTTTTTTTTTTTGCCCTTGAGGTTCCAAGGTCGTTCTTGGCTAACTCTCACATGCCTGTTGGTTATTTGCGCGCCTCGGTCTCCTTTAGCCTTGTTTTTCATTTTTTTGTCTGACATTTTTTTTTTGCTTAGCCGATTTTCGAGTGCCGACACTCTGCAAATTCATCTTAAATTTGCATGCAACCTCACTCCCAGACATCCTGGCATTCCCCCCGTGCTGTGTGTGAGTTACATAGTTACATAGTTACATAGGCCCTCATTCAATTGCACTTTAGCCAATTGAATAGGGCCCTAAATAAGCACATAACATATTTTATTTAAAGAAGTTTTTAGTTAGCAAGCATCTATCCAAAAGCAAGGTTTTCAGTAACTAAAAACTTATTTAAAAAAATATGCTATGTGCTTATTTAGGGCCCTATTCAATTGGCCAAATCACAATTGAATGAGGGCCATAGGGCCTCATTCTATTATCGGCCGTAAATCGACCGTAAGGCTGCGATTCCTTGCGAGGGTTCAGTTAACTCGCGATTCTATTATACGGCCCCGCAAGGATCTCCTTTTACGGCCGGCCGCATATCTTGGAACCGGCCGTAAACTGTGAAATATAAAAACTGAAAAATAAATTCAAGCCTGCACTGTACAGCTCTGTAAATGCTAGGGATCATATTGGGGGACATGAGGAATAAAAGGAACCCACTCTCAAGCTTGCACATCTGCCCAAACCCGAGTTCAAATTAACTGTTTATTTTCCGGCTGCGGCGTGGGCGTGTCTGAGGTGCTCCAAGCACTCTGGACTTTTTACATGTATATTTTACGGATATTAAAAATGAAATATTTTACGGATTTGAGTACAGGATAATTATGTGCTATTTTTTCTAACACCTAAAATCCCTTTATAGTCTTCTCAAAGTGCAGGATGGCTTTATTTGAGCTATTTTATGTGCTTAATTGGTGCTAGCGAGACCTTTTTCCTGCAAGTAACTGCGGCTCGTTTTTAGCCTTGCAGAGAGGTTTCCCGGAGCAATTGAATTGCAAATCTCTTGCGGCCGTTTTAGATCAAAGGCTTTCCTCCGGCGCGATCGGCCGCAAGAGATAGCAAGGCACCGGCCGCAAGCCTGCCGGAGCCTACGGCCGTAAGGGAATAGAATAGCAGAATAGCTTGCGGCCGGTCCTTGCGGCCCCGCAGCGGCTGCGGCCGATAATAGAATGAGGCCCATAGTATTTAAGGTTGAAAAAAGACTTTCAGTCCATCAAGTTCTACCTTTTAAGATCTCCTCTGATCTGCAATATCCGGATTAACAATTAATTAGTTGCATATAAAAAAAATTAAAAAAATAATCAATTCCCTCCTGATCCCAGACAACGGTGACTGGACTTCCCCCTGGATCAATACTACCTCTCTTATTATCCATGATAACCCTGAATTCCCTTTTAAATTAGAAATAAATCCAGTCCCCTTTTAAAGTTATCTATCGAATCTGCTGTCACCACCTCCTCAGGTAGATAATTCCACAGATTAACCACCCTTACTGTGAAGAACCCTTTTCTTTCTTTAAGGTGGAATCTTTATACTTCTAACCTCAAGGGATGTCCTCTTGTCAGTTGAAAATCTCTTGGCACAAAAAGCTCCCTTGACAAATCTTTATACTGACCCTGGATGTATTTATATAAGGTAATCATATCTCCTTAATTGTGGTTAGTCTTTCTTCATAACTTAGCCCCTCCATTCCCCTTATTAGTTTTGAGTGGTTTTTTTTTTTTACTTTTCTTGTTTTTTTGTGGTTTTCGATTTTCGCAGTTCGGCCGTTAGTCATATTTTTGTGAGGTTGTTTTTTTGCCACCGAGATTCCAAGATCAGAATATTTTTTTCTAAGTCCTGTGCTCCTCAACTGCTTTCAGCCTGAGAAAGTCCTGCGTTTCTTAACTGCTTGCATGCGAAGTCTCATGTGTTTCAATGCCTCAACAGCTCACCTCTCTTAGCGAGGCTCGCAGGAGCGCCTTCGGCGCTCATTTCAGTTTAAGTCCCACGTGTTTCAATGCCTTTACTGCTCGCTTTGCGAAGCTCGCAGGAAGCTGAGCGCTTGTCACCTAAGTGGTTCAAGCTTGGAAGGCTTCTATGCGTCAACAGCTCACCTCGCTTTGCCAGGCTTGCAAGCGTGACAACAACTCAGTTTGACAATTGTAATATGTGATATACTGTATGTATATATCAGTATTTTGAATAGTGACAGTCTATTCAGATGTACTAAATTATCACTAAAGGGGGTGCAGTTGTTCTCTCAAAGTTGAGGTACAAATTGCTTTTCTGTAAAATAGCAACAATTACATTTTTAATAACCTGCATTTCTATAGATCAGTAACTGAAAGTTTGTCACCCTGGTATACCATATAGACTTTGTTTCCCAGTGCAGGTGAAATACATACAGTGAGGAAATTCAAACTTGCCTAGGAGATGCATAAGTATCACAGGAGAAGCTACGGGTGACAACTTATTAAAATAATGTGTTGTGTGCTGTTTAGGGGTCCAGTGCTTTTGGGTGGTCCCAAGTAGAAATGCTAACTTTAAAAAAATTGCCGCTAATGGGCTAGTGAGTGACTGGTGAATTACAGCAGTACATGATCATATTCATCAATGTGGTCTAATGTGCCTTTGTAAACTTATTCATGTATGAATATGAAAGTGAAATATCTTCTCATAATACATTGAATATATTATGTTGTATAATTGGTACATAGATTACTTATTCTTTAATTGGACAGGATTTGGAATACAACTCATTGTGTTGTACAACACCTCAATAAATTTAAAATAGAAGGGGCGGGGGGGACAAGGAGCAAAGCTCCTAATTCAGATCACTTTTGATTTATTTTAAAATAGATTGACTCTGACCTTTGAGGACCTCACAGTTATGAGGTGAACAGTCCGCACAAAACCCCCAAAACCCCAAAACCGTTTGGTCATCTCTGTTGATTTCGGATATTATCCCCTTTACCACAGTCAGTAATGAAGGCATTATATGATAACTTGCAAAAATGTGTGTGCACGGATGTGCATATTGTACACACCGTAGTTTTAGAACCATTGGTAATCTTAAATGATGATCTGTATTTGTTGTTACTCAGATGTTCCCCCTTCTCATTAGGTAGAAACAACTGCGATAGGATGACAATAATGTTTTATTCATATAATAATCAAAGAATATGTTACATACACATCATAATACTATAACATATAAGATGAGTAAAAACTTTGAAAAAGGTTTATTATTATCTCAACTAATGCAGCTTCTTCAGTTAAAGCATTCCTACAAAAAAACAAATAATTGAAGACAATGCCATATGTAAGTCCAAATAATATAATAATAATAATAATGCTAATAATAATAAAAAATATAGCATATATACAACATAAACAGTAGTACACTATAATAATAGGAACTAGATCATAATAGAATCTAGATCATAATAAGACAATATAATAACAAATATATATAGTGTAATAATAATCACATATATAGTTGTGAGCATGCGGGTTATTGCTAACGCTGCGGGCCCGCGTAGCGAGCCTGTGGCCCTCGCAAAGCAAGGGCCACAGTTGCTGGCAAGGAGCGACCTCGCAAAATTACCGGACTTACAACACAAAAATACGAGACGCAAACATAAATACATAAAAAGGTTACCTACAGGAAACAGAGGCAGCCAGGACCTGGAAAACTGAAGTTACACCTCAATTTCACTCGCAATAAAAGAGTTTAGACACTCGAAAATCCCCTAAACGAGAGAAAAAATGGCTGCGGAAAAGAAACGAAAATGAGGCTACAGGACTCTAAAGACGCAAAACACCACCAAACACCTACGGATTTTCCAGAAAAAAAACGTACGAGATCCGAAAACAAGGACACGACCTGGGCCCCCCGAAAAACATTAGAAACACAATAAATACAAAAAACAAACCCATAAAAAGCTTACCCACAGCAAGGGGGGGGCACCCATGACCTCTGCAACTGAAGTTACATCTTGATTTCAGTCCAAATTACAGAGTTTAGACACCCGAAAATAAAAAAAAATAAAAAAGCGAGAGAAAAAATGGCCGGCGAACAAAACAAAAATGAGGCTAAAGCACCCTAAACACGGAAAACACCACTAAACACGACATCCGCAAACAAGGACGCAAAATCAGCCACATCCGCGTACCACACATTAGGCGCCATTTTAGAACACTAACTTACACAATCCGGAAGTACACAGCTACCCTAACGGATTTGGCTCGCACACGCACACTATTTTCACTACACACTGCACACATTCATGACACTTACACAGCAGCTCCACAGCACTTATGCTGAAGCAACAGATTGCCAGGTCTTCAACACAATGCCTCCTGCATATATTACTTTACAATAGGTATAATATATAATATAGGTATATTAATTTCTTATTTTAATAAAACGCTGCTCATAGCACACAAACAAGCAAGACCCTCGCAATGAGCGCCGAAGGATCTTGGAACACCAACAAAATTAATGTCACACAGGAACAACATTACCTGCCTTACAATCTTATTGCCGTAATTTTTTGACGGGCAAGTCACTAGTAGTTATAATAATAATAATACATATATATATGATGATGATGATGATAATAATAAAAATATAGCATATATACAAAATGTAGTATACTATATTAATAGAAACTAGATCATAAAATAGAATAAAGTGACTGACTATCCCTATAAATGACAATAAGTTCTAATGAATCAAGACCAATTCATACTCTTTGCGTAACCAATGGTATGAATATGAATGAAAATATGGATATAAATGTGCTGATAATTTGAAGAGGACAAAAGAAAACTACCATCATATATTTTCTTGAAGTTGTTGTTTATCACATATATTCACAGTAGTGAAAACAATGGACAGACTACATAAGAACATTTATATACAGGACCTGCGCACATAGTATATTGTTTTAAATGTTTAAATAATGCTGTGACCTTGAATCTGTTCATGAAACCTTCACTTTTTGTCTCCTTTTATGTGAATAAAATATCAGGTAAACATGCATATATCAGATTCAGTAGATAAATGTGTATTTTTTAAAGAAAATGCCTCTGTAGTAGCATAGATGTATTGTTGCCAATGATTTATATTCTTGTATTTAAAAAATAATAATATTTTTTTTATATCACATGTAATAGTTGTCGTCACGCTTTGCGAGCTCGATGGATGCAGTTTTGTCCGCAAATGCACTTTACCAAAATAGATCTAACACGCAATCACTATATACGGACTTACACAAAAAATACGAACCGCAGGACTTAGAATGGAAAATGTATGGACTTAGCAGACAAAAATACGAGACGCTGGACTTAGAAAAAAAAACATTACGACCTCGCAAAAATAGGACCTTAACGGCCGAACTGCGCGCACCTGAAAACATTAAAAACACAATAAATACACACAAAAAAGACATAAAAAGCTTACCCACAGCAAGGGGGGCACCCAGGACCTCTGCAAGTGAAGTTACACCTCAATTTAAGTCCAAATTCACTAGTTTACAAACACGAAAATCCCCTAAGCGAGAGAAAAAATGGCCGCCAAAAGAAACTAAAACGAGGCTACAAGACCCTAAAGCCGCAAAACACCACCAAGCACATACAGCTTTTCAAAAAAGCCGTACAAGGTAAAGATACACTTTTAGTAAGGACGCTAAATCGTACACACCAGCTTACCACATACACATTCGCCGCCATTTCACAACACTAACTTACACAATGCGGAAGTACACAGCTACACTAATCGCTTTCCCTAGTGCACACATTATATTTACACTGCACACATTGCTGACACTTACACCTCAGCTCCAGAACCGTGCAAACCTACATTGGATGCTGCAGGAACATTGAAACAGATTGTCAGCTCTTCAGCACAATGCTTCCTGCATATATTACTTAGAAATAGGTAAAGGATATTAATGTATTCATTATTTCATTGGCATACAAGAATACATATACAAAAAAAAAAAAAAAAAAATGATCACAATAAACACAAAATACATTCACTGCGCGCCTCACAACCAATGCCAACGCTGCTCATACCACACTAAATGCACCAAGGGACAGCCTTGCAATAAGCGCAAAAAGCACATCAGCCCCAACCTTACAATGACAGCAAAAGCCGCGCAATGAGCGCCGAAGGTCCGCACGATAAAAAAACTTTTACATTAGGTCTAAAACAGCATTCCCTGGCTTACAATTTCATGCCCGTCATTATTTGATGGGCAATTTGCTAGTATATATATATATATATATATATATATATATATATAATATACACAGAGACCTGGTGGGTGACGTGTATACTGGTAGTCTAATTCTTGTGCTTCATAATGATACAGCCAAGGAACACACTGTTCTCCTTTTACCTCTGTGGGTCTGATAACATTTGTGTTAATGTTAGTATAGGAGTAGGAACAGGTCCCATCATTGGAATTACGCGGGACCAGATAAAGAACTGTCCTCCACATACCAATATATGTACATATACAAAGAGTGGACACTGCCCGGTGCAATCCTCTACTCTGAAATGTACACGTACAAGAAAATAAAGAGATAAGTCATGGCAGATATACAGTAAAGCCGATTAGGAGATAATTACCTAGGAGTAAACAAACTAGGATGATAAACAAAGAATAAAGTATACGGGGTATGAATTTAATATACAGTCCACAAAGATATTTCATTGTATAAATGATATATGATGGAATTGTGGGTCCATCAATGAAGATTTAGCCCCCTTTATTCTCCCTATATACTGACCAAACAGTTTAAACGGTAAAAAATGTAATGTAGTGGCAGTTTAGACCCTTTGTTATAATATTAGTGGAGAGGTGCAAACTATCGTGATTATAATAACAATAATAACAATTCTTGTAGGTCCAGAAGGTACAGTGAGAATGTAAATAATTGTTTGTGAGGAGATCCCCTTGTAGTTCGAATTATTATAGTGTACTATAATTTGTATGTATGCTATATTTGTATTATTATTACACTATTTGAGTGTTATTATATTGTCTTATTATGACCTAGTTCCTATTATTATAGTGTACTGTATTTTGTATATATGCTATAATTTGTATTATTATTATTATTGTCATATATATATTTTTATTATCATTATAATTCTCATTCTTGTTATATTATATGCTTTTTTTATTATACTGTCTTATTTCAACTTATATATGGCATTGTCTTCTATTATTTTCTTTTTGTATGATTGCTTTAAATGAAGAAGCTGCATTACATGTTATGATAGTAGTGAGGAGACATTGGCCTTTATTGAGTTCTAACCTTACATTAACATCTACCGTATTTATAAAGCAATCCACAGATTAGTTTTTAAAGGGACAAAAGTCTATATTCATGACTGGTTCATAATTAAGTTTATACATCTTTGAGAGAGAAACTGTGATTACATATTAATTAAAATAGGTGTTATCCTTGCCTAGACTGCTTGACATGCAGAGAATGAGCGTAGCTCAAATATTTAGACATCCTCATTCAGGTAAGATTGTTTATTAAAAAAGACTCTCTTGCATCAGTACCTACTGTATGTTGTATGCATTATTATTTGCCACTGTGGGCTTTATTATGTTGGTAAAACTAAAAGAACATTCCATGAATTAATTATGGGACACAGGAGTGGTTTGGAAAATGGAAAAAGTGACAAATACTTTATGAAATGTCAACATACTTTACCTTACCTTAAGTCTATGATTTTTGATTGGACCCATCCCCCTTGCCTGACACAGGTTAGTGACAGAATAAATATTTTGTTGAGATGTGATGCCAGATGAATTAATTGTTTGAATATGGTGGCTCCATTTGGCCTCAATTAACATAACAGTTTGACTGTTTCTTATAGGATATTTTTTATGGGATTTTTCTTATGGGACTCTTATATTGTTTCACAAATATATATGTTGGTTTGCCAGTGATAATTAATATAATGCTGTTTGCTACTATATGACTTGTCTTTCAACAGATAATTATGCTTACGTTATACAGCAGAATGAACTTTTATAATAAAGTGTTCCTCAGTAAAAGCATTTAAGACATAAATGAGGCTCTGCTCTATGCTGGTGATGGAATTAATTTTGCTTATTGCTATGTACGCCTTCATCCACCAGATGGCTGTGTATAAGCCATGATGTATTTTTTGGAGGGGGAAACATGTTTGCTCTTTTGTTTACTTTATGTTAGGTGTGCTTGTTTTCATAAACCATCTAGAGAAAGGCTATGGATGTATAACAATGCTACAATAGGAATTGCACAATATGAATTGTGTATACTTTATGCAACAGTATGAGCTTAGGCTATTTATTACTTTGTGTTCATTCGTATAACTTTTTTAAGGCATCTAGTATATACTGGTGATGGAATTAATATGGGTTATTGCTATGTACTCCTTTATCCACTAGATGGCTATGTAGAAAGTATAATTTAGATCCTTTAATTATGTTACAAAATTGCTGTGTTTGTAATATATCGTACAAAAGGGAGCATAGGAATTAGTTTAATCTGATGCCTAGTTTTTGTTTTCTTATAATATAATATGAGATTTGTTGCTATTAGGCATTTTTTGTATCATCTTTTACATATTTTGTTAGCAGGAAAATTACCTTTCAATAAAAACATTTCTGTTACTATTATGGTTTCAATCCAAAGACATTGTGTTCGCTCTTTCCTTGTTCTGAAGTGTTATTTTTATACTAACGTACATGTGATTTGTTCCAAACTTTTTATTGAATTTTTTGGAATAGTATAGTTTTATATCTCAAAGAGAGATTTACTAATAGGTAATAAGGATAGGCACACAGAAATGCAGTGAAAGTGAACAGCATAGAATGTGCTTCCTCTAGCTCTAGAATTTTTAGGTCATGCTGCATAGAGAAAGACATTTTATTTTTTTAATCACACAGGTTATGCATGTGTTTTAACATAACTGTAAATTGCATATTTTTTGCGTAATCAGTGAGATAATATTAACTGTGTTCATTCTTTGTTAAGAACAAGGACTTTTTAATTGAATATTCTGGTTTGAGTACTTAAGTGACTGCAGAAAATAAGCAAATAATTAAGAGAGGGGTGTTTTATTTGTGGACATTTGTAAGTAGTACAGAACATGACAGAGGGCAATTCCCTCATAAAGGTAGTTCTGAAGAAAGCAGTTAGTAAGTTGGAGCCCCATGTACATCAGGTGCTCTATATTACGGCACTGCCATAAAAAGTCAGCTCAGATCTGTAGTTCTTGCTCTTTTGCCCCAACTGATATCTGTTCAGGGAGCAGCCAGACCAAGCTATACAGATGAGACGGCCCTAGCACTGAATAGGAAATGTGAACGTCATAAATCTTATAATGAGGGGGAAGTGCAGGAACAACTGCCTGTTACTAGCTAAAGCAATGAAACAGAGAAATATATATAAAGTAATTCTTTTTCTTTATTAACATATTTTGATATTAAAAATATGTGACAATTGTATTTATAGGTACAATAAATTAAAATGTTTTTATTTTGTGTTAAAATATGATCTATTTATAGACAATGCATAAGAGTGTTTGTTCCTAGGCAATGTGGTTTTGTGACTTGTATTAAACCTTTTGAGTACTGGGTTTTTTGCTACCTTGTATTTTGTATCATAAAACTAGTTTATTACCAACATATCAGATTTTTTTAATTACGTGTATGTTGATAGTGGATTGTTAACTGTCAAATAATGTTGAAATGTCATTATTTTGCAGTCTTTCTTTGTGCTATACTGTCACTTTAAATGCTTTTGTGAGCCTCAGCAAAGTTTTCAAAGCATGTGCAAGTGGTCTCTGGTACCCGTAAATCTTTGTTGTGTTTTTTTAAGTTGTGGCAGAGCGCTGATTTGTGAGTTATCCGTAAAATCTTTTTAGCTTAGGTTTTGGGTGTCAGAGTGTCAGGGAGCAACTCGTAATTTATTTTAGTGCAAAACTCAATGGAGATTTAAGCCTTTTGCTTTTCGTCGGTGTCGTGAATCTTACTGGTAGCAATGACGAGTAGCAGTTTGCAAGCAATGTTTTAGCGGAGGAGGATTAGCGTAGCTAGATAAGGTTTGCTCATTAGGACACTTGTAGGCACTTTTTCTAGGATTAGCATGAGGTCCTTATTTTTTAAAGGATTTTTTGCATGATCAAAAGTGGGATTAGAAATAGATTGTTGCTTGAATAAATTGCAGAAGGTGACAAAGAAAAGAAAATGGACAGGACCCTATGGGCCTCATTAAATTCCAGCCTCGTAAATAAGAGGCTTCTACTTAAGCCCTACGTACTGCAAAGTTTCTCTAACTTACAATGCTATTAAATTAGCCCTGCTGCGACAACGTATGAGCTACGCAGCAGGCCCGTACGTATCTACACTGCGTAAATGTACATGAGGAGTGACAGCCTGCGAGATGATATCGCAGGCTCCCACTCCTCATCAAGTGCTGCGGGGGTCCTAAAAGGGACCTCCGCGGCAGTCCCCCACATAAGCCCTGCCGTGGGGGGTACTCCAAACCCCCCCCTAGGCACCTAAAATGAACCCCCCCTCAATGCGGGGGTCCCTGTCGGGACCCCCGAAGTGTCCTCACATGAACACCTAGCTGCAGGGGTCCATAGGAACCCCCGCAGCCCCCACACATTAACCCCTTGCAGCGGGGGTCCCCGATCGGCACCGATCAGGCCCCCGCTGCATTTAAAACTTTTAAATTCCCCGCCGCGGCTCCTTAAAGGGACCGCGGCACACTATTACCCAATCCCGGCCGCGGCACTTAAAATTAACCCCCCTCTATGCTGGGGGTCCCCATCGGGACCCCCGAAGTGTCCCCACATAAACCCCCTGCTGCGGGGGGCCCCGATCGGCACCGATCGTGACCCTGCTGCAATTCAATTTTAAATTTCCCGCCTCACGGGTCCTCAAAGGACCGTAAAGGTCCTGAAAGGACTCGCACTAAAAATATTAACCCCAGGCAACTATAATTACCCCATTAACTCATGATGGTCAATCCAGACCACCATAAGGCCTAAATTAACCCATTAACTCATGGTGGTCAATACAGACCACCATAAGGCTCTAATTAACCCATTAACTCATGGTGGTCAATCCAGACCACCATAAGGCCTAAATTAACCCATTAACTCATGGTGGTCAATACAGACCACCATAAGGCTCTAATTAACCCATTAACTCATGATGGTCAATCCAGACCACCATAAGGCCTAAATTAACCCATTAACTCATGGTGGTCAATACAGACCACCATAAGGCTCTAATTAACCCATTAACTCATGGTGGTCAATCCAGACCACCATAAGGCCTAAATTAACCCATTAACTCATGGTGGTCAATACAGACCACCATAAGGCTCTAATTAACCCATTAACTCATGATGGTCAATCCAGACCACCATAAGGCCTAAATTACCCCATTAACTCATGATGGTCAATCCAGACCACCATAAGGCCTAAATTAACCCATTAACTCATGGTGGTCAATACAGACCACCATAAGGCTCTAATTAACCCATTAACTCATGATGGTCAATCCAGACCACCATAAGGCCTAAATTAACCCATTAACTCATGGTGGTCAATACAGACCACCATAAGGCTCTAATTAACCCATTAACTCATGGTGGTCAATCCAGACCACCATAAGGCCTAAATTAACCCATTAACTCATGGTGGTCAATACAGACCACCATAAGGCTCTAATTAACCCATTAACTCATGATGGTCAATCCAGACCACCATAAGGCCTAAATTAACCCATTAACTCATGGTGGTCAATACAGACCACCATAAGGCTCTAATTAACCCATTAACTCATGGTGGTCAATCCAGACCACCATAAGGCTCTAATTAACCCATTAACTCATGGTGGTCAATACAGACCACCATAAGGCTCTAATTAACCCATTAACTCATGATGGTCAATCCAGACCACCATAAGGCCTAAATTAACCCATTAACTCATGGTGGTCAATACAGACCACCATAAGGCTCTAATTAACCCCATCAGTCCCATAAGGGTATATTATTACCATTATGGGCCTGTTACAACCCAACATTAACCACATAAGTGCCATGATGGTCCTCAAGGACCATCATGACACTAACTACAAACACTACACTATAACCCCCAATAAACCATTTAATCTAAACTAACCCCCCTCTACACTAATCTATTAACACTTACACTACCTACCTACACTACCTACCCCCTAATAAACCTTCCCACCACTCTAATTACAAAAAATAAAAAACCTACAGCACAGAAAACAAAAAACCTACAGTACAAAAAACAAAAAAACCTACAGTACAGAAAACAAAAAACAATTACAACCCCACCCCCCACTACAGAAAACAAAAAAATACATTACAACCCCACCCCCCACTACAGAAAATAAAAAAATTACACACCTGAAAAGGAAAGACAGATAAACACAATACAATACATACATATAATACATTACATACATTACATACAATACATGACATTACATATAATATATTACATATAATACATTACATACATTACATACAATACATGACATTACATACATTAAATATAATATATTACATATAATATATTACATATAGTCCTAATCAAATACCCCCTATCTATCTAACATACAATCTATTTAATTTAAAATAAATCCTAACTATATCAAATACATCTCCCTATCTATCTAATATACAACAAATCCTAACTACATACACAGACCCTAATTTTAAAATAAAATAAAATAATTACAGTCCTAACTACATACACAGACCCTTATTCTAAAATAAAATAAAATAATTACAGTCCTAACTACACAGACCCTAATTCTAAGCTAAAATCAATAAATTAAGACCACTTACCTTTAAGATGTTGCTTCAGATCACTAACCTATGGGTCAAACAAAAAATAAAAATTAGTACAAAACATTAACATCAAATAAATAAACATTCTATACATTCTAAATATTCAACTCACCTTTACAGCATGTCCAGTCACTGTTTAGCTCTTCCGGCGCGGCCCTGTTAAAAAAAAAAACACAATACATGAATACATGAATACAATATATAAACAATAAATAAAATACACAAATAAACATCTAAATATACATTGAACTTACCTCCCCGCGATGTCCCCGGCCTTCTCTCCTTCAGCCCCGGCTGGGCCGCGGAACCATCCGCGCTCTAAAAAAAAAAAAAAAAAAAAACTAACGGAGGTCTGCACTGGCAGACCTCTTCGACGCTACTGAACCTCCCGGAGTCGTTTCCGGGAGGAAATTGGCATTGTCGGCTTGTGATTGGCTGAAAAAGCTGTCAGCCAATCAAAAGTCGTCAATGTAGGAGCCAATCAGGATGCGCAGATGTCTTCTACCAATCACTCCGTGGGGGTGTATCCCATAGTGATTGGCTGAAGGCATCTGAGCGTTGTGATTGGTTCCCAGAAAGATAGACAAGTGTTTAAGCCAATCAGGGTGGGATATTGGGGTGTATCCCATCCTGATTGGCTCACACATTGACGACTTTTGATTGGCTGAAATTGATAGACAGCTTTTTCAGCCAATCACAAGCCGACAATGCCAATTTCCTCCCGGAAACGACTCCGGGAGGTTCAGTAGCGTCGGGGAGGTCTTTTTTTTTTTTAGAGCGCGAATGGTTCCGCGGCCCAGCCGGGGCTGAAGGAGAGAAGGCCGGGGACATCGCGGGGAGGTAAGTGAAATGTATATTTAGATGTTTATTTGTGTATTTTATTTATTGTTTATATATTGTATTCATGTATTCATGTATTGTGTTTTTTTTTTAACAGGGCCGCGCCGGAAGAGCTAAACAGTGACTGGACATGCTGTAAAGGTGAGTTGAATATTTAGAATGTATAGAATGTTTATTTATTTGATGTTAATGTTTTGTACTAATTTTTATTTTTTGTTTGACCCATAGGTTAGTGATCTGAAGCAACATCTTAAAGGTAAGTGGTCTTAATTTATTGATTTTAGCTTAGAATTAGGGTCTGTGTATGTAGTTAGGACTGTAATTATTTTATTTTACTTTAGAATAATGGTCTGTGTATGTAGTTAGGATTTTTTGTATATTAGATAGATAGGGGGATGTATTTGATATAGTTAGGATTTATTTTAAATTAAATAGATTGTATGTTAGATAGATAGGGGGTATTTGATTAGGACTATATGTAATATATTATATGTAATATATTATATGTAATATATTATATTTAATATATTATATGTAATGTATGTAATGTCATGTATTGTATGTAATGTATGTAATGTATTATATGTAATATATTATATGTAATATATTATATGTAATATATTATATTTAATATATTATATGTAATGTATGTAATGTCATGTATTGTATGTAATGTATGTAATGTATTATATGTAATATATTATATGTAATATATTATATTTAATATATTATATGTAATGTATGTAATGTCATGTCATGTATTGTATGTAATGTATGTAATGTATTATATGTAATATATTACATGTAATATATTATATTTAATATATTATATGTAATGTCATGTATTGTATGTAATGTATGTAATGTATTATATGTATGTATTGTATTGTGTTTATCTGTCTTTCCTTTTCAGGTGTGTAATTTTTTTATTTTCTGTAGTGGGGGGTGGGGTTGTAATGTATTTTTTTGTTTTCTGTAGTGGGGGGTGGGGTTGTAATTGTTTTTTGTTTTCTGTACTGTAGGTTTTTTTGTTTTTTGTACTGTAGGTTTTTTGTTTTCTGTGCTGTAGGTTTTTTATTTTTTGTAATTAGAGTGGTGGGAAGGTTTATTAGGGGGTAGGTAGTGTAGGTAGGTAGTGTAAGTGTTAATAGATTAGTGTAGAGGGGGGTTAGTTTAGATTAAATGGTTTATTGGGGGTTATAGTGTAGTGTTTGTAGTTAGTGTCATGATGGTCCTTGAGGACCATCATGGCACTTATGTGGTTAATGTTTGGGTTGTAACAGGCCCATAATGGTAATAATATACCCTTATGGGACTGATGGGGTTAAATAGAGCCTTATGGTGGTCTGGATTGACCATCATGAGTTAATGGGTTAATTTAGGCCTTATGGTGGTCTGTATTGACCACCATGAGTTAATGGGTTAAATAGAGCCTTATGGTGGTCTGGATTGACCATCATGAGTTAATGGGTTAATTTAGGCCTTATGGTGGTCTGTATTGACCACCATGAGTTAATGGGTTAAATAGAGCCTTATGGTGGTCTGGATTGACCATCATGAGTTAATGGGTTAATTTAGGCCTTATGGTGGTCTGTATTGACCACCATGAGTTAATGGGTTAATTAGAGCCTTATGGTGGTCTGGATTGACCATCATGAGTTAATGGGTTAATTAGAGCCTTATGGTGGTCTGGATTGACCATCATGAGTTAATGGGTTAATTAGAGCCTTATGGTGGTCTGGATTGACCACCATGAGTTAATGGGTTAAATAGAGCCTTATGGTGGTCTGGATTGACCATCATGAGTTAATGGGTTAATTTAGGCCTTATGGTGGTCTGTATAGACCACCATGAGTTAATGGGTTAATTAGAGCCTTATGGTGGTCTGGATTGACCACCATGAGTTAATGGGTTAAATAGAGCCTTATGGTGGTCTGGATTGACCACCATGAGTTAATGGGGTAATTATAGTTGCCTGGGGTTAATATTTTTAGTGCGAGTCCTTTCAGGACCTTTACGGTCCTTTGAGGACCCGCGAGGCGGGAAATTTAAAATTGAATTGCAGCAGGGTCACGATCGGTGCCGATCGGGGCCCCCCGCTGCAGGGGGTTTATGTGGGGACACTTCGGGGGTCCCGATGGGGACCCCCAGCATAGAGGGGGGTTAATTTTAAGTGCCGCGGCCGGGATTGGGTAATAGTGTGCCGCGGTCCCTTTAAGGAGCCGCGGCGGGGAATTCAAAAGTTTTAAATGCAGCGGGGGGCCTGATCTATGCAGATCGGGGCCCCCCCCTGCAATGGGTTTATGTGGGGACACTTCGGGGGTCCCGATGGGGACCCCCAGCATAGAGGGGGGTTAATTTTAAGTGCCGCGGCCGGGATTGGGTAATAGTGTGCCGCGGTCCCTTTAAGGAGCCGCGGCGGGGAATTTAAAAGTTTTAAATGCAGCGGGGGGCCTGATCTATGCAGATCGGGGACCCCCGCTGCAAGGGGTTAATGTGGGGGTGCTGCAGGTGTCCCGATAGAGACCCCTGCAGCATGGGGATGTGTATAGGGTGCAGGGGGGAGCCTCACACTGCTGTCTCGGGCTGTTCCGAGGCAGCACGTAGAGGCTTTCGGATCCCTTGCGTGGACTTTTTGTCCACGTAGGGATTCTTACGATATGCGAGACTCGTGCATAGATTTAAGGCTACGTAGCTCTCTCGGAGCCTATTCTCGGCCATTTTATCGCAGTCATATCGTAAAGCAGGCTGCGAGAGATTCGGTTCTCGCAAACAGCAGGAAAACTGCCTTTTGCGAGCACCGAGAGAACTACGAGGGAGAATTTAATAGGGCCCTATGTTTGCAGAGTTAGGAGATATTTTTGAGAAAAAAAGAAATTGTTGTTGAGCCAGGAAAAAATTATACAGAGTATCTTTGTTGGGAATTGCACATAGTTCATAAAATAATTAAATTTGAAGTTTTGCTAAATCCTATTTTTTCTTTCTCACTAAAAGAAGTTCTTGATTTGTATGTCTTTCCATAATATTACATCCAGTTGGTAAAAAAGAAATGTTTAAAATATTTTTTCTCATGAGCACACATAATTTGATGTTATTAGTATATATATTTTTATTTTTGGTTTGTCTTAATGTGTTTTTGTGTGTTTAGTGTTATGCAAATTATGTTTGACAGAAAGTTTATTAATCATGATATATCTGTGTTCCAAACTCAGTCAAACTTCTGAGCAGATGTTTTTATACTACCTTATTTTTTCATTAACTGCTAGATTCTGCTATATGGTAAAAATGGTCATTTTGTGTTTAGTCATGTTTTAGAAATGATTTAAAAAAGATTTTATGATTGTTTCTATTTATTTTAATGGTATTACGTTCAGCTAATAATTATGCTAATAATAATAATAATAATAATAATAATAAATGTTGTTGTTAAGTAGTTCAGCCGTGTCCGACTTTCCTTGACCCTATAGACAGAAGCATGCCAGGCACATATGTCTCTGGTTGTGCTCATCCATACGTTTTCATGGTAAAGATACAGGAGTGGTTTGCCAGTTCCTTCTCCAGTGGACCATGACCTGCCATCCAGAAGGGGAATAATAATAGATTGTTGTAAAAATATTGGATTCAAACCCTGGTATAAACATAGCTTGTGTGAATAAGATATTTACATGAGCTGTGGGTTTTTGATTGCAGTTTTCCGGTAAGGTTCCCATGTAACCCAAGCAGAGTCTCTGAAAATCGTTATCATTTACACAGGGAACAAGAGGTAGGATAGACAAAATTCTATGAGCCACTCTGACATAAGTGAGTAGTTAAATTGCCCCTGGTTTTGGCATGCCATGGTTTTTAGAAAACAAGTGAGCACTAAGAGTGGACAGCAGATTACCCGTGTATAAACATAACATTTTATAACACAAGCACAGGGAACTATCTGTGAAAGATAGAGATAATAAAAGTGTAAAAAACTTGGCCAAAAGCCTTTATCTTTATTTGAAAACATTAAATAATCTGATAATGATAAGTAATGGCAAGATGCTAACAGACTGAAAAGCTTGTTCTGTAATGATAAAAAAAAGGATAACACAGCTACTCTAGTATATGATTTTGAAATATCGAGAATTGGTAAAAGCATTAAAAGTTTTTTGTGATGCCCTACACTTTGGCCAGTGGAGGAGCTAGAGTAGGGCCATGGTGCAAAAAATTTGGACCCCCTTGGGGAAATGTAAAAAATGGTTTGTGCTGGGCCTGGTCGGCACCAAATCACTCCATGATCCTGCCTGTGCAAAGCTCCTCTGTCTAAAGCACAGGTCTAGGGCACTCGCTCTCACCACTTTCCTGTGATATCCTCTACTGATATATATGTACACATATTTTATATATATATATATACTGTATATATATATATATATATATATATATATATATATATACACACACATATGTACATATATACACATCACCCAGCACCCACCCCTCTTAGCATCCATCCCCACTTAGTACTGAGTTCTTGTCAGCAGCGATCCCCTCTCAGGATCCATCTCTACACAGCACCCAGCCCCTCTGAGCACCCACCTCACATAGCACCTATCCCAACTTGATTGTTCCTCCCACACAGAACCCATGGCCTTGTACTTTGGTACCACTTTGCAGCCCTTGCTCTCTTACCTTCTTCCATTATACATATCCCCAGAGTGCTGTACTGCTCCACACTGCCACCTGTTGGAGCTTCAGCAGAAATTCTCTTTTTTCAAAAGACACACACAAATTTCAGGCTCGGTGTATGTATGGTGTTTTTTTTTTATTACACAGCACTGTTCTCTGTGCACTGCACCACCTGCACTGGTAGATCTGACTGATCTGGGAGGCTGACTGTTGGCTGAAGGGAGGTGCATGGAATTTGCTATTGTTAGATAATATTGAGACCGTTATGATTATGAAGGAAGGTGAAGAGGAAAAGAAAGATGATTATGTGATGAAGGATTGTTTTCATAAACAGATAGCTGAATATTAACTTCTAAGGAAACATCAGTTGACAGATAAACCCAGTGCTCCTATCCCACCTTATCACAGTAAACTTTACTCTCATCCCAGAACCCCAAATAAAGAAGAGATAAAAATGTTAATTTAAAAAGGAAGTGAGAAAATAAAAAAACAGAAGCAAAAGGGGGCTGAGGAAAAGGCGGTTGAGGAGATCACTTATCCAATACATATTAAATACACAACCATAAGAGAGAGGGCAGTGACCATAGCAGTAGAAGTAAGGAAGAGTGTCAAAAAAGAATCGGGGGAAATTGGGGACAGTGTTTTGATAGAAAGAGAGGATCAGGATCAAGGGGGCAAAGAGAAGAGGCAGTCGTAGCAGTAGAGTTTCAGAGCATCTGAAGACGATGATTTCCACACCAAGGGATGAAATAAAAATTGTGAAAACTTATGTATAATGAGAGAGAGTCATTCAATGTTAAAGGGTATTTCTAGCTAACTAGGCAAAAAGCCAAGGAGCATAGGGTAATCGGGCAGAAAAATGGTAAGAACCACTGATGGGCAGATGAGATAGAGGATCTCATAAACAGGTCAAAGCAGCAACTTCAGTGAACTACGCACGATTATAGCAAAACATGACATATTTATCACATTAAGTGACATTGGTGATTTGAGAGACCAGTTTAATGCTATGTACTCCTTACATGTTTGATATCTGCACTTCATGTCATAAACTTACAAAACAGTTGTATTTGGTCAGGTTGTGAAAAATACAACCTACTATATAGTATGAAAACATATATAGCACTTAGCTACACATTTAGGACATCTAAGGTGCTCATCTGTTTGCTTTAACATATTATTATTTTGGGGTTTTTTGCACTTATTTGCTTCAGTTCAATTATATTTTAAGGTTAAAATATTAAATGCCATTAATTACAACAGTAAATTATGAAAAGCATCCCCCCCCAGAGAATAGTATGAATACAACAAACTTTGGTGGGTCTGCTTTTAAAACGTATAAAGGAGATTTGCGGAAGACTATGTGCATACATTATTTTTGTTAACTTGCAATAATCTGGTTATATGTTTTGTGACATTTGTCTTCTATGGATCCTGTTATATTGGATATTTTACTTCAGGGCTCATCACACCTGCAGCCACATTAAATTCCAAGCCTGTAACGGCTACGGAACACCCGCAAAGGTTGCAGGCTTGAAATTCTTCTGCATTACAGAGATATAACATTCAAACATGCAGGGATCAACGGGCCAGAGACGCAAGCCCGTAAATCATTCTTGCGCAAGTTGCATGTGCAGCCATTACATGATCCATTATTTAAACCTGCACTTACAGGTTTAGACGGAGCCAATGGTAAAAGAGATCGTCATCATTAGGTCACTGGAAAATGGAGGTTAGATTTCAAGCCCTTACAGGTTTTAATTACGAGTTACGATCGGACCTGCATTCCAGAAATAATGCAATATTCATAAATCAGTAAAAATAATATTCTAGTCCATGCATGTTACCACACTGATTGTCATGATCAAAATAACACCAAAATTAAACTTTTTTAAAATATTATTTTATATTGCAGATTTGCGTGCTTGAGAATGTTGTGCTATTAATTTTAATACCGATCATTACTTTCCCCTTTGATTTTATGTACAGTAGTGTTTTGATATTTGCGTTTACAGTGCTACAGATAGGACTTTAACCCCCTTGCGGGTTCTCTCTAGTACCAATAGGCTTTTTGCTTCATTTGCAGGTTACAGGTTTGAACTCCAGTGGATTTGTAGCAATTTGATAGCGATTTACAACCGTAAAAGTTACAGGCTTGACAGATCAAAGGATTTGCAGCAACGTAGTTCCGATTTCGACATCCCATAGGGTTTTTCAATCTGTAAGGTAGCTTTACAAGGCCAATTTAATAGCCTTATGTCTTGCAGGCTTTGGTATGGGCTACGGTTTTACACGCTGAAAGAATTTAATGTGGCTGCTGGACATGTGTTAGGAGGCTATGTTTATATGCTGTCGGTCATTGTGGATATATATTAATAAATGTTTTATCTAGATTTGGTTCCTACTTATGTTAAATATCATTGATGTCAGCATTTCAGAGAAATTAATTGCAATTAAACACAAAGAAAAATAAATATTTTTTTGCAGTTAAAGTGGAGTCAGAGATTTTTTGCAGATTATTTCAGATTTAATATGCCATCAAATCATTTTTGTATTATAATGTATGAATTATGTTAAGTTTATTGAGGCAAATTACTGTCTTAAGGGTTAAGAATTGTGTTCATGTCTGGTATTTAGCTAACGGTTCCAGCAACACAGCATTCTCATTAAGCAGGCTATTTTGTTGAGAGTCTCCTGTTACTAACTTTTTATGTTTCCAAGGTCTTATCCATGCAATGTTTTAAAAAAAAAGAGGTTCATTTAGTTGAAGGTGTTTTTAAAGTTTATTTTTGGGATAATTTTGTAACAGATATTATTTTTCTAATGTGCAATTCTGATCACTTCTTCATAAGAGCTTATAATATTTGTATTATATCACCTGAACACTCCATTGAACTGTAATGCATTATGAAACGCTATGACATTGTGAAAGAAGTATAATTTTTATAGAGATACTATGAGGTAAAATCAGCAATTTGGGTACAATTCTAAATACAGAAATTCAATGTTGTATTGAAAAGAAGGGGTTTTCATGGTAAAGATATTTGTTCATTTGAGAAAAATGACATCCTGGTAATCTTAAGGTTAAAAAAGTGATGTACAATACTAACTTCCCAATTTGGTAACCAGCTTATCGAAGGAGTGAATTACACTTAGTTTACACTAATATATAGAAACACAGGTGCTTGTTATAAGGACATGAACATTTTTAAGGTTTCAATAATAGCAACCAACCAAGTCCAATATTTTCTAAGTTACATTAAGCATTGAAAACCAACCAAGCCAGTTTTTATTTTTCTAGCTGTGGTTTTTATGCTCACTTTGGAGTTAACCTCTTATTACTAAACTTGAGCAATAATAAAGCAGTTGACATTTCTCTTTGTCAGAATAGATGTGACATAAGCACAGTCTCTGTCTTGTGTTCTCTCCCAAGTGAATGCTGGAGATAGTGCCCATATCACTGGTAAAACCAGTGCATGATATATTATCTGGTGATGAGGTGTAGGTAAGGATGTCGATGTGTAGGTAAGGATGTTCAGGCCCTAAGCAGATTCTCATAACCACGCCTACAGCTGTCACAGTAAAGAGAATGGCTGCCTGCATCCACCACAGATAACATCTGATAAGGTAGAGTGACTAGGGGGAGAAGGCACGGTCTTGCATAAACTCTTGGTTGTTTATAATACCAGTACATAGTTGCATTTCAAGAAGTGTTTGTGCAATGGTTGATGGTAATTGCTGTATCTATATTCCCATTGAAGATAACAATCATGGTACTCTTACTATTGACTATTATTCACTTCCATCATAGTACCACACCTTGCATAAATCAAAACACTATTTATTTTTAAAATGTATTTTCAGCCATATACATATCACTAGTTTCATATATCAACATTTTCATTATTTTGGTCCATAAATTATGGTAACTATTGTTACAAATTATTTTTAAAGTGAGATCACAGGGGCTCTAGTGTGATGCGATAAGTAATATCATGGATGATGTAATTTTTCATACTATATGTGATATCGTAAGTGATGTCATAATTAATGTCATTATTTATAATGTCATAGATGATGTCCTGACAAATGCCATCAGAGGAAGGGTCATTAAGTTTGCATGCAACTTTAACTTCCCAGTGTCCTGCGTGTTTCCAGGCTTCAGTTGCCCCTTGATGTTCTGCAATCTTAACTATATATTAATTCAGTTTTTGTCAAAACATTTCTGATGTTTTCGTCAATTCTATTATAATGAACATTATTTTAATTAACTAGCATATTCTATTTGAAATTCAAACCCTACATTATTGGTGTTATTGGTGTAATATATTAATATATAATTTGAGATACAAAGAAAATATAAAACAACTTATACATTTCTTAAACAACTTACATATTAACATATGTGCTTATACATATGAGCCAAGTCCTCTAAGATCGTTTAAGGTCCTTAAAGCAACAAAGGCAGCTCCATGTATTTAACAACACTGAGTTTGATCTTTTAAAGTAATCAAAAGTTTTTTTTTTTATACATAATAAGTATGGCTGGCTAACAAAGATAGCAAACTTAAAATTGGAATTTTGAAAAAATTATTTCATACACAAAAGTTGTTGTTTTTGAAGAAAACAAGACCTGCAAAATGAGTAAGGGGAGTGTCTGCAAGTTATCCCACAGTAGAATAGCAGACATGTTTTCTGTGTGCTTTTGGACAACTATAAAAGCTATCAGAAAAAAAGGACTTCTTATGCTTATAAACATGAACAAAACAAATTTATTTTTGTATGATTTTGTTCATTAACCTTCTATGTAATCTTTTGTTTTATTTAATACATTTTTGTAATCTGTTATAAGCTGTCTTTTTAATGTTTTCCTGAGATAATACAAACAAGTCTGTTTTGAAGCTTTAAAAAGAGCAATTATAATTTATTAACAGACAAATACATTTCACCACCGATAAGAAGCAAAATGACCATCTGGTGTGCCCATTCTATTTACCTAAAGTTTACAGCCTCAAATTTCTTTAAATGTTTTTGACTCTACTGTTTGCACTGGAAGATGAGTTATATATTACAATTTTATAAAGTTGTACTTTCTCACATTAGCACATTAGCATTTTTGTATATCTATTAGATAATTCCCACTTGAACTTTAGGAAATATTTTATATTATTTATTATTAACCTTTGTAATGCGCTGACATATTCCGTATCGCTAAACAGGGTAGATACAATCAAAACAAACTTAACAAATACAAAAGAATGGAGGGCCCTGTTATTGAGTTTAAAGTCAAACAAGCAAAGTGCTTTCTCTAAAGCACCCAAAAAGACTGAAAACTAACAAACTTACAGCCTTATTAAATTGCGATTCAGCAAAATTAAAAGGACTCTATTTAAGCCCATAGCCTATTTCTTTTACAGATGTTTTTAGTTAGTGAACCTCTATCCAAAAGCAAGGTCTTAACTAAATAAAAACTTCTGTAAATAAAATATGTTATGTGCTTAGAGCCCTTTTAAATTTACCAAATCACAATTTAATAAGGCTGTTACAGTCTAAAGGGCATGAGTGAGGTATATAAAGCTGAGGTACAATATATTGCTTAATTTACGGCTGAAGGTGATACGCTTCTTTAAATAGATCAGTTTTTAGTGAGGTTTGGAATCATTCAAATTATTATTTTAAACTATTATGACAAAAAAAGACTTATGCTATCTAAAAAGTCCCAAAAAAGGCATGCATACTTTAAAGATTACTACTGCACTGCCAACACATCTGTTTAGATGATTTTTTGCTTCAAATACGTAAAAAACGTATAAGGGAAAAACAACATTTCATAACCCCAAATTTAAGTATTAACTAACTTTTTTGAGCTGTATGGAATTTCATGACATTTGAAAAAAAAATGCGGACCCCCCCAATTCCCTCCTAAACTAGGAATATTTTTTCCATGCAAAACACAACTTTGGAGTTTTTTATTGGCCCATTCTAGTGAAAACATATTGTAGAATTTTACCATGATACATTCTGAAAGTTTAGTATCTATCTCTAGCTATCTATCATATAGTATGTACACTATGTTTTAGAATGATGTTTGTAAAATACAGAAGCTTGTGTTAAAGTTAAATTATAAATCATTTATACATAAATAATATTATTAAATATTATTAAAATTAATAGTATTAATACTATAAATGTTAGGATCCCTAAACATATAAGCATTACACACAGCTTATATTTGATACTTGAATGGTTATGTTGGGGAAAAGACAATTATCTTACTTAAATAAAAAATAGATTCATACATTATCCTCTTTAATCAGTGGATTATAAAATTGCTCAGATATTTAATAGAGTTCTTAATCTTGATTTGCAGAAGAGACAGATCCTAGAACAAGAATAAATTATCTTCGCTTATCTGGATGTTAGGTCACTCTCTTGTCGTAGACATTTTTAAAAGCTGGCTTATGTGTGCTCACATTATGCTTACAATACATACATTGTATATTTTAAATTACTTTTAGATTACTTACATTGCATATAACTGCAGATGTGGATAATTCCATTGACCTGCTAGAATGCAGTCTGAACATAGCAACATTTATTAAAAAAATGTTTTTCCAATCCTAGCATAATGGTTAGATGCAACATTAGAAGTATGACTAATTTGATGTAATATCTTTACTCAAAACTGACAATTTTGCTTTCCTGCACTGAGGACTTACAATGCTGTGTGGGAATTTTTGTAAACACAATACAATCCAATCAATCTTCTTTATAATTAAACTAGCCACTTGCCCGTCAAAAATGACGGGCCAATAAAAAAAATGTTGAAATGCTGTTTGCCACACAATGTGAGTGTACTGTGTGCCTCAACTATATAGACCCCTACAACACACTAATGAGCACATGTAATAACACTATAAGTGCCATGAGGGTCATCCAGGACCCTCATGACCCAAAGTGTAAGCACTACACCATTTTAACCCGGTCTCTTATGGGGGTCTTATGTATCCCTTTCTGATTGGCTCACACATTGGCGTCTTCTGATTGGCTGTATTTGATAGACAGCATTTTCAGCCAATCAGAAGCCGTCATTGTCCATTTTCTTCTGGAAAACTCTGTAGGAAGCACATTAGCGTCTGGGAGATCCGCAAGTGCAGATCTCAGTTAGTTTTGTTATTTTTTATTTTATTTTAGAGCGTGGATTGATTCAGGGCCCAGCCGGGGCAGAAGAGGAGGAGGCCGGGGACATAGCGGGGAGGTAAGTACAATGTATATTATGTTTATTTTACTTTGTTTTTATGATTATGTCTGTTGTACTAATGTAATGTTTTTTTTTAACAAGGGCCGCGCCGGAAAAGAAAAGAAGAAGGACGGGGACATGCTGGAAAGGTAAGTAGAATATTTAGAATGTTTATTTATTTTCTGTAAATGTGTTGTACTATTTTTTTTTCCTAGGTTGCTGATCCGAAGCGACATCTGCAAAGATAAGTGGTCTTAATTATTTTATTTTAGCTTAGAATTAGGGTTTTTTATATAGAGATAGCATTTATTGTATGTTAGATAGGGGGATGTATTTTATATAGATAGTATTTATTGTATATTAGATAGATTGGGTGATGTATTTTAGATAGATAGTATTAATTGTATGTTAAACAGATAGGGGGTATTGTATTTTATTTTATTTGTATTGTATGTATTGTATGTATTTTCTTTTCAGGTGTGTATATTTTTTTCTGTAGTGGGGGGTTATAATGTATTTTTTTATTTTCTGTAATGTTCCTTTTTTATTTTTGCGACTTATGTTTTTTATTTTCTGTAATGTAGTTTTTTTTTAGTAATTTAGTTTTTTTATATTTAATGTAATGTAACTTCTTTATTTTTGGTGACTTTAGTTTTTTTTATTTTCTGTAAATAGAGTGGTGGGGGGGTTATTAGGTGGTAGGTAGGTAGTGTAGTGTGTTCATTATAGGTTTATGGGGGTCTGTATTGACCCCCATGAGTGACGGGGTTAATTAAGTGACATGGGGGTCTTTATTGACCCCCATGAGTGATAGGGTTAATTATATGTATTATGGGGGTCTGTATTGACCCCCATGAGTGAAGGCATTAATTAAGTGCTTATGGGGGTCTGTTTTGACCCCCATGAGTAACAGAGTTAATTAAGGGTTTATGGGGGTCTGTATTGACCCCCATGAGTGACGGGGTTAATTAAGTGCTTATGGGGGTCTTTATTGACCCCCATGAGTGATAGGGTTAATTATATGTATTATGGGGGTCTGTATTGACCCCCACGAGTGACAGGGTTAATTAGGGGTTTATGGGTGTCTGTATTGACCCCCATGAGTGAGGGGGTTAATTAAGTGCTTATGGGGTCTGTTTTGACCCACATGAGTAACAGGGTTAATTAAGGGTTTATGGGGGTCTAGATTGATCCCCATGAGTGACAGGGTTAATTATAGGCTTATGGGGGTCTGTATTGACCCCCATGAGTGGCCGGGTTAATTATATGTATTATGGGGGTCTGTACTGACCCCCATGAGTGACAGGGTTAATTAGAGGTTTATGGGGGTCTGTATTGACCCCCATGAATAACACGGTTATTTAAGGATTTATGGGGGTCTGGATTGACCCCCATGAGTGACAGGGTTTTTTAGGGGTTGATAGAGCCACATGCGTGATAGGGTTAATTTTTTTTTTTATGTGTCCTTTAAGGACCCATAAGGTGGGGATTTTGAATTTTCATTGCAGCGAGGGTCCCCGATCGTGTGCGATCAGGGACCCCACTGCGAGGGTTAATGTGGGGCTAATGCGGGTTTCCGAGGTTATCTCGGATCCCTTCAAGGGTTAATTAAGGGTTTATGGGGGTCTGGATTGACCCCCATGAGTGACAGGATTATTTAGGGGTGATGGGGCTCTGTATAAAGCCCCATGAGTGATAGTGTTAAAAAAATTTTTATTACATGTCCTTTAAGAACCTTTTCGGTAAGGCAGGACATTTGAATTTTGATTGCAGCGGGGGTCCCCGATCGTGTGCGGTCCGGGACCCCCTCTGCAAGGGTTAATGTGGGGTTAATCGGGGACCCTACTGAGAGGGTTAATGTGTGTTTAATGCAGGTTTCCGAGCTTATCTTAGATCCCTTCTTGGGTAAGTTGTACGTTGCTAGGCGGTCTGGGGTCGTGGAGCCTCGTTTTAATTTTTTTCGGCTGCCATTTTGCGAGGGATGCAGTTCTTGCGAGCTCGCAAAGCGTGACGACGTTTCGTAGTTTGACAACTATTATATGTGATGATTAAATGACACAAAGGCAGAGCAATGCATGGTCACCGGTACTGACTTTTGCATTGCGTAGGATAGTAGCTAAATAAAGTTATGTTAAATGACTACACTTTTCTGAAAGATTGAATGTTGTGGTCACACTTCATGACAGTTGGGAATTCAATTCAGGGGCAGAACTACTCCAGGTGCACAGTACAAGGGTCTATTATAAATATAGGTCTTCAGTGGTCCTTTAATAATATAAATAATATTCTCAAATTATAAAAAGGACAAACACTTTACTAGCTCAGGGGAGGAGGGATATGTTTAAATTAATCTTTATGTTGGTTAGCTTTAATCTTTTTCAGTAGCTCATCAAATTTTATAAAATGCCTTTCAGTTAATTATATTATACTAGCGACTTGCCCGGCAAAAAATGACGGCAATGTGATGTATATGTTTGTGAAGTTGTTTAGGTATTTCTATATATTTTTGACCCTTGTAAGTATTGTGATATGAACGTGTATTTTTGTAAAATGTTGATGTAATGGTTTTTTAACATGAAATTTGTATCTGAAGAATTGTTCACTTTAATATACATTGAATCCAGATGAAAGCAAAAAGTAAAAAGCCTTGTTGAAACGTCCCGAATTTTAACATGAAGTTTAAAATATATGTAAGCAATAACCTTCAAAGTATATATTTTTAAACATGAACTTTATTTTTTATGTAACTTTGGAAGTTGACAAAACATTTGTATAATTTGGAACATTATAAACAGGAACATAGTGAATACATTTTGTAACTTAATTTTGTATTAAAAGTATTAACATTTGAATGTAAAAACAGTTGAACTTTAAATTAATCAGTATTAACATGCAATTTGTATCAGAATAATTGTTAAGTTCAATATACATTGAATGTAGAGGAAGGCATACAGTAAAAACTCTCCTTAAAACGTACCTAATGAAATTAATTCCTTACTGACCACATAAACTGGCGATAAACATTAATGTAGGTAGTAATCTTAAGATAACAGAAAATATTTACATTGTGACTTAAAAGGTGCTTGAGCTCTTAACATGAACTTTGTAATATGTTGAATGAAATAACTTGAAAATATTGTTTTTAAACTTGTAACATTAGAAACATTAACATAGTGACTTAACATTTTAACATAATTTTTCATAAAAATGCAAGGCAAGTATTTTGTGAGGCGAATTATCCATAAACATTACTTCCATAAATTATGACGGAATTAAACAACTAATTGTTATGTATTTTTGAATGTTTTAAAAAAATGTTTACATGGCTTTAATTTCTGCAAAGTTATAGTACTTCATAGTAGACAATGTTTTTAGTAAATAAATACTTCCATCTTCTAATAAATCACCTTGACTTTCATTGTTTTCAATGTAAACTTTAATAGCCTGTGGATTTTTGCACCGTGACAATGCAACGTACAATTGACCATGTGCAAATACTGGTTTTTCCAAGAAAATACCCACAGATTTGAAAGTTTGACCTTGTGATTTATTAATGGTCATGGCAAATGCCATAATAATGGGAAATTGTCTTCTTTGAAGTATAAAAAGGAGACTACTTTCACTTCGTGCTAAATCTATTCTTGGTATGAAAACTCTCTCTCCTTTATGGGTACCAGTTAAAATTTCAGCATCTATAAAATGGTCCTTTAATTGTTGAACAATTAATTTTGTGCCATTGCATAGTCCTTTTTTGGGGTTCATATTTTGCAGTAACATGATAATTGCACCTTTCTTTAGCTGCAAAATATGTGGTGGCATTCCAGAAGGAGTTAGAGAGTTTATGAATTCAGTCGAAAAGTTAGCCTGACTTTCATTGTCATCAGCAAGTACAGAATCAGCTCTGTGATAATTTCTTTGTGGTGCATTAATTTTTTTAAAGATTTCATTATTGAGGATTAATGCATCTTTATTTTTACACGTCAGTATAACTTGGTTGGCAAGCTCGGAATATTCTTCGTTATTTATGCTCCCTTCAAATATAGCCGATATAATATCTTGTTGACAAATCATATGAGGTGGGATCTCTACAGTGTCGTCAGCTAAATGTAGTATTTTTTCTGTTCTGCCTTCTCCAATTTTAATAAGCCAATCATTGAAATCAGTTTGGCCTTCTGATCTCATATTTTGTTGCAGTTGAAGGTGGGTAAAATGTTTCCATACTGTGCTTGACTTGATACAGGTTTCGATAATGTCTGTTCGATTTCCATGTACAACAACAGGTAATGTTTGTCTAAAATCGCCACCCAACAACATTACCTTTCCACCAAATGGAAAAATATTATCCATGACTTCACGAAGCAAACGTTCAATACATTGGAGGGCATAGCATGACATCATTGTGGCCTCATCTATTATAATTAATTTACATTTCTTTAATTTCTTTGCTTGTAAGGATGTCATGCGAATATCTGACACAGAATTTTCTAAAATAGGCACTGGCAGTTTAAATCCATTATGAACAGTTCTTCCACCTTCTAATAAAAGTGCAGCAATTCCAGTAGTGGCAAACGCCATCGCTATTTGTCCTTGTGCTCGTACTGAACTCATTAATAAATTGTACAAATAGGTTTTACCTGATCTGCCAGGTCCATCAAGATAGAAATAACGCTCTGTCACCATGTCATCATCTATTGCATTTTTAATGGCATGAAATGCTTGCAATTGTAGTGTATTTAAAGTTGCAAGTCTTTCTTGTGTTCTTTCTGCTTGTAGTTGAATGTCATAGTCTTCAAAGTTTATGTCATCTATAAGACCTGGATCAGGCAAATTCAAACTTGCACAACTTAATCCATGAGTTAAAAATACTTCTTGGATTTCCATTAACGCTTTTAAGTGTGCAATGGGTTCATTGTATCGTCGCATAAAGTCCTCAGCCATATTACTTTTAAAAGTCTCCCACAAAGCTAATGCATTTGGAGCATTTGAGAAGATACAAATAAAAGCAAATTGTTCTCTCATCTGTCGTGGTATTTGACATTGTGCTGCTTCTTCTAAACATCTTTCCCACTCTGTATCATCAGCGAGTAAGTTTCTATGTCTTGCAGCTAAATGGAAGGATTCATATACAATGTCATTAACAGTTCTTAATTGTTCAAAACTTTGTGCTCCTGGAACATTTAAAAGTAATATCCGTAATCAAAAACGTTCAACATCTCTTGGACTGACTGTGTAAATTCGTGGAATTATTTTATTGCCTCTGGTTTTTCTTGGTCTCCATAATCCATTCACAAAAACATAGTGATATGGAATTTCAATATATAAGTATTGTGTTGCTTCAGCATCATTTGAATTTAATGCAAACCATGCAGTTAGTGTAGTGTGACGATCTTCACTTTGGGCCAATGCATTCATTTCATTTCCAGCATGGAAATAGACTAAATGTCGTTGTGGCAAATGTACTGCTAATCTATATACTGCATGTGATCTATCATGCATTTCAAATTTTAAAAGCCACCACATAGCTTCTGGTGCACTGACATAGTGAGCATCTACATGAGATGCAAGTTCATCATGTACTAACCCACTACATTCAGGGTTGTCTGCACTTTTGACGACTACAGTAGCTGCATCATAGCCTTTGTAAATATATTTGTAGACATATTTAATGGATTTGATGGAAGTGCAGGCTTCTACGTTGATGTGGGCGTTGTACTTCATGAGTAAATGTGGATTGTAGGGTACTACATATCTATTGTCCACTTTTTTTCCACGAATAATGGCACTATCTCCTTCTCTTCTTTTATAAAGTGGATATCCATCACAATTTGCATATGTTTTGTCTCTATAATCTTTTGGAAAATCTTTTGAACATTTATTATTTTCCATACATGGTGATTGTGGATTAAGGTCTCCACAGGGTCCATGAATCATGCGATGAGTAACAATCTCATATAGTCTACCATATAGTTCTGGATCTGGTAGTTCAGCAACTATGACTGCATCCACTTTGTCCCAAGTATCTAATTTATCTTTCTCTTGAAGTATTATGAGAAGATGTGCATGTGGAAGGCCTCTTTTTTTAAATTCAATGGTATATACATAAGCAAGACATTTGCCAAATAACTGATTTATAGTGAAGTCAAGTATTAATTCATTTAATTTGATCTTAAAAACACTGGCTACTAAATCTGGTCGATCAGAAACAGTTTGTCCAAGAAGTAGATTTTGTGTAATTTCTGGCCATTGTGGATTACATGTAAATGTCAGAAATAAATCTGGTTTTCCAAATTTGGTCACAATAGCCATAGCATCATTGTATCTTTCTCTCATATTTCGAGGAGATCCTTGAAAGGAAGATGGTAAAATGATGGCTTTGCCAGCTGTCATGTCTCTGCTTGTAGCCACGTCAGCAACATAGTCCATGAGTCCACAATATTGTTCTACACGTAGTTTATCTTGTTGATATTTTATAAAGTTTAAATTATTTGCCTCAACTTGCAAATATGAATCAATAATCCATTGTTGTGTTAGTTTTCCACCACATAAAATCGGATTAAATTCATGTCGAATGGCAATTTGAGCTACTTTAAATTCAAGCATAGAAACATTATTTCGGATTCTGGCTTTAGCATTTGGGTAACTGGGAAGGGTTAATTTTTGGTTGCCAACCTGCTTCTCCATGTGGGAAAAAGATGGGATATGTCATTGGATCTAAATTTGGACTTAAGATATTAATATTAATAAATGGTTGCTCCTCATTTCTGGGATATATTCTAATGTCTCTTTGAAATGGTGGTTCTCCTTCATCATTCTGAAAGACCATTGCAACCTCATTTGATGTTGGCAAGTTATAACGACGTTTATCAGTATGTCTGTCTCTTTTAAGCACCATATTAACCTTTGGCATGGGTAATTGATGTCTTTGTGCATGAAGCAGTTGTTCATTTTCTACTTCTGCCAATTTTTTGTAAGCTTTAGTGTAGGGATTGTTGTCCATAATGTTATTTAGCTCTATGAAAACACTGGGTAAGCATTTTTTATTTTCTTCCATCTGCATACGTTGGTCAACAGCTTCCATTGTATCTAGGACATATAGTTGAGCGAATTTTCTTTGCTCTCCTTCCTCTGGATGTAAATGTGAAGTACGATGATAAATTTGGCCTTGGACTTTAAAACAGTAAGGACCATGTCCTGGTACATTAGCAGCTAATGTTGCCCCCATAGATGCAAATGATATGGCACTATTGTAGGATCTTATGTTTGTCTTAAAATTTTTGTAGTTTGGAAAAGTAGGTTCAGTCATAATATTTTGTAAATAAATTGGAAATTCTTTCCTTTCTGGAAGTTTGAACTTGCCTTTTTGACAACAACTAATAAATTGTCCATCTCTGGGTCTCTCCTGTTTAAAAAAATAAGCCTCACAAAACTGACATTGAGTAGTCATGTCCCCACAACTATGAACCTCTACTGCTAAAGACTTCAGTAAAGGACAATTTGCAAAGCATATAGGAGTTTGACTTTCATATTCATCAGGTGAAAAGTCATGGAATGTTTGAACAACAGGTTCTAAATGCTAAGTTTTTTTCGTGGCTTTTCTTGGTATATGTTGTCCTTGTTTTGTTGAAATGTCCTGTAAGGTTTCAGTAACAGTTTGTAAATGTTTTTTTTTTGTAATTGCTTTTTTTGGTGTGTCTTTAATTGTATCTTGTAAAATGTCATCTGATGTTTGAGGAATAGGTTGTAAATGCTTTATTTGCTTTGTAGTTTTTTTTTGGCGTATCTTTCATTTTTGCAGCTGATAGTCTTTTGCTTGCAAGTCTTTTGCGTTCTTTTTCTCGTCGAATTTCTTTCTCCTCTGGTGTCTGCTGGGCGGCCCATCTCTCTTGTCTTTCTCTAGTTTGACGTCTTTTCTTCTCTTGTTTGCTCTCGTTATCAGACATATTAATCTGTAAAGGCCAAAAAAGAAATGTAATTGGGTATATAGAATTTGGTAATTATTGTTAAAGATTATTGTGCACAATTGAGAAATAAAAGGTAAATCATTAATGTATCAGTTATATTTTGTTGAAAGTTATAATTCCTGGCCTCATTAAATAACAATTTGGCCAATTGAGTACTGCTGTAAATAAGCAGTTAACATCTTTTTTTGAAATAATTTTTTAGTTATTGAAAACCTTGTTTGTGGATAGATGTTTACCACTGAAAAACTTCATTGCAAAAAAAAACATTGATGTGGTTATTGAGCAATGTATTGCATAGTGCCAATTTAAATATAATAAGGGACATAGTCATTAATTTATTTGTTTTTTTCAGTTGACATGGATGCAGATGAAACATGTTTCTTTAGTTTTCTCCTTTTGTACTTATTATACTGTACCTTGGTTGAAGTGTGATTTAAATCCGAATGTTTGTTGGTCCTCGGTTGAAAATCTTTGTCCAATGGTCTGGTCCTCTGTTGGAAGTCCTCGTCCGATGGTGGTGTCCTCTGTGTAAAATCCTGGTCCTATGGTCTGGTTCTCTGTTGAAAGTCGTGGTCCGATGGTGTGGTCCTCTGGCGATAGCCCTCGTCCGATGTTGTGGTCCTCTGGCGATAGCCCTCGTCCGATGTTGTGGTCCTTTGTTGAAAGTCCTCGTCCGATGGTCTGGTCCTGTTTTGAAAGTCCTCGTCCGCTGGTCTGGTCCTGTGTTAAAAGTCCTCGTCCGATGGTCTGGTCCTGTGCTGAAAGTCCTTGTCCGATTGTCTTCACGCAGTATCTGTTGTAACATAAAATTGAAAATGTTGTTTGAGCGAAATGTCTTTTAAATAAAAATAAATTTTCTTAATTTTGGTGTATTGTATCTGTATGGTTATTTTTGTATGGTTATTTTTTTCTATGTGTTTGTCTAACTTTATCTACAATCCTGATTTGTTTGCACGCCTTTTGTTATCCTTACTTAAGCTTCTTAGTAAGGCTTGTAGGTTGTGATATATTAAAGAAGAATGTTAATTTAGTTTGCTATGTGTTTTTTTGTACAATCCTGTTTTGTGCACACCACTTGTGGTATACTTCTTTAAGCTTCATTGTAATGGTTCTAGGTTGTTAAACATTAAAGAAGAATCTTAATTTAGTTTTCTATGTGTTTGTGTGAGTTTAAGTCCAATCCTGTTTTGTGCGTACCACTTCTGGTCTACTTATTTAGGCTTCTTTGTAAGGCTTATAGGTTGTTAAACATTAACTAAGAATATGAATTTAGTTTGCTATGTGCTTGTGGGAGTTTTTGTACAATCCTGTTTTGTGCGCACCACTTGTGGTATACTTATTTATCCTTTATTGGGATGGTTATATTTTTTTAAACATGAAATAAGAATATTAATGTAGTTTGCTATGTGTTTGTGTGAGTTTGTTACAATCCTGTTTTGTGTGCACCACTTGATCTAAAGTTATTTAGTCTTCATTGTACTGGTTATAGGTTGTTAAATATTAGAGCAGAATGTTAATGTAGTTTCCTATGTGTTTGTGTGAGTTTTTGTACAATCCTTTTTGGTGCGCGCCACTTTTGTTATTCTTATTTATGCTTCTTTGTAAGGCTTATAGGTTCTTAAACATTGAATAAGAAAGTAAATTTAGTTTACTATGGGCCTCATTCAATTGCAATTTGGCCAATTGAATAAGGGTCTAAATAAGCACATAGCATATATTTTTAAAATAAGTTTTTAGTTAGTGAAAGCCTTGCTTTTGGATAGATGCTTGCTAACTAAAAACTTATTTTAAAAAAATATGTTATGTGCTTATTTAGACCCCTATTCAATTGGCCAAATTGCAATTGAATGAGGCCCTATGTGTTTGTGTGAGTTTGTTATAATCCTGTTTTGTGTGTACCACTTTGTGTGTACCATATGTTGCATACTTTGGCCCTCATTCAATTGCATTTTGGCCAATTCAATAGGACTCTAAGGGGTCTAAATAAGCACATCACATATATTTTTTAAAGAAGTTTTTAGTTATTAATCATCTATCCAAAAGCACGTTTTTCACTAACTAAAAACTTCTTTAAAAAATATATGTGATGTGCTTATTTAGAGCCATATATTAAATTTGCAAAATCGCAATTGAATGAGGGCCTAAAAGTGCTTATTTAGAGCCATATTCAATTGGCCAAAATAGCAATTGAATGAGGGCCTTTGGTTGCTGCATTTGTTATATTGTCGAGGCCTCATTCAATTGGGTTTTGTGCAATGGAATAGAGCTCAATATGACCACAGAGCATCTTTTTTTTACAGAAGTTTTTAGTTTGTGAACTTGTATCTAAAAGCAAGGTCTTCACTAACTAAAAAGTTCATAAAGAAAATATCCTCTGTGCTTATATAGAGCCCTATTTAAATGGGCAAATCACATTTAAATGAGGCCCTCGGCCATTAAAGATATATAGGTCCTCATTCAATTGCAATTTTGCCAATTGAAGAGGGCTCTATATAAGCACATAACATATTTTTTGACCGAAGTTTTTAGTTAGTGAAGACCTTGATTTTGTATCGAAGTTCATTAACTAAAAATTTCTGTATAAAAAATATGTTATGTGCTTATATAGAGCCCTATTCAATTGGGCAACTCGCAATTGAATGAGGCTCATGGTTCGTTTCTTTTTTATACTTAATACTTTACCTTGATTGAAGTGTGGAATGACAGAGGGTCCCCTTCTGCCAATCTTAATCCGCCGGTCTTCTTGTAGTGTCTGTTTGAAAAAGAAAGTGAAATATTTAATTGTATAATTTTTATGTTTTATTTAGCAAAGCATTGGCTTTTCAGCATCTAATGTATTTTTATATCTTACCTGTTCTTCTTTGTTGCTGTTCTTTAAAAGGGATTGTGCTTCACAATGCACAGTGCAAATTGTTGAGTGACGCTGTTGATGCAGAGTCTGTTTCAATATTAAAAGAAGTAGAAAGATTCAGCTTTTAGGTGATCTATTGAATTGCACTAAATTAATGTCATTTAAATATAATTCTGTAATTATTTTCAATTAACATTATTTTTTGGGGGGGCTACACACATATTTCACATACATGAAGCGCATTTCCAGAGTTCAATGTAATTTTTTTGTGTGCGTGTGACATATCACTATACATGAATCATATTTTAATTGTTAAATGAACCTTATTTTTTTTTTTTCCAACACACATAAATGTGTGTGTGTGAGATGTAACTATAGATGATACATATATGTGCGTGTCACATATCAGTATACATGACATATAATGTCATTTAAATGTAGTTGTTTAATTATTTTGTTTTAAGATCATTTTGTTGCAGGGGCAATACACATAAATGTGCATGTCACATGTCACTATACATGATACACATATATGTGCGTGTCACATGTCAGTATACATAAACCTCTTTTTGATATTGAAATTATTTTGTTATTTTTTTTGTTAAATTAACCTTATTTTTTTTGTGGGCCTACACACATAAATATGTGTGTGACATGTGACTATACATGATAGACATAAATGTGCGTGTGACATGTGACTATACATGATAGACATAAATGTGCGTGTGACATGTGACTATACATGATAAAAGTAAATGTGCGTGTGACATGTGACTATACATGATAGACATAAATATGCGTGTCACATGTCACTATACATGATACACATAAATGTGCGTGTCACATGTCACTATACATAAACCTCTTTTTGATATTGAATTATGTTTTTTTTTTTTTTTTTTGTTAAATCAACCTTATTTTTTTTGTGGGCCTACACACATAAATATGTGTGTGACATGTCACTACATAAATCACATTTTTCTAGTTCATATTTTTTTTTTTTTGTCCTTTCTTGATAATAAAATGTAATATATTATAGCTTACCTCTCAGTTGTTATTTGCACAGTGTAAAGTAGTAAATTATGAAAGAATTGTCTTCTGAAGTAAAAGCAGCAGTTATCTATGAAGTCACTCCGTTCATCACCTGAGGAGAAATTTATTTTTTTGTGTAAAATAGACAGTATTTATAAACTTGTAGAAAATTCTGGAAAGTTAGACCGTTAGAACGCAATACGCATGCGCTATTTGCGTTCCAGCTTACAATTTGCGTTCCATCCGCCATTTTGTGCGTAGTAGTGGTCAAAATGGTGTTTAATATGATTGTGATTGTTCCGCATAGTATGTGTTTCATTATTGCGAGTAAGTGTAGTATAGTTACGTCTGAAGCCTCGTTTTCATTTTGTTCGTCGGCCATTTTTTCTCTCGCTTAGCGATTGTATTAGTGTCTAAAGTGTTTTATTTTTATTTAAATGAAGGTGTAATTTGTTTATTTGAGGTGCTGGATGGTTCCTCTTGCTGTAGGTAATCTTTTTATGTGTGTGTTGTGTGTATTTATTGTGTTTTAAATGTTTGTATGTCGGCGTGTTGCGTCTGATGTTTGCGAGGTCGTAATGTGTGGTAACATGTCTCGTATGGTGTTTGCGTGTGGAGCCTCGTTTTAGTTTTGTTCGTTGGCCATTTTTTGTGTCGCTTAGCAAATTGTTTACTGTCTAAACTCTTTTATTTAGAGTAAAATGAAGGTGTAAGTTGCATTTTTGAGGTCCTGGGTGCTCCCTCTTGGTGTAGGTAAGGTTTTTATGTATGTGCTGTGTGTATGTATTGTGTTTTTAATTTTGTAATGTTCGTGAGTTGCGTCCGAGTGTTGCGAGGCCGTAATGTGTGTGAACGTGTGTCGTATGTTGTTTGCGAGTGTCGTAATGTGTGTGTCGTGCTCTTTGGGTTGCGACGTGAACTTTGCGAGGGTCGCAGTTGCTGGCATGGAGCAACTGAGACCCTCGCCCAGTGCCCTCGCTTCGTGAGCCCGCAGCGTTAGCAACAACTCGTATGCTCACAACTATATATGTGATATAACATAAATAGAAATTACAGTTTATATGTTTTATTTGTACACACTATGTTCTTGTAAAATAGAGAAAGTGTGTCAGACAATGTAGGCATTAAAGGCATGCAAAGTTGTTTCCAGTCATTGCACACAAAAGACTATTTTTCTATTCAATAACATCAATTATCCTAAAATGAAATTTACTGTCACCACAGATGAAATGATCAGATGAGCAGCAATATGACCATTAAAATAGTCAAAAAGCAATAAGCATTGAAATAACCTGTCAATCAATCACAGCAAATACTTGTCAAACTGGATACAACTGAGGCAGACTTTATAAGTAAATGCAACTGAACCTAGGGACACATATATGTATTATAAAGTACCAAAGGACAGCTCTGATGCCTACAGTTCTATTTCATTGTATAGGCCTAATTAAGACTCGTAAAGCATATAACAGTCATTTTTTCTTTTTATAGAAGGAACAATGCAGGGAGATGCTAAAGAGGAGATAAATGGGCATGCATGTTACAGTGCAACTGCAAATTTGTTTGTGCTTTTTTTTCTTTAGAAAATTGGAACAAAGGAATAATATTTGTACAAAGTGCTAGGGAAGTGTATAAAGTAAAACATATTAAATTAGCTAAAGGGGTATATCCTGGAAGCTATGGAAACTTAGAATGGTTAGTCCTAAAATGAGAGAATAAAGTAAAGTGGGTACAATTACAAATGTATAGAAAATGTTTAAAGTGAGCAGAAATACAAGTATGAGATAAATGGGTCAGCAGACCACTTGATGCAACATGTGGAAGGTTTCTATTCTTAAAAGCTTGCAATCTAGAAGGTAAGGGTGGGTTTTGAGACAGGAGGGTTACAGATACAAGATGGCAGTGATCAAGGCAATAGACTGATGCTAGTGGAGGTGGTTGTGTGTTATAGTATTGATTGTGTATGAGCAATTTGGTATGCCATATGAAGGTTTTCATGCAAGATAGTCTGATAAAGCAAAGCAAGGAGATTCATAGAGTAGGTGCAGCTCAAGAAAAGTCCTGAAGGTGGGAGTGGGAGAAGGTGGTAGTGGGAGAGTCCAAAGGGCAGTGTCCCTGAGAGGTGGGAGTCATGATGGCATTATCAACAGTGAGGTATAATTGAGGATTTGGAGCTGTTGGAAAGGATTCTGAGCTGTTTTTATTTTTTTTAGTTTGAGTTGATGGAAGGACATCCAGTAGAATATACTTGACACTGTTGGGAGAACATATCCTCTGTCAGTGCATCTCTGCTGGAATTAGCCAAGGAGGGACCAGTGACATGAATCAAGTTTCTTTATTGCAAGACTGGAGAGCACCTGTAGCAATTTCAAAGTAGAAGATATGCAGGGGTCTGTTTTTGTAGCATCAGCCTTATATATTTTTAAATACTGTTCTTGCACATACATACCAAGAGAAACTAGAATTTACTAGAAAATAATAATAACATATGTCCTTGTATGCAGCAGTCATTAGAACTGTTTTATGTTTTTTGAGAGAGAGAGTCAGACAGACTTAGACATGGACTTGGAATGTCCCCAGGTGACTGCATCAGCCAAAAGTATCAAATAAATAAGACATTAGATTATATGCAAGGGAAACAGTAATATTCTATAAATTATAAATACTTATTATACAAGCCTACATCAATGTATAATAGAAGTACAAAATGGATGATATCTTACTACATAACATAAAAGAACATACTTTTTTCTCTACAAGAGACAGCAACATGTGCTGAAACTGAAGGGCATAGGTCTGGTGATGAGAGATACATTTGAATGTCATCTGCATATAACGGATACTGAAACCCAGAAGATTTTTTTTAGGGCACCAATTGATGATCTATATGTGGAGAAGAAGTGGAAACTAGCATTGGACCTAGGAGTATGTCAACGGTCAGAGGGAGTGCGGAATAAGATTTGAAGGAGAAACTAAGAGTTTTCTAGATAGGATGTAAATCATTAAAGATAATTGGGTAACTGATGCTAAGTGAGTGGATAATTTTTAATACAAAGAGTATCATCAACTGTATCAAAGGCAGCAGAGCGATCCTAGTGAATTTGTATAGAGAAGTGACGCTTTGACTTGAAGGTCATTAGTGATTTTTGCAAGAGTTGTCTCTGTAAAGTTACATAGTTACATGGGCCTCATTCAATAATCGGCCGTAAAACGGCCGCAAAGCTGCGATTCCTTGCGGCCGTCTTACGGCCCCGTGTAGAGCTACTTTTACCTTGCAATTCAATTATACGGCGCCGCAAGGATATCCCCTTCCGGCCGGCCGCATATCATGCAAACGGCCGGAAGCTTTTTCCCAGCGCCCGTAAATCTTGTTTTCCGGCCAGAAAGTCCTAAAACTGAAAATGCAAATATAAAATCGAGAATGCACTGTAAAGCTCCGTAAATGCTAGGCATCATAATGGGGGACACGAGGATTAATAGCAACACCCTCTCAAGCTTGCACATCAGCCCAAATACGATATATTATTTACGGATTACTTTACGGGCCGTAGTTCCGCGGGCTGGTCCTTGTTGCATTGTACTAGCCAATATATATTCAATCCAGCACTGCAAAGCACTGTAAATGAGGATTACTAGCCAAACCTTCTCAAGCTTGCACATCGCCAAATTGTACTTTGATTTCAAAATCCGTACAAGTCCCATGGACTTCACTGACCAAGCCCGTAGCTCCGTATTCAAGCCTGTGCGGGCTGTCCTCCAAGCAGCTCGTTTTTAAAGGCCGTACGTGCTTGGAGGTTAAAGGTATCCATTTTGTTACGGTTTTTGCAGTCTGCATGGTTTAAGCCTGTAACCCTAAAATGGAGGCCCAAGCATTACAGCCTCCAAATTAACAAGACTTCAAATTAGTTTAATATTCCTCATATGTTTGATTGGTCAGCACACATACAGGTTCCATTGTAGCCTCTAAAACAGCCCTATAATAGAATATGTCACCCCAACATTGGCGCGCACAGCAAATGTGTTTTGACAACATGTAGCTGACATGAGCGGTCCCACATCATTGCGCAGTTGTTATATTTTTGACTAGTGCGCTTCGATGAAAGGGCGCAAGTGATATGACCTAATGCCATAAACCCTTCTAACCCTTGTAGCCACAGCCTAATCCTAACCCTTACAACCCACAGCCTAATCCTAATCATTAGATCCGCTAGCCTCCTGTCGGGCCTGCTGTTGTTGATGCGCGCATGTGTCGGTGCGCAGATGACAGCGCACATTCGATGCACGCTATATGGTTGATCAACGATAGAATACACATCTCGCTCATCACATCTACATTAGAGAATACAAATAGTGGCCAAATCAGACCGCCACTTGGCATATATCAAGTACCAGGGGAATATTTCATTATATGTGGTTAAGTTCTTCAGTTGTGTCCGACTCTCCGTGACCCTATGGACTGCAGCACATTCAGCTAGGTCTCTGCCTGTGCTGTTATCCAAAGTTTGAAGGCCAAAGAGATTGGAGTGGGTTGTCAGTTCCTCCTCTAGTGGATTGGGATTTGTCGTATCTCTCTGCTATGACCTGCCCACCTACAGTAGCTCACAGCTTCATTCAGGTACACTAGCTGCTTCACCACCACCACCACTTAGCAAGCCTCACCCATGTAAATTGATAAATAGCAGAACAGTTTGGAAGTTCACCAAATGGGAATAACTAGACACCTGGTACATGGCTCCCACCAGGATGGGCGTAGCAGAGATTATGCCTGATGGCGGTGAGTTTGCTGTCGATCCCAGAGCTTGCGGCCCTTCCTGATGGGTCAGAGTAGATATGTGTTGTGTATGTTCCCCTGGTCCCCTTCAGCATTGCTAAGTGGTGTGAAGGGGCTTGTGTACCTGAATGAAGCTGGGAGCTATAACATGTAGGGCCACTGTAGGTGGGCACATCATAGCAGAGAGATCAGACAAGGTCCAATCCACTTGAGAAGGAACTGACAAACCACACCAGTATATTTAGCTTGGAAACCGTGGATAACAGCACAGGCAGAGACCTAGCTGAATGTGCTGCAGTCCATAGGGTCATGGAGAGTCGGACACAACTGAAGAACTTAACCACATATAATGAAATATTCCCCTGGTACTTGATATATGCCAAGTGGCGATCTGATTTGGCCACTATTTGTATTCTCTAATGTAGATGTGATGAGCTAGATGTATATGCAATTAGCTAGAGATTTAAGGGATCCCAATAGAGCTCATGTGCGTGGCAAAGGGTTCATATGACCTGACTCATGTTTTACTCTTGCTATTGAATTGGGTAGTGTGGCTTCAATCATATTATGCATGTTGCAGCATGGTTTGTCAGATTGGCATGTGCATGACCATTACAACATATGATAACCAAAGGATATTTAGCCAATGCATGTTCATTATTGGGCAACTAACTGTATTCACACATATGCTAACTGATGTGGGTGAAGGACTTTGTGTACTTCAATGAAGCTGTGAGCTAGCCTACATAGGGCCAGTGTAGGGGGGGTATGTCTTATCAGAGAATTCAGACTAATCCCAATCAACTAGAGAAGGAACTGGAAAAGCACTCCAGTGTCACCAGTCCTATTCATTGTAGGCCCTCAGGGGAATGTTCCCACTCCACAGTATCACTAATCAGACTTGTCATGGGTATTAACCCTATATTAGTAGTAGATATGATATTTGGGATCAGATGATATCTAAAGCTATTCTGACTCCTCAACAGTTTTACATGTATTGATCTATTGCATGTTAACTATGGCTCATCAGTTTACATTTATAGGAATGTGACACTAATGTAATGCATGTGGATTTCACAGAACAAAACATATTCATAACACATGGACGCAGTCAGAAAGGTCTAACAAAGCTTTATTTTTTACACAGACCACAATCAGCAGTGGTCAAGATTGTGCATTCACATAACAGTATAACAAAGATTTATTTGATAGACAGACCACAATCAGCAGTGGTCAAGATTGTGCATTCACATAACAGTATAACAAAGCTTTATTTGATAGACAGACCACAATCAGCAGTGGTCAAGATTGTGCATTCACATAACAGTATAACAAAGCTTTATTTGATAGACAGACCACAATCAGCAGTGGTCAAAACTGCATTAATATCATGGGTGTGGTGTGGGCGGGTCCTTGAAGAGCAAGAGGCTGGAAAAAAGGGGAAACCTACAGGGGTCAATCTAATAGTCTAGAATAAGCATGATGCAGAGCACCTACCAGGGTCACATGCTGCAACCGGAACCAGAAATCTCTCCATTTAACTGAAGAAACCATTTATGTGCATAGCACTTACAACTTGTAACTAGATCTGCTCAATGAAACAGATGATTCAACCTTTGGACTGTGTAATCCAATCCAGTTTCACACATACAGTGTGTTGAACAAACAAAAATCTGAAAGAAGTGTTCAAATCAAAAAATGCGGAGGAGGATCCAAAACAATTTAGAATCACGATGTATGTACAGTACAGTTCTAAATACTGTACCAATATACCAACTCACCTGATTCCCATCTGCAAGCATTACTAACCATAAGCTAGGTCTGTGGATAATCAGAAATATGGGCAAATAGCCATTATTATGGAGAGGACACAAAGGTCAGCAGCCAGATTCACTGTTTCTTACATCAGACCCAAAGATCTGTTCTCAGACTGCTATTGAGGTCAGGATCACATGCGTCACTAGTGCATATATTAATGCTGGCTGTTATTAACATGCCATTGTGAGACTTTGCAAGTCCACCGCCATAGCGGTATTAATCTACATTTAAGCTACCAACAATCATGTCGGAGATATCTGGCTATATGATAGCTGTAAGATTGTGGGAGCTACATGTTAAGGGGGCTGCCATTGAAGGCATGTCTACCTGAGAGGCACTGGGAAAACCCTCCACCTCATAATTCCTCCACAATGCTTGCAGATGCAGGAGATGCCTTCATGGACCTAAAAAAAAAAGACAAAACCTAAGAAATAAGGCCTGAAAACATCATAGGGCCTGCAGCCTCTCTTCTCAACAGCACTCCTTAGTGACAATGTATTGGTCACACTACTAATTAACAGCCTCATTAAATTGCTATGTAACAAATTGAATAGGGCTCTATATAAGCACACAGCATCTTTTTGAAAGCAAGTTTTTAGTTAGGGAACTTATATGCAAAAGCCAGGTCTTCACTAACTAAAAACTTCTGTAAACCAAATATCCTATGTGCTTATATAGAGCCCTATTCAATTGCCCAAATCACATTTTAATGAGGCCCTTTGTGTTCTGTTTAACCTGTGACCAATTGATGGTCACTGAGGAGTGCTGTTGAGAAGGCTAAAACATGTCTGCAGACCCTATGGGCGTCATTCAATTGCGATATGGCCGATTGAAAAGAACTCTATATAAGCACAGAGCATATATTTAGATACAGACGTTTGTAGTTAGTGAAGACCTTGCTTTTGGAGAGAAATTCACTAACTACAAACATCTGTAGAAAATATGCTCTGTGCTCAAATTGATCCCTGAGCAATCGGCCACATTGCAATTGAATGAGGCCCTATGTCCTCCTCCGCTTGGGCCCAGGACCCACATCACCTGTGCCCATCCTTCGTTTCCCCACTGGTAGTGATGGTGGGGGGGGGGCGAGGTGGGGCGGGCGGGCGGTGCCAGGCAGCGGTGGTCTGGGCGGTGGCGGACACATGGGAGGAGAGGAGGGCCAGGCTGCTCTTGGCTGGGGGATTGGGAGATCCCCGTTGATGTTGGTGAGGGGACCATCGCGTGTCTGAGCAGCCTGACCTGAAGGTGCTCAGATGTCATGTGGTGCCTCCTCACCTCCCTGGACAGCCTGGCCAGGCTGTGGGTCATATGTGACCGGAGGGCAGAGATGCTGGCCTCCATCCGGAGCTGGCTGGCCGTAGACTCCTGAATGCTGGCCTCAATCCTCTGGGAGCTTGCCAGCAGCTCCTTCATGACGGCCAGCATCTCCACCTGCACAGCCTGGCTCTGCGGCGACGACACAGCTGGGTGGGCGTGGTGAGGTGGTGCGGGGAGGTCCACAGCTGGAGCCTGTGGTGATAATGTCCCCGGTGGTGGCCAGGCCAGCACACTGTGTGGGAAGGAGGTGCTGTCCCTTGGGCGGAGGAGGGCCCCAGAGCAAGTCTTTCGAGGATGGGCATAGGCCCAGGGCTTGTGGCAGGTGACCCTGCAAGGTCAATGACTAGCCAATCCTCTGACCCAGATCCCTCTGATCTTCCTTCCTCCTCCCTCTGTGCTGGAAGATCCTGATACGGGGCTGATGGCCCCGCCTCCTCTCCCTGGTCACAGGACCCAGAGCTCCTCCTGGATGCTGAGAGATAGAGAAGAAAGGTACATGTCATTAGTATGTTGATTAGCGCATTGATATGTGTTCATTTCTAATTATCTGACATCTAGCCTTGAATATGGATGATTCTCTGATTAGCTATCTTATATTAGCTGTTATCTATTCTTAGTTTTCTGTTCTTGATGGTTCTCGGCTCACAACTCTATCTGTATTACGGCTGCTGTCTGTAACTGCATAGGCTGAACGGGCACACCAATACATGGACTCTCTATTACAGGGGTGTTTAAACTCTTTCCTGGATTGGAAGACATCCTTTCTGTGCACAGGTGAGTCAATCAGGATGACTGAAGAAGCGATTGACTCACCTGTGCGCAGCAGGGTTATCAAATCCAGGCATGTGTGTGGCCCACCAGGACTGAGTTTGGACACACCTGCTCTATTGCTTGATTACTGTTGTGGTGACCAGGAATGACAGTGATTTGTCAGCTTCATGAATTTAATGATGCATCCATCTATCCCTTGTTATTTCATGGAGCTGACATGTCAGTATCATGTCCATGTGTAGTGTGTGTGATGCACATGTGGTGGCATGTTGCTGTATGTCATATTCACCTGCCATGGAGGCTGGGTCCTGCTGCTCCACCGGGCCTGATGCTCCAGCTGCGTCGGAGGGTGCAAGCATGGCCCTTGCAATACCTTCATGGGCAAGGTACTTGACCCTCCGCCCCTCGGCCTCCTGCGCTATCTTCTTTCTCACCACTGCCCTGATGTCGTCGAAACGGTGCTTGATGGACCGCAGACTACTTCCACGGCCCGCCACACCGTTCACCAGATCCACCTCCTGCTGCCAAGCATTAGCATGGGGCCCAGCCTTGACTTCCCTACCCCCCGAGGTGATGACGGGGCGGGCACGGATGGCCTCCAGGAGGACCCTGTTCTCCTCCCGGCTATAATTGTGGGCCCTGGACCTGCCGCCAGCCTCTTGCTCTCCAGACTGGGGATGAGGACCCTCTCCACTCTCCTCCTCCCTCCTCCTCCTCCTTCCTCCTCCTCCTACTCTCCTCCCTCCTTCCTCTCCTCTCCTCCCTCCTTCCTCTACTCTCCTCCCTCCTTCCTCTACTCTCCTCCCTTCTCCCTCCTCCTCTCCTCCCTCCTTCCTCTCCTCTCCTCCCTCCTTCCTCCTTCCCTCCTCTCCTCCCTCCTTCTCCTCCTCTCCTCCCTCCTTCTCCTCCTCTCCTCACTCCTCCTCTCCTCCCTCCTTCCTCCTCCTTCCTCCTCCTCTCCTCCCTCCTCCTCCTCTCCTCCCTCCCCTCCTCCCTCCTCCTCTCCTCCCTCCTCCTCCTCTCCTCCCTCCTCCTCCTCCACTACCTCCTCCTCTACTACCTCCCCCTCCTCAACTAGTACCTCCTCCTCCTCACTCCTCCCCTCCTCTTCCCCACCTCCATGCCCCGGGACTCCCTGCCACTCCTCCACCCTCTGCTCCTCTCCCTCCATCACCACCTGAAAAGAAAGAGAAATAAAGAAATGTTTTAGTGGATTTGCCTGCTCCATGCTCGTCCCCCATTCTGATCGCCTCGAACACTATTTCTGCTTGGATATCAATGTTGTAACTAACTGCAGTAATCAACCTTAAGTGGACAGAGCCTGTGACAGCAGTGGGAGGGGTGTACAGCACCTCTCACTCTGGACCTGAGAGGCGCTGATGAAACACGCTAGATCAATACTTTCCTAAACAATGTGGAAGGGTCAGTTACAGTTTGGACCCTCTCCACTCTCCTCCTCCCTCCTCCTCCTCCTTCCTCCTCCTCCTACTCTCCTCCCTCCTTCCTCTCCTCTCCTCCCTCCTTCCTCTACTCTCCTCCCTCCTTCCTCTACTCTCCTCCCTTCTCCCTCCTCCTCTCCTCCCTCCTTCCTCTCCTCTCCTCCCTCCTTCCTCCTTCCCTCCTCTCCTCCCTCCTTCTCCTCCTCTCCTCCCTCCTTCTCCTCCTCTCCTCACTCCTCCTCTCCTCCCTCCTTCCTCCTCCTTCCTCCTCCTCTCCTCCCTCCTCCTCCTCTCCTCCCTCCTCCTCCTCTCCTTCCTCCTCCTCCTCCACTACCTCCTCCTCTACTACCTCCCCCTCCTCAACTAGTACCTCCTCCTCCTCACTCCTCCCCTCCTCTTCCCCACCTCCACGCCCCGGGACTCCCTGCCACTCCTTCACCCTCTGCTCCTCTCCCTCCATCACCACCTGAAAAGAAAAGAAAGAGAAATAAAGAAATGTTTTAGTGGATTTGCCTGCTCCATGCTCGTCCCCCATTCTGATCGCCTCGAACACTATTTCTGCTTGGATATCAATGTTGTAACTAACTGCAGTAATCAACCTTAAGTGGACAGAGCCTGTGACAGCAGTGGGAGGGGTGTACAGCACCTCTCACTCTGGACCTGAGAGGCGCTGATGAAACACGCTAGATCAATACTTTCCTAAACAATGTGGAAGGGTCAGTTACAGTTTGCATATATACAAGGCATGCAGCTATTTACTGTGTGCTTCTATCATGTGTGGGGAGTGGCCCATGTCTGAGGCCACTAATATCCTATCTGCATTATACTCTGGGCGTGGTACCTATCCTGAAGCCATCTTCTGTACCAGAGGTAGTAGGAACTACATGGTCCTGCTGTTCTAGGCTGAAAATAAGTTCTTGTCAAGCCCCATTGAAGAAGCAGTTTGGAGCACCTATGTGTATAGCAAATATGTGTAGAAATCTCACTCAAAATCAAACTCAAACTCAAACTCAATCAAACTCAAAATCAAACTCAATCAAACTCAAAATCAAAATCAAACTCAAAATCAAACTCAATCAAACTCAAACTCAAAATCAAAATCAAACTCAAAATCAAACTCAATCAAACTCAAACTCAAAATCAAACTCAATCAAACTCAAAATCAAACTCAATCAAACTTAAACTCAAAATCAAACTCAATCAAACACAAACTCAAAATCCAACTCAATCAAACTCAATCAAACTCAAACTCAATCAAACTCAAACTCAAAATCAAACTCAAAATCAAACTCAATCAAACTCAAAATCAAACTCAATCAAACTCAAAATCAAAATCAAACTCAATCAAACTCAAACTCAATCTCACTCAAACTCAAAATCAAACTCAAAATCAAACTCAAAATCAAACTCAATCAAAATCAAAATCAAACTCAAACTCAAAATCAAACTCAATCAAACTCAATCAAACTCAAACTCAATCAAACTCAAACTCAAAATCAAACTCAATCAAACTCAATCAAACTCAAACTCAAAATCAAACTCAATCAAACTCAATCAAACTCAAACTCAATCAAACTCAAACTCAAAATCAAACTCAATCAAACTCAATCAAACTCAAAATCAAAATAAAACTCAATCAAACTCAAACTCAAAATAAAACTTAAACTCAAACTCAAACTCAAACTCAATCAACCTTAAACTCAAAATCAAACTCAATCAAAATCAAACTCAAAATCAAACTCAATCAAACTCAAAATCAAACTCAATCAAACTCAAACTCAATCAAACTCAAACTCAAAATCAAACTCAATCAAACTCAAACTTAAAATCAAACTCAATCAAACTCAAACTCAAAATCAAACTCAATCAAACTCAAAATCAAACTCAATCTCACTCAAACTCAAACTCAATCAAACTCAATCAAAATCAAACTCAAACTCAAAATCCAACTCAATCAAACTCAAAATCAAACTCAATCAAACTCAAAATCAAACTCAAACTCAAAATCAAACTCAATCAAACTCAAACTCAAAATCAAACTCATACTCAAACTCAAAATCAAACTCAATCAAACTCAAACGCAAAATCAAACTCAATCAAACTCAAACTCAATCAAACTCAAACTCAAAATCAAACTCAATCAAACTCAAACGCAAAATCAAACTCAATCAAACTCAAACTCAATCAAACTCAAACTCAAAATCAAACTCAATCAAACTCAAAATCAAAATCAAACTCAAACTCAAAATCAAACTCAATCAAACTCAAACTCAAAATCAAACTCAATCAAAATCAAACTCAAACTCAAAATCCAACTCAATCAAACTCAAAATCAAACTCAATCAAACTCAAACTCAAAATCAAACTCAATCAAAATCAAACTCAAACTCAAAATCCAACTCAATCAAACTCAAAATCAAACTCAATCAAACTCAAACTCAAAATCAAACTCAAAATCAAACTCAATCAGACTCAAAATCAAAATCAAACTCAAACTCAAACTCAAAATCAAACTCAATCAAACTCAAACTCAAAATCAAACTCAATCAAACTCAAACTCAAACTCAATCTCACTCAAACTCAAAATCAAAATCAAACTCAAAATCAAACTCAAAATCAAACTCAATCAGACTCAAACTCAAACTCAAAATCAAACTCAAACTCAATCAAACTCAAACTCAAAATCAAAATCAAACTCAATCAAACTCAAACTCAATCAAACTCAAACTCAAAATCAAACTCAATCAGACTCAAACTCAAACTCAAAATCAAACTCAAACTCAATCAAACTCAAACTCAAACTCAAAATCAAACTCAATCAAACTCAAACTCAATCAAACTCAAACTCAAAATCAAACTCAATCAAACTCAAACTCAATCAAACTCAAACTCAAAATCAAACTCAATCAAACTCAAAATCAAACTCAATCAAAATCAAACTCAAAATCTAACTCAATCAAACTCAAAATCAAACTCAATCTCACTCAAACTCAAAATCAAACTTAAACTCAAACTCAATCAAAATCCAACTCAAACTCAAAATCCAACTCAATCAAACTCAAAATCAAACTCAATCAAACTCAAACTCAAAATCAAACTCAAACTCAAAATCAAACTTAATCAAACTCAAACTCAAAATCAAACTCAATCAAAATCAAACGCAATCAAACTCAAACTCAAAATCAAACTCAAACTCAAAATCAAACTCAATCAAACTCAAAATCAAAATCAAACTCAATCAAACTCAAACTCAAACTCAATCTCACTCAAACTCAAACTCAAACTCAAAATCAAACTCAAAATCAAAATCAAAATCAATCTCAAACTCAAAATCAAACTCAATCAAAATCAAACTCAAAACCAAACTCAAACTCAAAATCAAACTCAATCAAACTCAAACTCAAACTCAAACTCAAACTCAATCAAACTCAAACTCAAAATCAAACTCAATCAAACTCAAACTGAAAATCAAACTTAAATTAAAACTCAAACTCAAACTCAATCAAACTCAAACTCAAAATCAAACTCAAACTCAAACTCAATCAAACTCAAACTCAAAATCAAACTCAATCAAAATCAAAATCAAAATCAAACTCAATCAAACTCAAAATAAAACTCAATCAAACTCAAAATCAAACTCAAAATCAAACTCAATCAAACTCAAACTCAAAATCAAACTCAATCAAACTCAAACTCAAAATCAAACTCAATCTCACTCAAACTCAAACTCAAAATCAAACTCAAAATCAGTCTCTCTCTCTCTCTCTCTCTCTCTTTATATATATATATATATATATATATATATATATATATATATATAGAGAGAGAGAGAGAGAGAGAGAGAGAGAGAGAGAGAGAGAGAGAGAGAGAGAGAGAGAGAGAGAGAGAGAGAGAGAGAGAGAGAGAGATTGAGAGAGAGAGATCCAGATATAATACGAAACAGAAAAATATAAATAACTTACCTCCCTCCACAAAACTCCTCTCCCCACAACAACAAACTCTCCAAACATATAGGCCAACAGCAAAAAAAACACAATTGTACTTCTCGCCAGTGTATTCAGTAAATATAGAAATTGGCAAAACATACAAATAAAAGACAGCTTGATAGGATGAAAAGCATGTACAATGCAACTTACCTCCCTCCAAACCCCTAAGGGCCGTATCAAAGATCCAAAATCCTCCAAACACCTATAAACAAGCAAAAAACACAATTGTACCTCTCGCCAGTGTATTCAGTAAATATAGAAATTGGCAAAACATACAAATGAAAGACAGCTTGATAGGATGAAAAGCATGTACAATGCAACTTACCTCCCTCCAAACTCCTACGGGCCGGATATAAACTCACAAACTCTCCAAACTCCTTCAAACACCTATAAACAAGCAAAAAACACAATTGTACTTCTTTACATCGGCATCCGTAAATGTAGTAACGGGTTCCCGTAAAAAGAACTTAAACCACGACTTGATAATAAAGCAACTTACCTCCTCTCAACCACCAAGCTCCTGGAACCGCGTGCTACCTCGTCAGAAATCGCAACACAGTCGAGGCGTGGGCGCGTGTCATTCCTATTTATTCACTCCCACTGTCAATCAAATGGTCTATCCCGTAAGTGATTGGCTGTGCGACCTGTGGCGCGATGCGTGATTCCGCTATTGGATGGTTCGTGCCGGGCGCGGCTAGTCCGTCCCCCTTCCAGCTTGCGTGCGTCTAGATTTAATTTACGGCCGCATCCGTTGAAGTCCACGCGATGCACTTACGGCATTGTAATGAAACCGGGCTGAAAGGGCCCTAAAAGTATAAAGGAAGCAATAAAAGGCATTCGAATTACTGTAAAAACAATCCCCAATGATCAAATATGTTAATAAAAGATATCTTTTTATTGTCATGTACATCCTCAATATGGCGGCCAAATTAACCCTTTAGCACTCAGAAAGGCTAGAATGTGTCCCCTAAACATATCAACATTATCTGATTTACATCTCTTTTATCACATCTACATTTTTGAACACAAATATTGTATATATTTCAACGCCACATTACATAGATCATGTAGCATGGGCCCAAATTCAAATGTGGGCCAGAATATTAGGGGTTACTAATTAAAATGGCTCAACAAATCCGTAATCAGGGAACTTCATAACATGATGAAGCTTAGATACACCAGTGAGCTTTTCCATTTGTGAAATCCACCCGGATAATCACATCTGGGGTAATTAGCAAGCTATATAACCACATCATCATCCATGAATTAGAAAGTCTGAACCATCATGGATAGCAGCAACCTGAGTGCGGCGTATAGGTATGTGAGGAGAGCGCAGCGTCGTAGGAATGGATATTTGATTCGAATGTTGCAGAGTGGAAACCGGGCTGTCCGGCGTGCGACTGTGGAGTGGCTGAGGCGTGACAGAGAGGGGCAGCTGGGAGTGAATGTGGGTGAGCGTGCTGATGCAATCCATGGTGGTCCGGAACCAAGCCAGGCAAGTGGCTCATCACAGGATATGTCTAGGGTCATGGTGGGGGGTCGGTTAGGGGAGAGAGCTCCAGTGGCACAGGGACAGGGGGATATGAGCGCACCTGCAGACAGGGAGGAGGACCTTGATGTGGGTGATCAGCTGATGGGGGGGGCCAGATGAGAGACCCCTAGAGGGTGTGGCACATGAAGTGGGGGCTCCTGCACAGCCAGACCCACAGGGGGGTGAGCAGGCCCAGGAGCCTGCCAGGAGGATTCGTGCACCCAGGGTGAACAGGGAGAGAGTCACATTAGAGGGGTTAACTGATGTGGAAGTGTATGAGCGTTTTAGGCTAACCCGTGCCAGCCTGGAGGAGCTCTATGCGGTCCTGAGGGAGGACATGGAGCTTTCCTCACGGACCAATAGAGCCATCCCAGGCATGACACGGATGTTAGCTGCCATACACATCCTATCATCTGGTAGTTTTCAGAACACTGCTAGCATAGTAGGAGGAATGTCTCAGGCAAGCCTTTCAAGGTGCCTGAGCACATTCCTACATGCTATCGTTCCGAAAACTGCCAGATACATCAGTTTTCCTCACACTGGGGAAGAGATCTTGAAGGTGAAAGCAGATTTCTTTCGAATTGGAGGTATCCCCAATGTGCTCGGTGCTATAGATTGTACACATGTAGCATTGATACCTCCTAGAGAGCAAGAAGCGCTGTTCCGAAATCGCAAACACTATCATTCCATCAATGTCCAGTTTGTTTGTGATGCAGACATGCGCATACATAATGTGGTTGCAGGCTTCCCGGGAAGTACTCATGATGCCCATATCCTGCGTCAGTCATCCACCCATCTTTATTTTGAGTATGGAGAAGCTCCACCTGGGTGGCTACTGGGTGAGTACCCATAAAGAATCCCCTACAATATACATCATGTTCCACTGTAATGCTATTCCATTGTAGCGTGAAAAATGCGCAACGACGCATGCGCCAACAGACAAAATAGAGTCCCTCAATAGCGCGCACAACATCTGCGCGCAGGAGTTGAGATAAGGATTTAAGGGTGGACATAGGGGTTTTAGGCTTAGGGGTCTTTGGGCTAAGGCTTTGGATTATGAGTGTTAGTGTTAGGCATGGGGTCTCAGTGGTTTGGGTTAGAGGGTTTTGGCCCATTAGTCAATAGATTCTACAACTTGCGCTCTTTGATGGACGCACATTTTGGCACTCAATTTCCAACAGTGCGCTACTGTCGCCAGCTTCTGGCAGCGCCGTATTACTGTGCGCCATAAAGCCGTATTGTCCGCGCTCATTTGCCGTGCGCCATAAAGAAGGTGTGCCGACTGAGCCATTGCATCGTAGCTTGTTGCTGTGCCTAACCCGATGTGACGTGGTCATAGGAGTATGAAGTTCCAACCCAGAGATCCCTAAACTAACGTCACATTAATCATTGCGTATATTTACAGATGCTTTAACGAGCAGCACAAACTCACATTCATATCTACATCTCCCATTTTTGTTTCCTTCAGTTGATGCAGGATATAGGTGTTTGCCGTGGTTGTTGACCCCTGTGAACAATCCACGCACAGAGGGGGAGGAGAGGAACAATGCGGCCCATGCCAGAACCCGGAATGTAATAGAGCGCACCTTTGGACTCCTGAAGATGCGCTTCAGATGTTTACATTTTACTGGCGGGGCTCTACAGTATACACCAGGGAAGGTTTGTCACATCATCATGGCCTGCTGTATTCTGCACAATATAGCAGTACAGGCAAACTGTCTGGGGAACATTGATGATGCTCCGCTTGAACCGGCGTAGCGTCCAGTACCTCCCGCTGGTGAGGATAACGTTCAGGGGTCACAACTACGTGCCCAAGTCATTCGTGAGTACTTCCCATGTAAGTCTGAAATTAATTACAACCAACTATAATGTACCTTGATTATGGTTACTAATACATCTCTTTTCTCCTTCCCCATTGTTTTCCAGAATATCCAACAGTCCACAGTAGAGGATAGCTTTGTGATGTAACATATGTCTCGTGACGCATTCTTCATACTGGATCAAATACAGCCTGCTCTGATATCCGTTAATGGTAAGTATGCGCACATTCCCATACACATCATATATATTGATATCTGCCAACCTCAAGAAGCTAAGCTAAATGGATGGTCTGGTCTGATGTATTCCATAATGTCAATGGATATAGGCCTCACAATCGTATTTGAAAACATCTTCCCAGAACAGTAATGTTCACACTGTCTTTTCATGCTATTCCACATCCCATGGAGGTCAATGCAATTCCTAGCAATCTGGATATATGAATATACCAGCATATTGTAAACCATAATAAATGTACCTCATGTGATGCAAAGAGGGGATGTCCCCTGTTCTTTGTCAGCGAATGCTGGTAAAAGCATTCTCAGTCAGATAACAGGAATAGTCTCAAGGATGTGTTAACTAGGAATCATTGTGCAATATATCATATGGATTGTGTGACTCATCTCATCATATTGCCATTACAGAACTGTTGCCGTGTGTCAACACATTGTTTACCCACACATGGGAAACGACCTTGCCAGCAACAGAACATCAGCTACATCAATGGCGTCTACATTGTAAGTGAGTATATGCGGGAAACATGTGCATGTATGCATGAGAGGAAATGACTAATAACTCCATTAATGTAGGCCTAACTTTCGTTTTCCCCAAGACATCCCCTATGTATTGCTGAAGCGGTCCGAAATGTTTATCGGACCATGCAGACGTGTCCTGGGGGAACAGATCTCTTTGTTGAATACTCCACTTGATCTATCCAAGGTAGAGAACCACATGTGGATGTCCGAACATGTATCAATGTGTGATAGTTGTGATCTTCCCTTTCTATTACAGGCTGCACTGGTCTCTCTGTCTCTCTGTCTCTCTCTCTCTGTCTCTGTCTCTCTCTGTCTGTCTGTCTGTCTGTCTCTCTCCTCATCCCACCCACCCCTGTTTACCCTACATTTATTGAGTCACACAAGTCTTCTGCTAACTATCCCAATTAACCCTTTCCACTATGTTTTCTCTTGTCTTCTTCCTCACATCCCCTGCCTCAGACTCTTCTTTACTTCTCCCCTTTTTGTCTGCATCATTTTCATTTCAACTCTCATGCCCACCTCTCTCCTTTTATTCGCTCATCAGCTAATCTTACTCAAGCTGTGGTTAAACTATGTGTCTCCTGACTGTCCCATCTGCAGATTACATTATCTGTCCACATGGGGCAGATACCTTATTACATAATAGTGCATCGCACTTTACATCTGATCCCTTTCCTCTCCGACTAATGCATATCTTTCTACTTGACACAACCTCCTTCCTATGTATCTCTGACTTACTTATTAACCTTGCTATTCCTTATCTACTCTTCCCCATGTCCATTACCTTTAACTTGGAAGTGGTGATTTTCGAATCTTGTGTTGGCCTTTGGGAACAAATCATTTATCAACAGACTTTACGCTCCAAACAGGGCCCTCATTTTCTTGCGTTGGCAATATTACATACTGTATATTTTCTGGTTCTTCTCCCCTGTACAGCGTTACGGAATATGCTTGCACAATACAAATAAATGGGAATTAGACTAATCCTAATATTCCAACATCAGGACAAATTAGTCTGGGCCATCATTATCATCAGACAGATGGTTAGCTTGTACGAGATCCCAATGCCTAACATGTGTGCCGACATACCTACATCTGTTGGTGGCTGCTCATATGGCATATGTAATGTTTCCACTAATATATTATTTGTGTGTTTGTATTCCAGATCCAGGTCAGAACAAGGCATGACGATAAACATCCTGACATTCCGTGGCCATGTCAATGTCCTCATGTATGTGCATGTGTCCGTTTCATTGCTTTGTTGGATCCAGTTTGATATCTGATGACCTTGACTGAATAGCCGATATGTGTCACGAGACAATTTCAATATACAATGCAGATGTGATGTGACATCTGTCAGCTGATGTTCCTGGTATATCCACAGCAAGTGTATGCTCATATAGTCTATCTCGATTCATAGGTACCTATTGGTTTAGACATTCTATCCTCTCCTCTACTTGGACTGTTGTGAAGCCTGCAGCACCAACCCTTCAAGATCTTTTCTTCAGTGCTGATGTGACCCTCCCTGTGCATATGGGGAAGAGTAAATCCAGGCTTGGGACTTAACAGTTAAGAAGGTTACGTTAATCTTCAGTTATGCATATGCAACAACAGTGAGTATAGATGCTCAATCAGAGAACAAACTATCCTTGATATTGCCTAGTTTGTTGTGAGTTCTCTGCAATAAGTAACATCTGACTGATATGGTCCTGGTCAGGTCACCATCTTTTTGACCAAGGTTATCTATGTGCTGCTTATTGTTGCATGAGAACTGACATTATGGGCTCATAGCATTCACTGATTGAGCACTTATACTTCTGATGTGCCATTAGAGCGTCCGTTTAACACACAAGCATAAATTTTGCTCTCCCCATATGTATATCACCTTATTCTGGATTATTATGGTCTTTTCTTATTGACTTTTATATATATGTCGTAACAATAATGAGATCTATTATATTGCCTAATGTTGGTTGATACACTGTACATCCCCTGATCATCTATATCAATATAATTTTCCCTGCCTGCATTCTGCTCTCATATCCCTATTTCCCTGTGTTACTTGGATTTTGTATCCTACCCCCCTCCACCATGATCCTTTGCATACCTGTGTTGATTGGTCAACCTGTGGCTTTGTGGCAAGCTTGCCTTGTTAATTTCTGTAAATAGTAAATATGATTTATCCGAGATGTTGTTTGTGTCTGCCTCGTCAATGTTGATACCATAGCATTTCCGGAACATCAATGAAAGGACCTTCAGACTCCACATCTGTGCTCTGCACCATCAGTTAGGGGTGTCAATAGAATTCTCACAGTGTGTTTGCATTACTGATTTCAACCATGAGGGAAGGTTGGTATTAACAATCTATATGACACAGAAACAGACAAATGAGACAGATGTCCGTAAGTGGCTCACATCCTAATAGTGAACATACAGGGCCTCATTCAATTGCGATTTTGCCAATTGAATGGGCTCAAAATAAGCACAGAACATATATTGTTTCAAAAAAAATTTAGTTAGTGAAAACCTTGATTTTGGATAGATGTTTCCTAACTAAAACATTTTTCATAGAATATATGTTATGTGCTTTTTTCGAGCCCTATTCAATTGGCCAAATTGCAATTAAATGAGGGCCACAGTATCTAACATAAGTGAGTACACCCGTCACATTGTTGTTAATATTTTAGTATATCTTTTCATGTGACAACACTGAAGAAATGACACTCTGTAAAGTAAGTTTGCTGACCCATCAATAACTCAATACACAGCCATTAATGTCTAAACCATTGGCATTGAGTACACCCCTAATTTGAAATGTCCAAATTGACACGAAATGTCAATTATGTGTGGCCACCATTATTTGCCAGAACTGCCTTAACCCTCATGGCCAGGGAGTTCACCCGAGCTTCCCAGGTTGCCACTGGAGTCCTCTTCCACTCCTTAATTATACATCAGAGCTGGTTGATGCTAGAGACCTTGCACTCCCCCACCGTCAGTTTGAGGATGCCAGACAGATACTCAATATGGTTTTGGTCTGGCGACAAGCTTGGCCAGTCCATCACCTTTACCTTCTTTAGCAAGGCAGTGTCGTCTTGGCGGTGTGTTTAGGGTCGTTATGTTATGTTGCCCTGCGGCCCAGTCTCCCAAGGGAGGGGATCATGTTCTGCTTCAGTATGTCACAGTACATGTTTGCATTCATGGTTCCCTCAATGAACTGTAGCTCCCCAGTGCCAGAGATAAATGGATAAGTCACAACGAACACAAAAACATTGATATGAGATGAACCCATCATTTTGAACCTAAACAGTGATGCAGAGAGAGGGGAGGCAGCATCTGACATCATTAGGTAAATGCATATAGGGGGAATCCACACAACATATTAGCGAAAACATATATACACATGCATATATATTTGGTCTGGGCCTGCATGCATGCTGCCAGCACTGAGGAGCTACAGTTCTTTGAGGGAACCCATGAATGCCAACATGTACTGTGAAAAACTGAGAAAGAGCATGATCCCTCCCATAGGAGAACGGGCCGCATCCAACATGATAACGACCACAAACACACCACCAAGCCGACCACTGCCTGGCTAAAGAAGCTGAAGGTCAAAAGTTGATGAACTGGCCAAGTAGGTCACCAGACCTAAACCCTTTTGAGCATCTGTGGGGTACTCCTCAAATGGAAGGTGGGGAGTGTAACGGAACCCATCACTGTTTTACCCTGTTTTATGGTTATGGTTAAAATATGATCATACTGTTATACTGTATGTATGTTGTTTTATGCTCTGCAAAATCTTAGCCCAGACTATTGCAGACCTTGGCATAATAGATAATCCTAGTACAGAGACTCATCATTGGATAAGGAAGTCTATTGTATAAAGTGTTTTCATTATCAGACATAACAAAGAAGGATGATCTAAGCAATGTCTGATTGTATCAAAGTAGCCAGGTAGTCTCTGGGAGGTGTTACCCACCTGTTGTCCCTCTATGTGTATTGTGTGGCCAACTATGGGGGATGTGTGTATTGCCTGTGGGAAGAGATGTGTATATATATATTTCTGCCCAACAAAATAAAGTCAGTATTCATTTGACTCCCAATTGAGTGTGGGCAAATATTGGAGGTTGGGAATGGTGAGACTGTAGTGCTTCTTGGATATTGTACCGTATAACAGCGGAGATATTGGACTGCGTGTTCCAACTCCGTTACAGGGAGTGCAAGGTCTCTAACATCCACCAGCTCCATGATATCATCATGAAGGAGTGGAAGAGGACTCCAGTGGCAACCTGTGAAACTCTGGGGTACTCCATCCCCATGAGGGTTAAGTCAGTGCAGGAAAATAATGGTGGCCCCACAAAATATCGCCAATTTCACTTAGGGGTGGACTCACTTTTGATATTTCCCATGAATTAATCTATCCATGTGTCAGAAACACGGCATCACCGTTACTGTAATCAAACTCATGAATATTACCTCCACCCTCAGCTGCACTAGTGGCTGTTACCCCAACCCTACATTAACACAGGGCTGGTATATTGAAGGAAGATGTATGTACTAATCCAATAACGTTGGTGTGTAGCATTCATGTGGTGTTTACCAATCATGGTACAGTACAAACGAAAACAACCAATGATAATGTGAGCATAATGTTTAATCTTATGCTTTCAAAATATTTACAAAAAAAAAAAAAAACGGGAGGCAGAAATTCAGGAACATCAATAAATTGGAACCTAAAGAGATAAGAACAAGACATCAATTAGAACAATATACGCATTGACTGCAACACCTCAACGTCAATAGATCTTGGACATCAATTGCTTCTATATGCAACATGAACATGTTCTCACCTATTTCCGCTTCCGCTTGTGTGTTTCCTGGCTCTCCTGGCCTTTGGAAAATTTTCCCCTAGGCCGGCCCCCAACCTCTTCGAATGGTTGGAGGCTCTTCCGGCCTGGATGCTGGTGACAGGGTCTGTGATGTTGAAGGGGGTGAGGTTGAAGGGGTAGCCCGGTCTTGGGGCTGGCCTTCTTGGGCCATTTCGACCTTCCGGGCATACTCCTCCATTATAAGGTTATGCCGCCTCACCTCTTGGAACATTCGTTCATTTTGGCGTGTCATCTCCTGAAACACCCGTTCATTATGGTGTCTCCTCTCCTCGAAGTTCCGGTCGTTGTTGCGTCTCCTCTCCTCGAGCTTCCTGGCATCGTGGCGTCTCATCTCCAGCATGAACTGTTGATTTTGCTCACGCTCATGCTGGAGATGAGCCAGGAAATCCTGGCACTGGGCCGCTGACAGCGCCGGACTAACTGTCAGCGACCCAGACCACTGTGTCCTCTGGGAGGAGGCACTGCTGACTGGTGTGTCCTGCATGCCCGGAGTCGCCTGCTGGGCCTGCAGGGCCAAAATGGCTGGCTGGGCCTGCTGCGCCTGCTGGGCCTGCGGGGCCGGAGTGGCTGGCTGGGCCTGCTGGGCCTGCTGGGCCTGTGGGGCCAGAGTGGCTGGCTGGGCCTGCGGGGCCTGTGGGGCCAGAGTGGCTGGCTGGGCCTGCGGGGCCTGTGGGGCCAGAGTGGCTGGCTGGGCCTGTGGGGCCTGCGGGGCCTGTGGGGCCAGAGTGGCTGGCTGGGCCTGCTGGGCCTGCTGGGCCTGCGGAGCCTGTGGTGCCAGAGTGGCTGGCTGGGCCTGCTGGGCCTGCTGGGCCTGTTGGGCCGGAGTGGCCAGAGTGGCCTGCTGGTCCTGCGGGGGCCACATGCCCTGCCGGGGGCCCATGCTCCAGGGCACCATTGCTTGTGGATCCATACTGTGGGCCCAACTGGGATGGGACCACATTGGGTGGCCCCACATTTGTCCAGCCCACATTGGCTGGGAGCCAGGCGGTGCCATTATCCTGGCTGGAGGGGCCATTGCTGGAGGCAATTGATGGCACCTTGTGGATGGCCCAGGTGGACTTTCATACGAGGGCCCTGCTGCAGGTGATGTTGCTGCAGGTGGTCCTGCATCTTCACAAGGTGCAGGAACCTGCGGAGGCAGGGGACGCCTGGCTGGTACTGAAATGAGACAAGATTTTGATTTGAGTTGTTGTTTCCATATCTCTGAGATCAGAGTGACTTGTAATTGGCTGTGAATGTTTGACGCTAATCAAAATTGATCGGCATCATTAGTAGTGTGGATCCTGGCTGGGATCTTTCCTGTTATGTGACAGCGACTGCTGGCAGCAGCAGTTGGACCAAGGGGATGATAGATGGCGCTGCCGCTGTTATATACATCATTTTCAACTTACACAGAAGCCCAAAAGCACTAGCCCTCACACTAATCCGAACCCCTTACCTTAACAACACCATAACCCACTAAATATGCATGATTATATAATCTCCAGGAAAATGCTGTGACATGTAGAGGCTGCTCACTGCTGCTACCAGCAGTCACGGTCAGATAACAGGAAAGGGCCCATGGCTCATATGACTATATGTAATGCTGGTGCGGTGTGCCTACTGCAGTTAATTAGGACACATGCTCATCTGAATCTGTTGGCCAGTGTGTGAGACCAATCTGTGACCAATCCTCAGCAATGTGAGTTAACATGTTAATGTAACATGGTCCAGATTATGCTGTTACACGACACAAACTTGCAGTCCATCAGAGTCTGTATCCGCATATGCTGCAGTGTGCACATCCATACATGTAGTCTCATGGGGATGTACCAGCTAGACCGGACCTATCCTGTTGTATGTGCGCATCTCTGGAAGTGCACCGCCAACGACTCTAGCTACGCCAGCCCAGCAGGCCAGGTAAGTGGTTATGGGCTTCGGGTTCTGGCTACAGTTAGGGGGTATGGGTTAGAGTTAGAAAGTGGGGTTTAGAGGGTTAGGGTTAGAGGGTTCGGGGCTTTGGGTGTACCAACTATTTTTGATGGCTACATGTCCTCTCCCTGGGCCTCACTTCGCTCCCACCGGTTAGGATGGAGTGTCGGGCTTGCACTCCTCTAACCAGTGTTTCAATCTCCTGGCTCGTGAAATTTGCTGCCCTTTTGCGTGCAGCAGCAGCAGCTTGCTGGCCAGCCTATGGCTGGGGGCCTGCTCTCCATGCCCTTCACTGTCTTCTCTCTCCATCTCTCCTCCTCTATCTCTCTTTCTCTGACAAAACCTCCAACTACAAGACCTGTGTGTCCACTTGCACAGCATACAACACAGTCACAGATTTACGAATTTCACTCCCTTTTAAACTATTTGTGCCCTTGATTGTCATCTTCCTATTGGTTAATTGATTTCAGGTTTGATTTCAGGATTACGGGCTTGAGACTTGGCCGTAGCTTCTTAGTGAAGCATGTACGGGTTTGGCGGATGATTGCCCTCCAAGCCCGTAGCTCGTTATTCAAACCCGTGCGGGCTTGCATGATAGATGAAGTTAAATATCTTTATTTGCGCATTTGAGAGTAGGGGAATGTTGAGCTATTAATTCTGAAACCAAACATCACTTTCACTTTTAATAAAAGTACAGGATGGCTTTTCTATGGTACGACTTGTAAGTTAGCCCTTTACGACCCGTAGGTCTATTTTACCCATTTACAGACTTGACGGAGGCTAATCCCGCAGCCTTTGCGGGTCTGAGGTGCTCCAAGCCCTCGGGACTTTGTCCACGGATATTTTACAAGAATTTGAAAATACAAAAATTACGGATTTGAGTATATGGGAATGTTGTGCTATTTTTGCTAACACCTTCAATCACTTTATAGTCTCCTCAGAGTGCAGGATGGCTTTATTTGGGCTTTATTATGTGCTTAATTGGTGCTAGCGGGACCTGTTTGCTGCAAGTAAGCTGCGGCTCGCTTTTAGCCTTGCACAGAGGTTTCCCGTAGCAATTGAATAGCAACCGGGGCTTTCTTGCAGCCGAAACTCTTGCGGCCATTTTAGATCAAAGGCTTTCCTCCGGCGCAAGCAGCTGCAAGGGATAACAAGGCGCCGGCCGCAAGCCTGCCGGAGCCCCCGGCCGGAAGGGAATAGAATAGCCGAATAGCTTGCGGCCGGTCCTTGCGGCCCCACATCTCCTACGGCCGCTAATAGAATGAGGCCCATAGTAATTAAGATTGACAACAGGCTTTTACCCCATCGAGTTCAATCTTTTTAGATCTCTTCTGATCTGCAATATGCGCATTAGTTGTTAATTGATCCAGAGGAAGACAAACAGAAAAAAAAGCATTGCCAATTGTCTCAAAAGGAGAAAAATTTAAATTCCTTCATGACCCCAGAAACTGGCGATTGGATTCCTCCCTGGATCAATACTCCCTCTTTAATTATCCAGCATAACCCTGATTGCCCTTTTTATTAAAAAATATATATCCAATCCCTTTTTAAAGTGATCTATCAAATCTTCAGTCACCCCCTCCTTTGGTAGAGAATTCCACAGATTAACCACGCTTACTGTGAAGAGCCCTTTTCCTTCGTTAAGGAGGAATTTTTTTACTTCTAACCTCAAAGGATGCATCCACTGAGTTTCCTTGATCCAAGTTCCTACTTACCTACTCATAGAAACAAATTAGATTTGTTTGACATGAGCTATCACTCATAAATCCATGTTGACTCCTACTTATAATCCCGTTCAAATAGAGATACAGCCCCATTACATTTGAAGCCTGTATCGGCATTGGCACACCCGCAAAGGCTGCAGGCTTGAAATTCGGCTGCGTTACAAAGGTCTTAAATTCAACTATGCCGCAAGTTATGGGCCAGAGAGGCAAGCCCGTAAACCCGTAGGCCAAGCCACGATCGGCCATCACAGTACAAATTGCGGTATAACGTAGTGCGACACAGGCCTCTCAGCCAATAGAAAGCGGTCTAGCCAAAGATGATTGGCAGAGGGAGATTATAAATTTGCGTACTACCCACCCATGTGTTGACTGTGTTATATTTTCTTTCGAAGTAACACGCAAGTCTCTGAGATAGTGGTTTGTAAGAGTCAGAGAGAGAGTAGGAGAGTTTAGAGAGAAGTATTTTGCGTTTTTGTTCATTTATATACTATTACATAAGATTTTACACTTAATCCTTGATTACACATGTTTACAGATTGCTCATAATTGCAATACACATAATTTAAACAACACACATAGAGACACATGGTTAGGTTATTCTACACACACACACCCATCCCATCCCCCACACCCCATCCCCCACCAGTTACTAAATACACATAATACACACATTTTTTTTACATCCTAAATATACAGCAACACTTATTTGTATTTATCCTTATTTTCTTTTTGGGATTATGATGGAGGGAGGGGAGAGGAGTGGAGAGTTGGGGAGGAGGAGAAGAGGGGATGCAAGGCAGAGAGAGAGGAGAAAGAGGTGGCCCTGGGGAGTAGTGGCGGAGGAAGAGGTGGATGAAGAGGAGGAGGTGGAGGGGGAGGACAATGGGAGTGTAGAACTGGGTGGTGGCATGATGGCCCTAGCATCAGGCACACTTAGGAGAGGGACAGAGGGGAAGGGGCCTGATTCCAGGGATGGGGTGGTAGTTCAGGGAAGGGACAGGCCTCAGGGACAGGTCAGGCAGGCAAGGATCCCCGTTCACAGTTGGGAGGGCAAGAGGCTGAAGGCAAGCACAGGGCCAACAATTTATCACACCAGGAGAATGTGGTCATCCTCAGTGCTATCCGTTGCCATCCCGTGATTCTTGCAGGGGGAGGGAAGTTAGGCCAGGCCCTAGGGCTCAGGCATGGAAGGAGGTAGCGACTGAGGTTACAGCATTCAGCACAGCGCCAAGGGATGTGAGGTTCATCAAGCACCGGTTTGACAACATGAGGACCAAGGTGAGGAGGATGATGGCCAAGGAGGAGAAGAATGTGACTGTGACCTATAATAAGTGGGAGAGGGTCGCCAAGGACCTTCTGAGAAAGGTGCCTGCTGCTTGAGCTTCAAGCCTGGTGGCACAGCAGGTCCCTGCCTCCATGTCAGGTGAATATCACATACACCAATGTGCCACCACATGTGCATTACACACACTACACATGTACATGATGACCAACAAGGACACCACCTCCCCCCACCCACCCACAGCAGTGCACTAGATGCCACCACCACAACCGGGCCCACTTACACCAACCGCCAGGTTTGCCCCAGGCTCCAGCCGGGCCCCAGACACTCCCCACTCCCACATCGTTACCTCCTCACCTGGCCACACCCCACGGGCCTACATCACCAACATCAGGCCAGGATGCGCAGGCGGAGATGCTAGCCCTTATGCAACAGTAGGTGAAGTTGCTCCGGGGGATCCAGTCCAGCATCTCCGCCAATCATTCAGAGATCATGTGCCTGGCTGCTCAGGATTGGGGCGGACCAGAGCGCATTCCTGGGAGTAACAGCAGAAGCCATGGAACACGCTCTGGTCCCAAGCCCCACCTCCTCAACCCCAGAGGCATCAGTTTCATGTTTTAGTGTTGCTATTTAATCAGGTAGTGTGTATTTAATTGCTTGATACATCTTGCAGCAAGGCTTTTCATATTGGCATGTGCATGAACATACCAACATATGATAAAATTGCATAATTTTTAAAGTAATATTTAATCTGGTAATGTGTCTTCAATTGCTTTCTGCATGTTGCAGCATGGATTTTTATATTGGCATATGCATGACCATTCCAACATATGATACAATAAAATATTTTTTAAATGCTTATTTTTATCAGGGGATTATTGTGCATGTAATTGTAATGCCTTTCCATGCTTTTCCCATATTTGAAAGCCCAATGGTGTGTTTATATTGTCTTTTACAGTGTTAAGAAATTGTCTGTAAACCCTTTGCGAGTCCTTTTTGGCGGCCGTAATGTTTTTGACTCCATTTACGGGTTACGGGCTTAAACACCAGGGCGTCTTAGGAAATCTGTTGCAATTTAAAAGCGTGATTGGAACGTAACAGTTACAAGCTTGACAGAACAAAGGATTTGCGGCCACAGAGTTCAAATGTAGACGGCCCGTAGGGTTTTTTCGTCCCTTGACCCGCAAATCGTTAGTGGGTAGCTTTACAGGGCCAATTTAATAGCCCTAAGTCTTGCGGGCTATCTTACGGGCTACGGTTTTACACGTTCCGGGAAATTAATAGGGCTGTAAGGTTTTGCCACAAGTGATAGAACACCCCATTTTGAGCTGGAAACTATGGACTCAATTCAAGGAGCGCATAATGTAGCCTGTAAACTATTTTGCTATTCAACTGGCGTCTTTTTGCAAGCCACAAACAATCTGCTGGTTAGAAGCTGAAAATCCCTGTAGTTGTTACATCCGTAACCTACTTATATTGACCTTTCAAGCCTGCAAGAGTTGCAATCGCTACAATTACCCAAGGCCAATAATTTTTTAAACCCGCAAACGGAAAATGTTGCCCAAAATCTTACAGGTTCCAAATGGGACCCGTAAAGGGTTTACAGACTTGTTTATAACACTGCAAAAGACAATAAACCACACCAATGGACTTTAAAATATGAGAAAAATAATGGAAGGCATTCGAATTCATTGCAGAACAATTACAAAAAATAGCCTTAAATTTTTTTTTCCATATGTTGGAATGGTCATGCGTATGCCAATATGAAAAGTCATGCTGCAAGCTGCTGAAATCAATTAAAGACACACTACTTTATTAAATTGCAAAATAAAAACATGGGCACGGAGTTCACCATAGCTTCACAGGTTGCCACTGGAGTCCTCTTCCACTCCTCCATGATGACATCACAGAGCTGGTGGATGTTAGAGCCATGCACTCCCCCACCTTCTGTTTTGAGGATGCCCCACGGATGCTCAATAGGGTTTAGATCTAGTGACGTGCCCTCAGCTTCTTGAGCAAGGCAGTGGTCACCTTGGAGATGTGTTTGGGGTTGTTATCATGTTGGAATACTGCCCTGCGGACCAGTCTCTGAAGGGAGGGGATCATGCTCTGCTTCCGTATGTAACAGTACATGTTGGCGTTCATAGTTCCCTCAATGAACTGTAGTTCCCCAATGCTGGCAGCACTCATGCAGGCCCAGAGACTCCCACAACCAAAAGTATACATCTATACTGAGTAAAGGTAGTTGAAATAATCCCTAAATGACAGATAAACGGATAAAAACACTGATATGAGATGAAACCCTCAGTTTGAACGTAAACAGTGATGCAGAGAGAGTGGAGGCAGCATCTGACATCAGCAGGTAAATGCATATAGGGGGAATCAACACAAAATATTATATAAAACATATACACACATATAGACATATGTGTATATATGTTTGGTCTGGGCCTGCAATTACACAGCCACATGACATATATCAAGTACCAGGGGAACATTCTATTTTTTGTTGTTCAGTCCTTCAGTCTTGTCTGACTCTCTGTGACTCTATGGACTGCAGCACACTTACTTATGTCTCTTTCTGTGCTTATCCACAAGGTTAGGCATGGGGATACTTGGGTGCGTTGCCAATTTCTTCTCCAGTGGTCTGTGATTTCTCTGACCTCTTTGCTATGACTGCCCACCTAGTGTGACCCTATATTGTATAGCTCACAGATTCATTGAAGTACACAAGTCCCTAAACAAGGTAGCGAACCAGAAGGGGACCAAAAACCACACTAATCTACTCTAACTTACCAGGAATGGCCACAAAACACATGGAGGCTGGGAAAAGGCACATTCATCAACAGCCAAATCACCTCCATCAGGGATAATCTCTTCTATGCCCATCCTGGTAAGTCCGATTCCAGGGCTGGTGGGATTAAGTGTTTTGCTATCAATCAATTCACATTATCACCTGTCATATTGTTGGGAATGCTGTTTGCCACACAATGTAAGGTTTTTGTCATTTGAGCACCTTCGGCACTCATTGCAAGTCCCGCGCCTTTGGTGCTCATGGCAAGGCTCACAATGAGCACCTTTCGACGCTCATTGCGAACCTCTCCCCTGGTGTAATTTTGCTTCTCTGTGCACCCACTGCGCTCATTGTGAGCCCCTCACTGAACACCTTCGGTGCTCATCGCTTGGCTCGCAATGAGCGCCTTTCACACTCATTGAGAGCCTCTCCGCTCGTATAATTTTGGTGGTGTGAGCACCCTTGGGGCTCATTGCAAGGGCCGCGCTGATCGCCTTTGATCGCTTTGCGAGCCTCTACACTGGTAAACTTTTGGTTCTCCAAGCACTTTGTGCTCTGATTGTGACCCCCGCGTTGACCACTTGTGTAGTTTTGGTGGTCTGAGCACCTTTGGCGCTCCTTGCCAGCAATTGCGGCCCGTGAGCCTTCAAGCATTAGCAAAAACCTGTATTGCTTACAACTATATATGTGATTGCATAGTAACTAGTGCTCATTAGTTATCTGATAAAGGATTTTGACACAAATGTGATGTATGTGGATGTCTCAAAACCCCAGCCATTGAAAATACACTGACCGTACAACAAAGCTTTATTTCATACACAGAGCACAATCAGAAATGTGCAAGACTGTACATTAATTACATGGATGTGGTGTGGGCGGTACCTGGAAGGGCAAGAGGCATTTTGGGAAAAAGGGGATACCTAAAGAGGGTAATGTCATATTCTAGAATAATCATGATGCATAGCACCTACCAGGGTCACATGTGGTCAATACACCACTGCAACTGGAATCTGATGAAAAAAGGATGATCAGAAATCACTACATTTAATCAAAGTAACCAGCCATGCGCATAGCACTTACTTCTGATTAGCATCTGCTCAATTAAACAGACACATAAATATCTGGATAGAGATGTCGCGAACAGTTTGCCCGTGGACTATTCGCGGTGATTTTGGCATGTTCGCGTTCGTATCGGACTGCGAACACATGCGCTTTTCGGTTCGCCTCCTATTCTTTATCACCTCACAGTCAGCAGACACATTCTAGCCAATCAGCAGCATACACTCCCTTCCAGGGCTTTCATCTGAAGGGCAGCATACATTTTAGAATCATTCTGAAGCTGCATTCGATGTAAGAGGACAGATAGTGTAGCTGCTGGGGATTTAATAGGGAAATAGATAGCCAGGGTGTGTATTTAGCTTCCACTACAGACCTGAAGGACTAAATCTAATTTCAGTTGCCTGCCTGTGTCAGGCTCACAGCTTATATTGTGCTCAGTGAAATAAAACAACACTTTTTTGACTGTAATAGATTGAATAGCAATTGCCTGCCTACAAGCGTGTGTGTGAAGCCTATTGCATCTACTCTGCCAACTTTTGACAGTGCACAGTGATACGTAATATCTGGTGCAACTGTAGTGTACAGTGACATAAAACAACACTTTTTTGACTGTAATAGATTGAATAGCAATTGCCTGCTTACAAGCGTGTGTGTGAAGCCTATTGCATCTACTCTGCCAACTTTTGCCAGTGCACAGTGATACGTCATATCTGGTGCAACTGTAGTGTACAGTGAAATAAAACAACACTTTTTGGACTGTAATAGATTGAATAGCAATTGCCTGCCTACAAGCGTGTGTGTGAAGCCTATTGCATCTACTCTGCCAACTTTTGCCAGTGCACAGTGATATGTCATATCTGGTGCAACTGTAGTGTACAGTGACATAAAACAACACTTTTTTGACTGTAATAGATTGAATAGCAATTGCTTGCCTACAGGCATGTGTGTGAAGCCTATTGCATCTACTCTGCCAACTTTTGCCAGTGCACAGTGACACTCATGTCTGGTGGCACCTTAGATTGCATGCGCAGTGCCCCAAACTTGAAGTAGGAGGTCCGACCAAGCATCTTTTTCCATCTCCCTGTTCCAAAAATCAATGCCATATACACGTCCCCTGATAGTGGACGTAACAGGGATTAAACCGATAGGAATAGTACTACTTAACAGTACACACCTTATAATAATGCAGACAGAGGCAACGCAGAGAGAGGAGTCTGAAGAAGAGGAGTCAGAGGAGGAAGGTGGCTTTGAGGAGGTGGAAGACCAAACACAGCAGGCGTCCCATGGGGCTTGTTGTCACCTTCCGGGGACCCTTGGTGGCTGGGTGGAGGAAGAGACCTTCAATGACATCAGTGAGGACAAGGAATGGGACATGGCTAGCTTGGTATCCAACCTTGTGCAAATGGGGAGTTTGCGGTTGTGCAAAGGGACTGTTTGTGGTTGTTTGCGGTGCATTAAACAGGGAGATTGGTCTGTTACTGTGAAGCGGGTGTAACCCTTACACTACCTGATCAATACAACATCATACCTGATGTTTTAAAGCATGTTATTCCAAACAATTTAGGAATGTTAGGTGATTTATGCCCTTTATGGCTTAAAACCAGACTCTGCATCAACTATGTAATTTTCCGTGGGAGTTTTGCCATGGATCCCCCTCCGGCATGCCACAGTCCAGGTGTTAGTCCCCTTGAAACAACTTTCCCATCAATATTGTGGCCAGAAAGAGTCCCTGTGGGTTTTGAAATTCGCCTGCCCATTGACGTCTATGGCGGTTCGCCCGGTTCGCCCGTTCGCGAACATTTGATGGAAGTTCGCGTCCGCGGTTCACGAACCGAAAATTTGATGTTTGCGACATCACTAACATAGTCTAATGTGGTTTATATAATACAATGTACTTTATGTGACACAGGCTTTTACATTAGAGAAACCAGACAAAAAATGCACTTAAGGATGAATTTTCACAGACATTCAATAAGAAAGAATAATTAAGTTATTGTAACCCAGTGGGACACAATTTTAGCGAGATAGATCACTCCATCCAAAACTTAAAAGTCAAAATTAAAAAGTAAAAAACATCCAAGAGAGAAAAGCATTTGAAATAAAGCTGATCACATTCTTCAACACTAAAAATATAGGACTTAATATGGACTTACGTTTTCTAACACATAATCACAATTTCATGTGATTTATTTCTTATTTTACCATAACAGGCTTAAAACTCTAAGTGAGATGTTTGTCCAACAGGAAGGATAACAATGTGGACTAAAATGCTCTGTTTTTAAAATATATATTGATGTATTTGTGTATTTAATATGTGTATATATGTTCCCTGTACTATGTTGTGTTTATTTCCCCTATATGTATCTACCTGATGATGTCAACTGCTGTCTCCACTCTCTCTGCATCACTGTTTTTATTCAAAATGAGGGTTCCATCTCATGTCAATATTGCTGGAGACTTGATAAAGCGATGCTAAACCAATACAAAATGTATCATAATATACTGCAATACTCATTATTAATCTATCAATATATAGATTATTAAGTACAAAATTACTATATATATATATATATATATATATATATATATATATATATATACAGTGCCTTGCAAAAGTATTCACCCCCCTTGACGTTTTACCTATTTTTTTACATTACAGCCTTAAGTTCAATGTTTTGTTAATCTGAATTTTATGTGATGGATCAGAACACAATAGTTTAAGTTGGTGAAGTGAAATGAGAAAAATATATACATAAAACTATTTTTAGAAATAGAAAACAGAAAATTAGCGTTTGCATATGTATTCACCTCCTTTGTTATGAAGCCCATAGCTATGGTGTAACCAATTACTTTCAGAAGTCACATAATTAGTGAAATGATGTCCACCTTTTTTTTTTCAAAATCTTTTTATTGACACATACACAACATTCAGTAAAGCATTGTTGTTTGGCTCGCAGGTTCAAGACAGTTTTGCATTAACAGGTTTTTGTAACAACAGTTTATAAAACTATTACACTTTTATTGTCTATAATGGTTGTCCTGGCCTGACTATTTTGGTTATCTGCTTTATGTGTCCACCATATCCTTTTTCCATTTTCTCAACTTGCAGGAAACTCCTGCTAGCTACTCCTTCCCTAGCAGTTGTCTTCTCGAGACTAAGCTTGTTAAAATCTTATATGTGAGCTAACTTGTTGCTTATCTATATATACATATATACTGTATATATATATATATATATATATATATATATATATATATATATATATATATATATATATATATATATATATATATATATATATATATATATATATATATATATGGGTGTTTCATTGTTGCCTATCTCGAGATTTACCTTATGTACCTGATATGTGGGAAGTATAACATCAAACAAACAATAAATAAACAAAACAATGATATTATGACCTGTATCTCCCCCTGCTTTTTTCTTTTTCCCTTCCTTCTGCCTGTCTATCTTCTTCAGTTTACGCAATTCGCCAGCGGTTGTCAACGCCCGAGGCACCCTTCACCCTGGCCAGGGGCCTCCGCCTCAGCTCGGTTATGCCTTCACTTTTGAGTGCACTAATCTCTGTTCCTATTCAAGTTTTTGTTAAATTGAGATAGCTTTGTCTGATTCCATTCATCTGTCCCAGATCTGATTAAAAGTGGAGAGGGAGTTGTCTATTGAGTGCATCATTTTTTCATATATCATGATGTGGTTTAATTTCTTTATAACCTCTTGGGCGTCTAAGTGGGGTAATTTCCAATTCTTTGCAATGTGGCTTTTAGTTGCCATCATGTCCTTTTGTATCCATTTGTTGGAATTCTTGCTTATGCTCAATACCGGCATTCCCAGTAAGCATGTTTCCCTAGAGGGGTGTATTTCCTTGTCTAATACTTCTGAGATCATTACAGTTACCTTCCGCCACAAGGCTTGTACTCTTGGACAGTCCCACCTTATGTGGCCAAAGGTTCCTCTATCTGAGCAATTCCTAAAGCACTCAGAGGGGGGGAAGCGGATTTATCTTATTTAGCCTGTCGGGAGTCATGTATACCCTGTGTAGTACTTTTGTTGCCGTCTCTAAATAGCTAAAGAAGAGGGAGCCCTTAGTCAGTTTTCTGTGTATTTTTCCCCATCTCTGAGTGTCCCAGGTTATTCCCAATTCCTGTTCCATTTGTAGGACGTGTTTGGGCTTTTGGTCTTTAGGTGGCTTGTTAGCTAGCGAGTAAAGGGCACCTAATATGCCTCTGGCTAGGGGGTTCTGTTCACATATTTTCGCGAACCAGGTGTCCTGCAGAGGTCCCCCGGTTTTGGCCAGTTCTTGAACCCTGTGGCGTATTTTGTTGTAGTTAAATATCTCTCTGGCCGCCAAGTTATATTTATTTATAAATTGTACAGAGGTCAGGAGGTTGCCGTCTTGGAACCACGACCCCAGTAGGTCTAGTTTCCGCGACAGCCACCATGCTTTTGACCCCCCCCCCCAACTCGTTAGCAATCTGTGACCCCGAAAGGACAGGCGTAAGGGATGAGAGGGTGTGTGCTAACTGACGCCCGGAGTTCGCCCCCCCCCCCCAAACCTGTAAGGATAGTTTAATCATTGGATTATTGTAGCCTGACTTTGCTATTGGGGGAAGTGTTGGGGACCAGATGATATTATCCCATTTGTAGGGTTTCATCTGGTAGTTCTCCAGGAATACCCATACTGGTTGGTGTTCACTGGAATGAGCTTGTGGTAGGAAGGAAATCTGGGCTGCTCTGAAGTAGTGTATCAGATTTGGGCACGCCAAACCCCCTGCTTCTCTGTCTCTGCACATTAGGGACTTGTTAATTCTCGGGTGTTTGTGTTGCCAGATGAATCGAAAAACTGCCTTTTGGAAGCTTTCTAGGTCTCCTTTATGTATCCGAATTGGGAGTGTTCTAAAGTAGTATAACATTTTGGGCAACATGTTCATTTTAAAGGCGTTTATTCTTCCTGTCCATGACAGGTTGTATCTATTCCACCTAAGTAGATCCGCTTGTAGTTTTTTTGTAAAGGGGGGTATAATTTTCATTGTATAGTGCTGACATCTCAGGAATGAGATTAACTCCTTGGTATTTGATACTTCCCTTTGGCCATGAAAACAAGTATCTTTCTTTTAAGTTTTGCACCTGGTCTGAGGGTACTCTAATGCATATTATTTCAGATTTATCTGTATTAACTTTAAGGCCTGACAAATTCCCGTATCGGGCCATTAAATCCATAAAGGCTGCTATTGAGGTTACCGTTTTTGTAAGCGTACAAAGGATTTTGTCTGCAAACAGGCAGCATTTCATTTGTAGGCATCCTACTTCGATTCCCTGTATCGTGGGGCATGTCCTAATGGCCTGAGCAAGAGGCTCGATTGCAAGTGCGAATAGTAACGGGGACAGGGGGCATCCCTGCCTCGTACCCCTTTGAATGTTTATGAGATCTATGTTAGCCCCTGGGAGCTTAAGGCTTGCCATCGGTGTTTTATATAATGTGTTTACCAGATTTATAAATTTGCCTCTGATGCCGAATCTGTCTAGTACCTCATGCAAGTAGGGCCATTCAACTGAGTCAAATGCCTTTTCTAGATCTAAGGCTACTATGCTGAGAGGTATATTTGCATTTTTAGCTATATGGGAGACATTTAGAATACGCCATATGTTGTCCCCAGCTTGCCTGAAGGGCACAAAGCCCACTTGGTCCTTATGTATTAGTTTGGGTAGGTATTTGGCTACTCTTGATGCCATTAGCTTAGCTAGGACTTTAATGTCCCCGTTTAAAAGGGATATAGGTCTATAGTTCCTTGGGTTTAATGTTTCCTTTCCAGATTTAGGGATGAAGATTACGTTTGCCTGGTTTAGCTCGGGTGGCATTGGTTTTCCTAGTAGCATCTCGTAAAATAGTTTGCTTAGGTATGGGGCTAGATGGTTTGCAAGGCTTTTATAGTACAAGTTCGAGTAACGGTCCGAGCCAGGAGCTTTTCCTAATTTAAGCATTTTGATAGTTTCAATAACTTCACATGGAGTTATCTCTGCATTTAGGGAGTCTAAGTCCCCCTCCGAGATTTTGGGAATGTCTAGGCTGTTGAGAAATTCCTGCATTGTAAAGTCGTTGGCTTTCGTTTTTGTCGAGTAAATTTCTTGAAAGCATTTTTGAAATGTCTTTTTTATTTCCGATTGGTTCATTGTAATTGCTCCATTTTCTGTTTTAATTTTGGTGATATGAGTTAAATTTTTCTTTAGATTAAGTCTGCGTGCTAGCATAGGGGATGGCTTGTTACCATGGGCATACAATTTATGCCTAGTCTTCCTAAGGGCCTGCTCAGTTTTTGTGGCTAGGACCGCATCTAGTTCTATTCTGTTGTTGTCTAGTTGGGTTCTATAGACCCCTAGGAGTTTGGCCTGACTTGCCTTTTCCAAGTACTGCAATTTTTTAAATACTGCATTTTCTTTTTGTATGTACTGTTTCTTTCTGGCAGCTGCCAGTTTAATCAAGGTGCCTCTAATGTATGCTTTGTGCGCCACCCAGACCCACCCTATGTTTGCCTCGGGGACCATGTTTATCGTGAAGTATTCTTGGATGTCATGTTCTACTTGTGCTAACGTTCCGGGATTGGTTAGGAGTGCCTCGTTTATGCTCCACTTCCCGGGGGCTGTAAGGCTTAGTCCCAGCTTAATTTTGATATTCACTACTGCATGTTCAGACCAGGGGCAGGGGTAGATTTGGGCATCTACTATATGGTTGAATAGCAAAGTATGAGTTAGGAGGACATCTATTCTGGAGTAGGAATTGTGTGTTGGAGAGTAATAAGAGTATTCCCTTTCCGAGGGGTCGAGTCCCCTCCAGGCGTCAATCAACTCCAGCTCCCTCATTTGTGTATGGATTGTTTTGAGCTGTCTCGTGTTTCTCGTGATTTGGGTTGCTTTCGGTCTGTCTACAGAAGGCTCAAGAGTAAGGTTAATATCCCCTCCTAAAATGATTTTGCCCCAGTCTTTCTGCTTCAAGGTGCTCAGCAATTTAATGAGCGCTTTGGTGGGCGCTGTAGTGGGGGCGTAGATATTGACCAAGGAGATTCTAAGATTTAGGATGGTTCCTGTTAGCATTAGATAATTACCCTCTTTGTCTTTGGTTTGTTTTTCTACTATGAATGGGAAATCACCGTGTATTAATGTAGCTAAGCCTGCTTTTTTGCTTTTCTGGTCGCATGTGTAGAATACTGGGAATTCCTTGTGTAGGTAAGTGGGTACTTTGCCCTGGGCAAAATGGGTTTCTTGCATAAATATGACAGATGGAAGGAATCTTTTATAAAACAGGAAGGCTTTGCGTCTTTTAAATTGAGAGTTGAAGCCCCTTACGTTGTGTGTTAAAAAGTTGTGCTCTACATCAGCCATTGGTTATTCATGTAGTTAACTGCATAAGTTCTCTGTGTGGAGTATGTACTGGCTAGGTTACCTTGATGGAGGATACTGAGGGAACATGGCCCTCGCCAGGGTCCCCTCTTGGGTGCCTCGGGCGCAGAGACCGCTTGTAAACCGGATAGACTAGGAAGACATGCAAAAGAGATACAGAAGCTTAATTGCAACATTTCAATAAACTGGTTAAAACATTTTCTATCAACTTGGTAGTTTCCCTGTCTCCCTAATTTTTCCCTTACTTAGAGGCCTGTAGTTATTACACCTATTACTGGGTTTGACCTCTTAGAGAGGACTCCCTCCTGGGGGTTCTACCTGGGGAGTTGTTTGGGGCTCTAAGCCCCCCTTAATCTCCATCCCTCTAACTCACTGAAGTCACCATAAGAGCTCCGCTACTGCTAGCTTTGTATACCTGCAAATAGCAGTCTAACTATCTTAACATAACTTATACATTCTAGCTGTTTGCTGCATTCTCCATGACCCAACCTGCTTGGGGGAAAGAAAAGCCTACAATACTCTCTCACTGGTCAGCATCGGGATCCTCGTGGTAGGCTGACAGATCGGTGTCCAGATCTCCTCCAGTATATTGCTCTAGAACGGGCCCTCTACTGGAGGCTGCTGCTTTTGATTTTTTGGCCGATATTTGCCATATCTTGGTGAGGCTAGGTCTGGGTCCTGGGCTTCTCCTTTCAGCGCCGCTGTCTTCTGCCAGCAGTTTCAGCTTTCTCAGGAGGATCTCAGCTCCTTCCACTGTGTGTACTCTGTAAGTGGATCCGCCTCGCTGGAAAATTATCAAGAATGGGAAAACCCACTTGTAGAGGATTTTGTGGCTGGACAGTATTTCCAGAAAGGGTTTCATCTCCTTTCTTTTTTGCAGTGTGGCCGGAGCCAGGTCCATGTATATTTGTATAGATGAATTGTCCGGGCCTTTTATTTCTTTGAGCTTTCTCGCTGCTGTGAGTATTACATCTCTTGCGCTTTGGTTGGCAAATCGTATTATTATGTCCTTAGATTGGTTGTTAGCCTTTGTCGGGCCAAGGGCCCTATGCGCTCTTTCAATTGCCCAGTCTGCTTAGCTGCTTGTTGGAATAATCCCAAGTATGACCGCTTTTGAGTATTGCGTTATGTCTGAAATGTTGTTTGGGACATTTCTCAATCTTATATTATGTCTTCGTTAACGATTCTCTAGGTCTTCAACCTTATCGCTCAGCTCTTTTATCTGTGAAGAGTGTTGCGCCGTTACTTCTTGGTCATGCATCTGGACTTCTGCTATCTGGTCTGTTTGCTCCTCTAACAGCTGCATTCTTTGTCCCAGGCCATGCAGCTCCTTTTTCAGGTCTGTGATAGCAATCGTCATTAGTTCTTGGAACATCTGCTTTATTTTCTCCATGTATTTGTCTGTTAGTTCCACCAGAGCGTGTACTACTTCAGGCCCATCCTCTCAGTCCAGCGATCATGGGTTCTGCGAGAGTATTGGCGTGTCATTTGGGGCTTTGTAATACTCCTGGATGTTTCTACTCGCTTGAGATTTCTTGGATTTGGTGCTGTTGCGAGCCGCCATGCTGCCTCCTTGACCTGAGGATGCGATCTAAGAAGCTTGCCGTCCGCTGACTCTGCGCTGTAGGTGAAGCAGGCTAGGGTAGTTACTTAGTTGAGCATGGAATTTTGGTAGGCTAGTGCTTTTCTGGTGACAGGCTCATGTGAGTTATTGCATCGTGCTAATAGTGCTGTTTAACAGGTTTGCAGACCTAGTGAATCTTCTCTTGTTAAATCTTTCCAGCTTTTTTGTGACATATTTCTCCCAATCAGTTGTCATTCATATAGTTAGGAGAAATGCTGTTTTTTGGTGCTGGATCCTGTACCCCCTTTTAGTCTTAATCCTTGAACAGTTGAGCTCAGGGCAGAGATGCTGTTGTGGGCTTCACTTGATTTCTCTGTGCTGCTGCATTGTGAAGGGTTGGGGTCACCCCGGGCATGCTTAAACAAGCTGCTGTTAATGTTGCCTGTGCTCCGTTGTGGTGACTTATCAGGGGACCCCCACTTGGTGGTCAAGCCTCAGAGTGTCCTCCTGTCCCCTCCAATCAGGGTGTTATTTTTGTGTTGCACCTCTTAGGGTGCTTGGTCTGGGCTACCCCTTCTTTCTGGCTACGTGTGTAGGGAGGTTGGGGGAGGGTTCCAGAGTGTGGCACCCTGCTTACCTCCTGGAGCAGCCTCTCCTTGCTGTCAGGCTCTCCCCTCGGTCTCTGGCATGGTTGCAGCGGGAGACCAGGTGTTGAAGGTCTCAGCCGCTGATGCTGCTCCAGTAGTGAGTGGTAGTCTTTGGGGGTTAATTGTGGGCTTCTGGGCTGCGTGGGTCACCCCTGCTGCACTTCTCTCCGTGCTGTTAGTGATCGCCAGGGAGGCCGGATGTACTAGGCCTCTACCACGCGGTGTGTCAAAATGCCCCGATTCTCTGAATTTTCGTGCCCTCCGATTCCTCTGCACCTCCTCTTTATAGTGCTGGTGCTCAAATTTAGATTTTAGTGGGGATTGGGGCCGATTACCCTGGTTTGCATCCGTTTTGGATCGGAGCTGTTGCAAGGCACGTCCTGCTGCTTCCTCAGTTAGGCCACGCCCCCGTTCGCAACATTTGATGGAAGTTCGCGTCCGCTGTTCGCAAACCTAAAATTTGATGTTCGCAACATCACTATATCTGGACTATCCCATCCAAACCAGTTTCACACATACACTGTGTTCCTATAACAAAAACCTGAAAAAGGGTGGTCAAAACAAAAAGGCAGAGGAGGATAAAAAATATCACAAAAAACATGCATGTACGGTACAGTGCTAATTACTGTAACTGTAACAATATACCAACTCACCTGATCTCCATCTGCAAGCATTACTAACCATGAGCTTGTTCTCAGGATATCTCACTGGCCATGACCATTAATAATGATCATCTCACAATAAATGCTTAGCTGTGACCAGCATCAGTGGTCCAGGTGTATTGTCACCTACTCCATATATTGTTAATATATAATATTGTTAATTAACATTGATATCACATCCATCAGCTATACAGGTGTTATCACATTTTAAAGGATACTCAGGATTTCAGCAATAGGGGTAAATACCCATTAATACGGAGAGGACACAAAGGTCAGCAGCCAGATGCAATGTTACCTACATCACACAATGATTTGTTCTCATACTAATATTGAGGAGAGGATCACATGCTTCACTAGTTAGCAGCAGAAACAGGTGGCAGTGGAGGTTTGGGAGGAGGAGAGGAGTGGCCGGGCTGCGGATGTGCCGGAGATGCCTCCAAGGTAGAGGCGGCAGGGCTGGGGTTCAGAGCGCACTCATGGCTTCTGAGGTGATTTGCTGGATTGCGGTCTGGCCCTCCTCCATCCTGAGCAGCCTGGCAAGTCTCAGACTGTAATCAGATGGTGCCTCCTCTCCTTCCTATTGAGCCTGGCCAGGCTGCTCATGACCTCTGTGTGATTGGCAGAGATGCTGGCCTGGATCCCTGCAGACACTCCAGTTGCTGATTCATGGTGGACAGCATGGCCGCACCTCCTTGTTCGTCTAGTTATAAATCTGGCTATCGGCAGGACTAAGTCCTATAAATGCAACTGAGCTTATTGTACACGTGGGTAGTGTATTAAATTAGTATAATCATGATAGTGATCACATAAATCTTTTTAATCCAGTGAGGGAATGATCAAGTCATTTTTAGTAATATTAACAGCCCACTGCCCTCAGTTTTTCTACAAAAATGTCCAAATCGTAAAATAATGGGCAGAAAAATATTTTTTATAAAATCAGCAACACACTTAAGAGAAAAATAAAACTGTCAAGTAGACTTTCTCAGAAAATCTATAATATTCCCAAGAGAATAGTAATTTTAATCTCCAATATTCAAGAAGGCAACACAAGTATGAAGAACTCCATCCATAGATCGTATGGCTGTGTCTAAAAACAGAAAAATGCTCTTATTTTGTGCAACCAGCAGGAAGGCATTCTGAAGATTTTTTTTATATAGCTTGGAATGTAGGATTAATGTACATTTTCCTCCATGTAAGGCAAAATATATATATGTATGTATGTATGACATCTTGATGAGTAACAAGGCCCCCGGTACCCTTTTTGTATTTATTATATGTAGAACCCATCTTTCTTTTAGACAGCTAAGATCTTCTCTTAAATGGCCTGTCAGATACCCTTCTCTGAACCATCTACGTTTGATGCCATAAAACTTGAGAGAATAAATCCATTGCTTCTAGCAGCCAAAAAAATAAAATATTAAACATGGTAAATATAACATTACTGGTAAGTATTGTATTAAATTGTCAAGATTTTCTGAATGTTATCTAGATCCATAGAATAGTTATTCATTACATTAATAATTAAAAATATATGTATACTCAGTTGTGTTGTTCAGTTCACATCTTTCACTATTAGAAGGACATATTTTCCTTTTATTCTTCAAAACTTGGCTTTGTGAGCTTCCTTTTGAGGACTGGAATATGGAACCACTGCTATCATAGCCAGTGTTATTTGCTACTGTAACGGTTATTCAGCCCCTTGAGAAAAATAAGATCACTGAGTGTATGTTTATGTTTTAGTTAATGTATTGCATGCTGCGTATTAGGTAAAATACTTGTTGTTGATGCATTGGCTTTTATTTGGCCTGCAGAAGGTAGACCACAGCTGTGGTACCCAAGCCAAGTAAGTGATTTACTCCAGATGTACTTACATTATTTATTTTCTATTTTGCTTACAGTTTAATCCTACAGAGAAACTGTTTTACTTTGATTTACATTAATTTCTGATCTACTTTGTTCTATTATACATGTTTTTAACCATGTCAGTGCCTTTTTTCTGCTCTACTCTTTACTTGTTTGCTCTGAAAAAAAGGAATTCTCACAAATTACATTTGCATGGATATATTCAATGTTTTTATTTCCAGGGAGTTATTATTTTATGTAATTTTAATTCTGGAAAAGTATTAACCCCTAATGCTTTTGATTTGCACAAGTGAAGTAATACTCAAGCATTTTCACATGAACTATGTTAGAGAACATTTTATTAAATTACTTTAAACATTTGAAGTGAATAATGTAGCCGTCAGTTTTGTGGCTATTACATTTGACTTCACAAAGTCAAAACAGTTTTTATATAGGTAGATAGGGTTTCAACTTCTTACATGATTGTATGTCTTTATATGTGTAGATCTGTCTATCGATACAAAATATAACAACCTCTGGGCAAAGTCCCTATGCTTGACACCAATGTACCAATGTGTAAACAATTTAAAAAAATAACTTTTATTAGAATAAATATAAAAACAGCTGTGATAGACCACTCAAAAAAAACAGAACATTTAAGATCTTAGTTACCCTTTTCTATGTAGTCACAAGTAACAATTAGTTGCATCTCTGGTATTATTGTCCTTCAGAGGCAACCTCATATCTGGAAGGCATATACTGCCAAAAGATTACTAAACAGCCTCGAAAAAAAAAAAATATTATCAAATTGATCTTTTGAAATGGTAAATCTAAAAAAAAGTAAATTAAAAAAAAATAACTTTTATTAGGATAAATATAAAAACAGCTGTTAGAGACCACTCCAAAAAACAGAACATTAAAGATCTTAGTTACCCTTTTCTATGTAGTCACAAGTAACAATTATTTCCATCTCTGGTATTATTGTCCTTCGGAGGCAACCTCATATTTGGAAGGCATATACTGCCAAAAGGTTACTAAACCGCCTTGAAAAAAAATAAAAATAAAAAAATTATTATCAAATTGATCTTTTGAAATGGTAAATCTAAAAAAATGTAAATTTAAAAAAAAATCCACACAAACAACTGTAAATAGACATTACATTTTTCCTATAGAACCTTAAAGCGAGTATAGAAACTTTTGGTTAAATTATATCAACAGATAGGTATTCAATGGTCTGTAATTGCTGAGTAAGTAGCATACTACAACAACCAAAGTCACAGACACATGTTTAAACCAACAGAGCAGTACCTAACAAAGACATAGAGGTGCTATTAACACATATGCTAAATCGCAGCACTGTTTTACTGTACAGAGCAGCTTTAGCAAAGGACAGTGCTTAAATGAAAAAATGCTGCAGAAAACAATGGTTGAAATATCTCACTAACTGTGAAAGAGGTAAAACTAAAAAGGTGGATCACAATAGCAATGGAATCTTCAATAGTATCAACAGCTACCACTAAACGTTTTTTTTTATTTCTAGTTACATTAATTGGTATAGAAGTGTTTAAACAGTATTGGGATCCAACACTATTATTAAGTAACTAAAGAACATATATACAATGTCATACCTAGCGACTATATGAGAAAACCTACTAAACATCACTTAGCAGTGTACGTCGGACTAGAAGGTAAGTATGATGAAGATAAAACTGCTGGTACACAGTATAAAGCTGTTATATCTAGTATATAACTAGGTTTGAATATAAGCAATAATAGATAACAGCAATAATACATAATAAACATCTAAATAAAATATAATGGCGTAAACAAAAACTTTAAAACTGGATTGATTCAGAATATATGGGACCTTCTCATAAATATGTAAAAATACTGAGCTGTAAGTTACAAATCTGTAGATCTAAAATGAATGCAAGAGAATGGCGATACAAGACTCTGAATAAATAAAATAAAAAACTGTAACATATGTGACCTTTAAAAATAGTAGATAACTATGTATTCATGGCCATCTAAGTAACTCTGAACTGAGCATAAACATGACAATGGAAAGCAATAATGAATAAAGATACATTTTTGTGATATATTTTAAACAAAAATATACTCACTAATGAAATAATACCAATCTTTTTAATAGTGATGAGTGATTAAAATGACACACAAGTGATGAAGGTAAAGTAACAAAAGGGATAAAATTCCATACTTGATATGAAACAGAGCATTTTGTAATATATGTTGCACTTAGCGATCGTGCAACACATGCGGGATGTGAGGTTAAGTGACTATACATAGCAATTACCTTTAGTGATGTGGTTGTGCTGAGCTTGGAGTTGAACATAGAAATTAAACAAATATAATGCCGTTATACTGATTTAATAAATAAATATATATTTCTGCTTTGCATTTTGTATCTAGATCAAAAACTCTTTACTGATATTCCGGGTATGAGTGAGAATAAGTCCTACTGATATTCAAAAGTAAATACCCCACAAATAGTACTATATCAAATAGTAATTTTTGGTGAAGGATGGTTTTATGATGGTATAAAGAGATTTGAGAGCTGTTACAACACATTTAGTCTTAATAAAATTGTTTTTGCTTTTTTCTTGAGTTACAATGTTAAACAGATGGAGTAGATGCTACAAAAAAAAAAATGTCATCTTCATGCAAAACTCTGCAACATTTAATTTTGCTGATGATAATTGATAAAAATATAAATATATAACTGGTGTGTGTATGTTTGCGTCACACACCATGCTGATCCACTTGATATCCATGGCAGAGATACTGGAGTGGGTTGCCAGTTCCGTCTCCAGTGGGCCACAGCATACAGATCCTGGTATTCCTAGGTGGTCTCCCCATTCAAGTACTGAACAGGCCCAACCCTGCTTGGCTTCAGGGTGGTGTGACCTCTTAGTTATGCGGGTTTGCAGTTCTAAGTAACCTGAGCACCAGTGAGTGGAAGATAACAAACAGGGAATAACAAATCCAGAACTAAAATCACATAGTAACAGATTAGCCTTCTTAGAATAACCTGGTTGACTACCGTATTACCTGGATCGGAGTTGTTGCTCTTAGAAGCAGGCTCCGCATTAGCTCTAAGCCTCTTGAAACATCTGAACATAGGGTGCTGATTTCCAGACTCTGAACACTAGTGCTTAAATCTGGACGAAGACCCGCCTTTGCACATGCTCTCATTGTCCTGGTAGAAGTAGCTCCTGACTGTGATGGAGCCACCTTCTTAATAGTGTAACTATTTTCATCCAGTTAACCATTTCCCTATAGTTTCACCTGATGTCTTCCATGGCTGCCATTCACTGACAGAAGTGATCATCGTAAGACCATCAGACCATCATTACCATCAGGCCATAAATAACAAATTAGTGACAAACAGTTCTTGGGAAATCTTTCCCCAATGATACTGGCAATTAGCGTGAAAGCTTGGAGTTAATTAGAAAATGTCTTAGGTGTATCTAATTTTTTCCCCTTCTTTTTCTTTTTTAGTTTAATCCTTTCTCTCTTTGACATCAAAACTAGTTATCAAGGGGAGGGAGTGAAAAGATTTCTATAGATTCCCTCCTCCAGATCTTTTCCTTTGTCTCAAGCAGAAAATGCATGCCAATCAAACCTTCCCACCGGCCTCTCTTTTCTGTGGGACATTAACAGCTGGAGCAGAATAAGCCTCAATATTGGTTGTTATTGGGCTGGGTAACCCACTCCCTACCTGATGCGGGCCTACCTGGGAAGAATTTACCAGAACCCATGCATCAGTTATCCTAGACCTCCCCGTCCCCAGATTCCTCAAGCTGATATAACATTAGTTTTATATTAGAGATGAATGTGTGTAGAGAATTGGCATTGCAAGACTCACGGGGTGGCGCAGAAGGAGGAATAGGAAATGGGTTATCAAAGGAAGGCCGTCTTCCTGAAAAGGCAGGTAGGTCTGTAACAAGAAAAGGCTCTCTGTCCCCTACTGATGTTAGTCCTAACCCTGGACTCCCTTTACTGCTGATGCCTTCTATCTTGCCAATTCTGTCTGTAATCCGAGTTTGAGGTCATGCTTTCCTGTCCTGCTGACTAGATTTTGAGCAGAATTCTACTCTCTGCCCAACTCTCCCATGTAAAGTAGATAACAGCGATATCCTCATTCTCAGTGAGAAGGGGCATAATATTGTCTTGATCCACCAACCCTCTGTTAGTAATGAAGGGGATATCCTATATCTGTCTAAAGTTTCATTTTTCTTCTCTTGAATTAAGCAGGGGCTGTATTCCAGATTGGTTGAAATCCCCTCTGAAATAGAGTGAGCATTAGAATCTGGGATATTATCTTCTTGATTGTCAATAGAGAAAGACATGCCATAATATTGAAGTACCCTCACCACTGTATGTGAGGGGTAGGCTAAATTCCTGATCCATCAAAAATGTAACAACCACTGTCAGAGCAAACAAATATATCCTCCTTTATCCCACGCTACAGCTATGTGGCTTGAATCCCTTGCAGCTGTGCCTTTTTTTATAGACAACTGCTGCCTGAAGACCAGTCTCCTCTCCCTCCCCCTCCCCTGTGCCTTCACCCCAGGCACAAACCCCTGCCTCTTCCCTCTCCCTATGTACCTCCCAAGCTTAAGACTTTCAGTGACTTTTCGACAATAAGTTATTGGACAATAAGTGTGTAGAAACCCCTTTGTGTGAGGTATATCAATCTCTTTATGTGCTGTATGCCGTGCTGCTCTACTTGAAAGACATTGCTCACTCAAGTGTCCATGTACATGTAAAATGACAAAAAGGAAGTGGAGGGAGAAGGCGCACCAACAACTACTGTAGGTCACGGTGAAATATAACACATATACTGATATTCATCTGGATCAACCTGAAAAGGGCAAGAGGTATTTTTAGTGCAATGGTCAACCAATCCAGTGAACAGTTGTTTGATAATAACATAATCTTACTAATCGCTCTGTATGTTGTAAAGTCATATATAATATAACATACAACTATGTGTGTTGTTGAAGTAGTAATAGAAATCTAGTCAACTAGTATTTGACTTACACTAGTGAGAGTAACATTGCTCAAGTATTCCAAGTCTTACTTAGATGGTAGTAAATCACAAAGAAGACTGGTAAAAACCGAATCTCAATTTATTGATCAAATTATTTGTTTTATCGATTTATTGTATGTCACACAGTTGTAACCATAGTCAATATAAATTGCAATATCTGAGTTAAAAACGGATAAACACATTTCACTGCTCTAGGCAGCTTCCTCATTATCTAGGTCCCAATGTAGTGGGACAGCAGCTATGCATTGTAATCCAGCACAAACCAGTGGTAGCAGCGCAATGTAATCTAACACAAACCAGCAGTACTCATGCCCTTTTGAGGTTGATCCAGGTGAGAGTATTAATATCAGTATGTGTGTTATTTTTCACTGTGCAGTACATGGCTTGCACTAGTTGTTGATGTGCTTTCTCCCTTTCCTCCATTTAACAGGATAATGGTAGTTGTTCACCATTTCTCTACTTGTGAACACCTATTGGGAAATCACTAAAACTGTCTTTTTTAAAAGTACCACTAAAGTGTAATATTTATAGTGTGCTCTTTAAAAGTGTATTCACTTCAGTTACAAAATGTTGTCTTGAAATAACTCCTTGACAACAGAATTCAATGACAGGATAACCCCAGAGTTCCTGTACGATACCACACAATAAGACATACCTAGATACGACATTTTGTCTAAAATGGTTCCTGTCTTGCATACTTGATAATGTTGTAAATTATAGTGGTCCTTTAAGTGTTTTACTTTACAACTGTAGACATGAAATTGAGTGTGGGGACAAGATGAGACGTATTTCTCCAACAAGTCTGAAAACCTCTCTTATCGTATTGATAAGAAGCAAAATATTCTAGGAATATTCGAGAATAAATAAAGCCTTTAATTTAATACTTGATATATTCAGGTTTACTTTATTGGGGGTGGCTTCTTATTTCCGAATCTTATTCATTACCTGAGTGGATCATCCTCATAATATGTACTTCTCACATCATTATGGCAGCCCTTTAAATGGAACTGATCAGAGATCTTATCTGCATGCAGTGTTCAATGTCTGTCCCACGTAGAACAAAAATGTGACTACACAACAAACAATTACAATTTTTTTTTTATAAATGCATAGTACATTAAAAGAGTAAAACATCTGAATGGACAAATATATTTTATTTATTTAACCCCAGGCACATTTAGCTCTGTTACGGAAAACACATATCTCATGACATGCATTCAGTCATCACATGAATGGGTACATACATTTATTTGTACCCTTTTATTGTCTATTGAAGATGAATAAAACATAATTTAATATTATGTCCTTTTTCTATTGAAGACACTGATATATACAGTATATTCCCCTTTGTGTGTGTTCCTCAGCATTAGAACTCATCATGACAAATATGATTTTCTTGTAACAACCAAGAAATGCTGCTGTGAGTACACATGCTGGCATCATGTGCAACATTACTAAAGGGAGCAGGTTTTTATCATTGCTTTGCGGCCACTGCAAGTGACAACTTTATTATGTCTTGCAGTGGATTTCACTTGCCAAGATTTTGAAGAGAACAAAACAGCACTACCATCATATATTTTCTTGAAGTTGTCATTTATCCCATGCTTTCACCGAACAAAATAGACAGAATACATAAAAACATTTCTATACAGGACCTGCACAAATAATATATTGTTTTAAATGTTTAATTAATGCTGTGACAGTCTCCCTAACCTTGAATCTACTCATTAAACCTTCATTCTCCTTTTATGTGAATAACATGTCAGGTAAACATGCATGTATCAAACTCAATAAAGACAATGCCTAGGTAGTAGCATAGATGTAATGTTGCCAATGATTTATGTTCTTGTATTAAAAACAAATATATATATATATATATATATATATATATATATATATATATATATATATATATATATATATATATATATACTGTATATATATATATATATATATATATATATATCTGAAAACAAATATTTTATCTATAAGAGACTGTTGCTATATACTATTTTCTTGTACCCTACTATAAATTCCAGCTTGACATTTGTTTTTATCTTTTGTATATTTAACGTAAAACTGAGAGGTAAATACTAGAAAAATAATAAAAAAAAGACAAAGTACATCATAACATGTATTAATCTTATTGCTAATATATCTCACATTTACTTTAAACTTAATATGTACTTTTTAATTCTACTAATGGAAATATGATGTAATGTTACCAATTTTGTGGTTTGTCTTAATAAAAATAAAGGAAAAAAAAAGAGACTGCTGCTATTCTGATGAAAATAAAAATACAAATTCTGGTCTTTCACAATGGTATTATTCCAAAGAAATTAGATATAAATATATTGGAATTTAGATTTTTTTAATATTAGTGCACTGATTCCTAATGTTAGTCCCTTTAAATAAAATAAAATAAAATTATATCATATAAAATGAGGGCATTCAAAAAACATTTGTAAGAAAGATAGAAACAGCACATATAAGAAAACAAGCATGCTGTTTAAGGATACAATGCTCCAAATGTCAACAGAGCCTTAAAAGCCCATGCAAAGATTAGTGATTCTACTGCAATAACATTTTTACTGGGCAAAAGTATTCCTTCAGGTTTGTAAAGGAAGTGAATCATTGTATTGGTTTATATTTTTATATTAAGAATATTTTAGTTGAGATTAATCTGTTATTTATAGATATTCCTATTTTAGAAAATAACTAGTGAACAAGTGGATATAACATTTTTGTAGCATCCCATGAGCCTAAAACATGAGTAATCACGTTTCACTGATATCACTTTCTTGTGAAGGGGCTAAGATTTCTGTGGGCATAGAGACCAGAGCAGAAAAACATAATTATATAATAAATGACAAATTAGACAAATATACTAATATGGAACACTAAATGTAAAACTCACCATACACATTATAAAGAGTAAATAAAACAAATAAATGTTGCTACAGAAAATTCTATTCCCCTATATAGCAGATTACACCATGTATAAGACCAAAGTAAATCTCCACAACTAGTCTATTCACCCATCCAGGAAACATTGCAAGAGAACTACTACGAGTGACTGCTGCAAGACTATGCTGCAAATAATGAAAAACTTTTCCATTAATTTTATCGCTGCGAAAAATTAAACGTTACTCTGTTTGACTTTTACACCAAAACCTTACAGTAAAGAGAAGAGGGTCGTGGGGAGAGATAGCGCACTAATTCCTAGTGCAGAATAACCAAGATATTGTAATCCCAAACCCTTGTTCACAGAGATCAGTAGGTAAAGCTCCCACCTTTCTAACCTCAGTCTATGAGGTATGTTATAGACTTCCCAACACGTGTTGGCTTGTACTTCTTTCCTCCGTCAATGTCTTATCTCATATTCTTCCAATAGAGTGTGGGTATTAGGGTAATATATATGTGTACTTTTCAGAGCATGGGGAATATTACAACACTATCAATACATAGTGGTACCTGAATATAAATATTTTGCTCTGGTTCAGTATATCCCCTTTGGAGTAATAGGTGTCTTTAATCAAAATAGTATATAAAACATGGTCAATGTTATAAATATTCAATTTATTCAATGTTTGTAAAAAAATGTAATATAATAAAATAAGTTAAATAGAGAAAAATAAGAATACAAATTGCAAATTATACAGTAACTCTAATGTTATTAAAAAATAAATAAATAGATAGTAAAAATACATCACTTTTATCCTGTGGCTTTTTGTGTAAAAATTCCTCAATGATATGAAATTCAAATGCAGAGTTTATAGCTAAGTGCTTCTCTCTATGAGGCAAAAAAAAACTACTATGAGTGACTGCTGCAAGACTAAGCTGCAAATAATGCAAAACTTTTCCATTGATTTTCTCGCTGCAAATTTTTTTAAAGTTACTCCGTTTGACTTTTACACCAAAACCTTACACTAATCAGACTTTCTGGATCACTTGCAATATAAACCAGTGCCGTAACATCAAAAATCTGAAGAAATAAATACGGGTACTTACCACTAGCAAATTATTTTAAAACCATCGCTGAGTGCTGGAGCAGCAGTTAAAGAGCTAGTACAGCACCAAAAAACAGTAAATAATCATGGAAGTTCATCATAATTTGACACTTAACATTGAAATATATACACATGAATTAAAACATATTATATTTGTATTATTATGTTCATGCTGTTATACAACATCCAGGGTATTACACAACCCAGTACTCAAGGGCTTAATATACAATATATCAGGAAACCACGTGAAAGGAACATATTCTCTAATGCATTGTCTATATATATAATCCATCCAGTAAATACGTCTTTTAATATTTTTTTTAGACATTCAAATGTGAGCACAAATGTACTATTTATTTACTATACTACTGTGTGGTGGAGGGCTTCTATCACTCTTTTGCCCACCAAAAATTAAATAATTGTTGTGGTAAACTACCTCCCAACAAAATCTACTACACAATCTAGAAACTGGCCCCACGCTGATGAGAGGCAATAACCACGAAACAGCTGTCCGTGGGTAGGTTTCCTAGCTTGCACCTAATCCATTCTGGGCTTTGCTTAAAGCTGTGTATTACAGCAGACATATGCCTGAAAGGAGCCCTGTTTGAAATGGTATTGGATTAAAGAGTAAAGCCTTTCTGGGCAAATTTGCATGTCTCTGCCCAGGTTCACAGAATGCAGTGCAATAACTATATTTCTTGGAATTCTGAGCATCAAATAAGTCTTTTAACTTATTTAGACATTCAAATGTGAGCACAAATGTACTATTTATTTACTATATATATATATATATATATATATATATATATATGTTTCAATATATTTAATTTAAATAAATAAAATAAAAAATAATAACAATTATATATATATATATATATATATATATATATATATATATATATATATATATATATATACTGTATATATATATATATATATATATCACATATATAGTTGTGAGCGTACGAGTTGTTGCTAACGCTGCGGGCTCGCGCAGCGAGTCGCGGGCCTCGCGAAGCGAGGGCACTGTGCCAGGTTCTCAGTTGCTGGCTTGGAGCGCCGCAGGCGCTCCATGCCAGCACCTGAGGACCTCGCAAAGCGAGGTCTTCAGTTGCAGCAACTGCGACCCTTGCAAAAAAAAGTTTACGTCGCAACACATTACGACACTCGCAAACAACATACGACACACGTTCACACACATTACGACACTCGCAAACAACATACGACACACGTTCACACACATTACGGCCTCGCAACACTCGGACGCAACTCGCGAACATTACAAAATTACAAACACAATACATACACACAGCACATACATAAAAACCTTACCTACACAAACAGGAAGCACCCAGGACCTCAAAAATGCAACTTACAACTTAATTGCACTCAAAATAAAAGAGTTTAGACACTAAATAGTTTGTTAAGCGACACAAAAAATGGCCGACGAATAAAACGAAAACGAGGCTACACACGCAAACACCATACGAGACACGTTACCACACATTACGACTTCGCAAACATCGGACGCAACACGCCGACATACAAACATTTAAAACTTAACAAAGACACACAACAAACACATAAAAAGCTTACCTACAGCAAGAGGAACCAGCCAGCACCTCAAAAAAACAAGTTACACCTACATTTAAATCAAAATAAACACTTTAGACACTAATACCATCGCTAAGCGAGAGAAAAAATGGCCGACGAACAAAACCAAAACGAGGCTTCAGACGTAACTACACTACACTTACTCGCAATAATGAAACACATACTATGCGGAACGTATCACAATCATATTAAACACCATTTTGAACAGTAATACGCCTAAAATGGCGGATGGAACGCAAATTGTAAGCTGGAACGCAAATAGCGCATGCGTATTGCGTTCTAACGGTCTCACTTTCCAGAACTTTCTACAAGTTTATAAATACTGCCTATTTCCAACTAAAAAATACATTTCTCCTCAGGTGATCAACGGAGTGACTTCTGAGATAACTGCTGCTTTTACTTGAGAAGACAATTCTTTACTAATTTACTACTTTGCATTGTGCAAATTACAACTGAGAGGTAAGCTATAATATATTACATTTTATTATCAGGACAGGTCAAACAAATAAAAACAAAAAAATAGGATTTATGTACTGACATATATGGCACATTTATGTGTATAGGCTCACAAAAAAAATACGCTTCATTTAACAAAACAACCAAAAAACATAATTTAATATTAAACAGAGCTTTATGTATAGTGACATCTGACACCCACATATATTTCTATAATGTATAGTGACATCTGACACGCACATTTCTGTGTATTGCCCCTTCATAGTGACATGTGACACGCACGTATATGTATAGAATGTATAGTGACATGTGACACGCACATATATGTCTATAATGTATAGTGACATCTGACACGCACATTTCTGTGTATTGCCCCTTCATAGTGACATCTGACACGGACATATATGTCTATAATGTATAGTGACATGTGACACGGACATATATGTGTATAATGTATAGTGACATGTGACACGCACATTTATGTGTATTGCCAATGCAACAAAATTAGCTTACAACAAAATCAGTAAACAACTACATTTAAATGACATTATATCTCATGTATACTGATATGTCACACGCACATATATGTGTATCATCTATAGTTACATCTCACACACACACATTTATGTGTGTTGGAAAAAAAAAATATAAGGTTAATTTAACGATTTAAATTTGACTCATGTATACTGATATGTCACACGTACACAAAATAATTACATTAAACTATGTAATGTGCTTCATGTATGTGACATATGTGTGTAGCCCCCAACAAAAAATAAGGTTAATTGAATTAATTTACTGCAATTCAATAGATCATATAAAGCTGAATCTTTCTATTTCTTTTAATATTCAAACAGACTCTGCATCAACAGCGTCACTCAACAATTTGCAACGTGCACTGTGAAGCACAATCCCTTTTAAAGAACACCAACAAATTTGAAGAGGTAAGATACAATAAGACATTACATGCTCAAAAGGCCATGCTTTGCTAGATGACAAATTATAAATATACAAATAACTATTTCACTTTCTTTTTCAAACAGACACTACAAGAAGACCGGCGGATTAAGATTGGCAGGAGGGGACCGTCTGTCATTCAAAACTTCTATCAAGGTAAAGTATTAAGTATAAACAAGAAATAACCATGAGCCTTATTCAATTGCAACTTCCTCAATTGAATAGGGCTCTATATAAGCACATAACATTTTTTTTATACAGAACTTTTTAGTTACTGAATTTCTAACCACAATCAAGGTTTTCAATAACTAAAAACTTTGCTCAATAAATATGTTATGTGATTATATAGAGCCCTCTTCAATTGGCAAAATTGCAATTCAATGAGGACCTATATGTCTTTAATGGACAAGGGCCTCACTCAAATGTGATTTGCCCATTTCAATAGCGCTGTATATAAGCACAGAGCATATTTTTTAAAGGAAATTTTTCTGTTGTGAACACGTTGCTTTTGGATACAAGTTCACTAAATACAAAATTCCGTAAAAAAATATGCTCTGTGCTGATATTGAGCTCTATTCCATTGGCCAAAACACAATTGAATGAGGAGCTCACAATATAACAAATGCAGTAACCAAAGGCCCTCATTCAATTGCTATTTTGGACAATTAAATATGGCTATAAATAAGAACTTTTAGGCCCTTACTCTATTTTAACAAATATATGTGATGTGCTTATTTACAACCCTATTCAAATTTCTACATTGCAATTCAATTACGGCCTAAGGGCCTCATTCAATTGCAACTTGACCAATTGAAAAAGGCTCTAAATAAGCACATAGCATATTTTTTTTAAATAAGTTTTTAGTTAGTGAACATCTATCCAAAAGCAAGGTCTTCACTAACTAAAAAATTCTGTAAAAAAAATATGCTATGTGCTTATTTAGAGCCCTATTCAATTGGCCAAATCGCAATTGAATGAGGCCCTTAGAGTACTATTACATTGTAAAAAATGCAATTGAATGAGGGCCAAACTATGCAACATATGGTACACACAAAGGACCTCATTCAATTGCAATTTGCCCAATTGAATAGGGCTCTAAATAACAACATAACAATTTCTTACAACTAAGGTTTTAGTTAATAAAAAAATATCAAAAATACAGTTTTTCAATGACTACAAACTTATTTTAAATAATATGCTATGGGCCTCATTCTATTATCGGCCGCAGCCGCTGCGGGGCCGCAAGGACCGGCCGCAAGCTATTCTGCTATTCTATTCCCTTACGGCCGTAGGCTCCGGCAGGCTTGCGGCCGGTGCCTTGCTATCTCTTGCGGCCGATCGCGCCGGAGGAAAGCCTTTGATCTAAAACGGCCGCAAGATATTTGCAATTCAATTGCTCCGGGAAACCTCTCTGCAAGGCTAAAAACGAGCCGCTGTTACTTGCAGGAAAAAGGTCTCGCTAGCACCAATTAAGCACATAAAATAGCTCAAATAAAGCCATCCTGCACTTTGAGAAGACTATAAAGGGATTTTAGGTGTTAGAAAAAATAGCACATAATTATCCTGTACTCAAATCCGTAAAATATTTCATTTTTAATATCCGTAAAATATACATGTAAAAAGTCCAGAGTGCTTGGAGCACCTCAGACACGCCCACGCCGCAGCCGGCAAATAAACAGTTAATTTGAACTCGGGTTTGGGCAGATGTGCAAGCTTGAGAGTGGGTTCCTTTTATTCCTCATGTCCCCCAATATGATCCCTAGCATTTACAGAGCTGTACAGTGCAGGCTTGAATTTATTTTTGAGTTTTTATATTTCACAGTTTACGGCCGGTTCCAAGATATGCGGCCGGCCGTAAAAGGAGATCCTTGCGGGGCCGTATAATAGAATCGCGAGTTAACTGAACCCTCGCAAGGAATCGCAGCCTTACGGCCGATTTACGGCCGATAATTGAATGAGGCCCTATGTGCTTATTTAGGGCACGATTCAATTAGCCAAATCGCAATTCAATGACACACAAACTGCTACACACAAAACAGAATTTCTTATTAAATGTTTAACAACCTATAAGCCTTACAAAGAAGCAAAAATAAGAATAACAAAAGTGTTGTGCACCTAATAGCATTGTATAAAAAAGCACACAAACTCATAGCAAATTATATTAACATTCTTCTTTAATGTTTAACAACCTATAACCTGTACAATCAAGAAGAAATAAGTTTTGCACAAGTGATGCGCACCAAACAGGATTGTCAAAAACTAACACAAACACATAGCAAACTACCTTAATTATATTATTTCATGTTTCAATAACTATAACCATCCCGATAAAAGTTAAATAACTATACCACAAGTGGTGTGCACAAAACAGGATTGTACAAAAAATAACATAAACACATCTTATTTAATATATTACAACCCACAAGCCTTACTAAGAACCTTCAATAAGAATAACAAAAGTTGTCGCATTGGACAGAAAGTAAAAAAAAACAAAGATAGAAAAAAATAACCATAACTCATACAATACAGTCAAATTAATACATTTTTAATTTATTTAACAGACATTTCACTCAAACAACATTTTCTATTTTACATTACAACAGATACTGCGTGAAGACAATCGGACGAGGACTTTTTCCACAGGACCGGACCATCGGACGAGGACTCGGACCAGACCAGCAGACGAGGAATTTCAACACAGGACCAGACCAGCAGACGAGGAATTTCAACACAGGACAAGACCATCGGACGAGGACTTTCACCAACGGACCACAACATCGGACGAGGGATATCGCCACAGGACCACAATATCGGACGGGGGCTATCGCCACAGGACCACACCATCGGACGAGGACTTCCAACAGAGGACCACACCATTGTACAACGATTTTTAAACGAGCACCAACAAACATTCGGATTTAAATCACACTTCAACCAAGGTAAACTATAATAAGTACTAAAGTATAAAACTAAAGAAACTGCTTTCAGTTGCATCCGTGTCAACAGAAAAATAAAATAATTAATTTACTATCTCCCTTATTTTATTTAAATTGCTACTATGCAATACATAGCTCAATAACCACATCACTTTTTTTTTCACCAAAGAAGTTTTGCAGTGGTAAATATCTATCCACAAACAAAGTTTTTAATAAATAAAACCATTATTTTAAATAAATATGTTACATGCTTATTTACAGCAGTATTCCATTGGCCAAATTCTGAGCCAGTGAAGACAGGAATGATAAATTTAACTAAATATCAATGATACATTCATGATTTGCCTTTTATTTCACCAATTGTGCACAATAATCTTTAACAGGAATTACAAATTTAAATATACACAATTACATTTATTTGTTTCCGTTTACAGATTAATATGGCTGATAACGAGACCAAAGAAGAGAAGAAAAGACGTCAAACTAAAGAAAGACAAGAGAGATGGGCCGCCCAGCAGACACCGGAGGAGAAAGAAATTCGACGAGAAAAAGAACGCAAAAGACTTGCAAATAAAAGAATATCAGCTGCAAAAATGAAAGATACAACCAAAAAAAATAAAAAAAATAATAAAGCATTTACAAACTGTTCCTAAAACATCAGATGACATTTTACAACATACCAGTCAAGACAGACCAAAAAAAACAACTACAAAAAAAAAGCATTTACAAACTCTTACTAAAAACTTACAGGAAATTTCAACCGAACAAGTCCAACATATACCAAGAAAATCTACGAAAAAAACTAAACATTTAGAACCTGTTGTTGAAACATTTCATGACTTTTCATCTGATGAATATCAAAGTCAACATCCAATATGCTTTGCAAATTGTCCTTTACTCAAGTCTTTAGCAGTAGAGGTTCATAGTTGTGGGGACATGACTACTCAATGTCAATTTTGTGAGGCTTATTATTTTAAACAGGAGAGACCCCGAGATGGACAATTTATTAGTTGTTGTCAAAAAGGAAAGTTCAAACTTCCACAAAGGAAACAATTTCCAACCTATTTACTAAATATTATGACTGAACCTACTTTTCCAAATTACAACAATTTTAAGACAAACATAAGATCCTACAATAGTGCCATATCATTTGCATCTATGGGGGCAACATTGGCTGCTAATGTACCAGGACATGGTCCTTACTGTTTTAAAGTCCAAGGACAAATTTATCATCGGACTTCACATTTACATCCAGAGGAAGGAGAGCAAAGAAAATTCGCTCAACTATATGTCCTAGATACAATGGAAGCTGTTGACCAACGTATGCAGATGGAAGAAAATAAAAAATGCTTACCCAGTGTTTTTATAGAGCTAAATAACATTATGGACAACAATTCCTACAGTAAAGCTTACAAAAAATTGGCAGAAGTAGAAAATGAACAACTACTTCATGCACAAAGACATCAATTACCCATGCCAAAGGTTAATATGGTGCTTAAAAGAGACAGACATACTGATAAACGTCGTTATAACTTGCCAACATCAAATGAGGTTGCAATGGTCTTTCACAATGATGAAGGAGAACCACCATTTCAAAGAGACATTAGAGTATATCCCAGAAATGAGGACCAACCATTTATTAATATTAATATCTTAAGTCCAAATTTAGATCCAATGACATATCCCATCTTTTTCCCACACGGAGAAGCAGGTTGGCAACCAAAATTAACCCTTCCCAGTTACCCAAATGCTAAAGCCAGAATCCGAAATAATGTTTCTATGCTTGAATTTAAAGTTGCTCAAATTGCCATTAGAGATGAATTTAATCCAATTTTATGTGGTGGCAAACTAACACAACAATGGATTATTGATTCATATTTGCAAGTTGAGGCAAATAATTTAAACTTTATAAAATATCAACAAGATAAACTACGTGTAGAACAATATTGTGGACTCATGGACTATGTTGCTGACGTGGCTACAAGCAGAGACATGACAGCTGGCAAAGCCATCATTTTACCATCTTCCTTTCAAGGATCTCCTCGAAATATGAGAGAAAGATACAATGATGCTATGGCTATTGTGACAAAATTTGGAAAACCAGATTTATTTGTGACATTTACATGTAATCCACAATGGCCAGAAATTAATCAAAATCTACTTCTTGGACAAAGTGCTTCAGATCGACCAGATTTAGTAGCCAGAGTTTTTAAGATAAAATTAAATGAATTAATACGTGACTTTACTATAAATCAGTTATTTGGCAAATGTCTTGCTTATGTATATACCATTGAATTTCAAAAAAGAGGCCTTCCACATGCACATCTTCTCATAATACTTCAAGAGAAAGATAAATTAGATACTTCGGACAAAGTGGATGCAGTCATAGTTGCTGAACTACCGGATCCAGAACTATATGGTAGACTATATGAGATTGTTACTCATCGCATGATTCATGGACCCTGTGGAGACCTTAATCCACAATCACCATGTATGGAAAATAATCAATGTTCAAAAGATTTTCCAAAAGATTATAGAGACAAAACATATGCAAATTGTGATGGATATCCACTTTATAAAAGAAGAGAAGGAGATAGTGCCATTATTCGTGGAAAAAAAGTGGACAATAGATATGTAGTACCCTACAATCCACATTTACTCATGAAGTACAACGCCCACATCAACGTAGAAGCCTGCACTTCCATCAAATCCATTAAATATGTCTACAAATATATTTACAAAGGTTACAATGCAGCTACTGTAGTCGTCAAAAGTGCAGACAACCCTGAAAGTAGTGAGTTAGTACATGATGAACTTGCATCTCATGTAGATGCTCGCTATGTCAGTGCGCCAGAAGCTATGTGGCGGCTTTTAAAATTTGAAATGCATGATAGATCACATGCAGTATATAGGTTAGCAGTACATTTGCCACAACGACATTTAGTCTATTTCCATTCTGGAAATGAAATGAATGCATTGGCCAAAAGTGAAGATCGTCACACTACACTAACTGCATGGTTTGCATTAAATTCCACTGATGCTCAAGCAACACAATACTTATATATTGAAATTCCATATCACTATGTTTTTGTGAATGGATTATGGAGAGCAAGAAAAACCAGAGGCAATAAAATAATTCCACGAATTTACACAGTCAGTCCAAGAGATGTTGAACGATTTTGCTTACGGATATTACTTTTAAATGTTCCAGGAGCACAAAGTTTTGAACAATTAAGAACTGTTAATGACATTGTATATGAATCCTTCCATTTAGCTGCAAGAAATAGAAACTTACTCGCTGATGATACAGAGTGGGAAAGATGTTTAGAAGAAGCAGCACAATGTCAAATGCCACGACAGATGAGAGAACAATTTGCTTTTATTTGTATCTTCTCAAATGCTCCAAATGCATTAGCTTTGTGGGAGACTTTTAAAAGTAATATGGCTGAAGACTTTATGCGACGATACAATGAACCCATTGCACACTTAAAAGCCTTAATGGAAATTCAAGAAGTCTTTTTAACTCATGGATTAAGTTGTGCAAGTTTTAATTTGCCTGATCCAGGTCTAATAGATGACATTAACTTTGAAGACTATGACATTCAACTACAAGCAGAAAGAACACAAGAAAGACTTGCAACTTTAAATACACTACAATTGCAAGCATTTCATGCCATTAAAAATGCTATAGATGATGACATGGTGACAGAGCGTTATTTCTATCTTGATGGACCTGGCGGATCAGGGAAAACATATTTGTACAATTTATTAATGAGTTCAGTACGAGCACAAGGACAAATAGCAATGGCGTTTGCCACTACTGGAATTGCTGCACTTTTATTAGAAGGTGGAAGAACTGTTCATAGTGGATTCAAACTGCCAGTGCCTATTTTGGAAAATTCTGTGTCAGATATTCGCATGACATCCTTACAAGCAAAGAAATTGAAGAAATGTAAATTAATTATAATAGATGAGGCCACAATGATGTCATGCTATGCCCTCCAATGTATTGACCGTTTGCTTCGTGAAGTCATGGATAATATTTTTCCATTTGGTGGAAAGGTAATTTTGTTGGGTGGCGATTTTAGACAAACATTACCTGTCGTTGTACATGGAAATCGAACTGACATTATTGAAACATGTATAAAGTCAAGTACAGTATGGAAACATTTTACCCATCTTCAACTGCAACAAAATATGAGATCAGAAGGCCAAACTGATTTCAATGATTGGCTTATTAAAATTGGAGAAGGAAGAACAGAAAAAATACTACATTTACCTGACGACACTGTAGAGATACCACCTCATATGATTTGTCAACAAGATATTATATCGGCTATATTTGAAGGGAGCATAAATAACGAAGAATATTCTGAGCTTGCCAACCAAGTCATACTGACGTGTAAAAATAAAGATGCATTAATACTCAATAATGAAATCTTAAAAAAAATTATGCACCACAAAGAAATTATCACAGTGCTGATTCTGTACTTGCTGATGACAATGAAAGTCAGGCAAACTTTTCAACTGAATTCATTAACTCTTTAACTCCTTCTGGAATGCCACCACATATTTTGCAGCTAAAGAAAGGTGCAATTATCATGTTACTGCGAAATATGAACCCAAAAAAAGGCCTATGCAATGGCACAAGATTAATTGTTCAACAATTAAAGGACCATTTTATAGATGCTGAAATTTTAACTGGGACCCATAAAGGAGAGAGAGTTTTCATACCAAGAATAGATTTAGCACCAAGTGAAAGTAGTCTCCCTTTTATACTTCAAAGAAGACAATTTCCCATTATTATGGCATTTGCCATGACCATTAATAAATCACAAGGTCAAACTTTCAAATCTGTGGGTATTTACTTGGAAGAACCAGTTTTTGCACATGGTCAATTGTATGTTGCGTTGTCACGGTGCAAAAATCCACAGGCTATTAAAGTTTACATTGAAAACAATGAAAGTCAAGGTGATTTATTAGAAGATGGACGTATTTTTACTAAAAACATTGTCTACTATGAAGTACTATAACTTTGCAGGATACAAATTAAAGATGCCAACATTTTTTAAAAGCATTCCAAAATACATAACAATTGGTTGTTTAATTCAGTCATAATTAATGAAAGTACTGTTTATGAATGATTCGCCTCACAAAATACTTGCCTTGCATTTTTAGTAAAAATTATGTTACAATGTTAAGTCACTATGTTAATGTTTCTAATGTTACAAGTTTAAAATATATATTTTAAAGTTATTTCATTCAACAGATTACAAAGTGGATGTTAAGAGGTCAAGCACCTTTTAAGTCACAATGTAAATATTGTCTGTTATCTTAAGATTACTAACTACATTAATGTTTATCGCCAGGTTATGTGCTCAGTAATGAATTACTTTAATTACGTACGTTTTAAGCAGAGTTTTACTGTATGCCTTCCTATACATTCAATGTATATTCAAGTTAACAATTATTGTGATAGAAATTGCATGTTAATACTGAATAATTTAAAGGTCAATTGTTTTTACATTCAAATGTTAATACTTTTAATAAAAAATTAGGTTACAAAATGTATTCACTATGTTCCTCTTTATAATGTTCAAAATTATACAAATGTTTTGTCAACTTCTAAACTTACATACAAAATAAAGTTTAAGTTTCTAAATATATACTTTGAAGGTTATTGCTTACATATATTTTAAACTTCATGTTAAAATTTTGCAACGTTTCAAGAAGGCTTTTTACTTTTTGCTTTCCTATTCATTCAATTTATATTAAAGTTAACAATTCTTCAGATACAAATTACATTTTAAAAAACCATTACATCAACATTTTACAAAAATACACGTTCATATTAAAATACTTACAAGTGTCAAAAATATATGTTAATAACTAAACAACTTGACAAACATATACATCACATTGCCGTCATTTTTTGACGGGCAAGTCGCTAGTATATATATATTTCTCATGGCAGTTATCAAGTTTATGATTACAACAATTATGACATTCTCATTTTCTATTGGTTCCTATAGCTGTTTCTCATCAGTAATGTAAGTGAAATACCTGGTTTGGTGTAAAATTGTTGGTGGATACTGTATATACTTCAACACTGAAATGTCTTCCAGACAAGACAGGATTTATGGATGTAGCCTGAGTGCCACAATATCGTGAGTGAAATGCTTTGAATAAATGTGTAATATAGGGAAAAAAACTCCTGCAGCTGATTTAATGGAATACCACAAATTACACTGCTCGAATAGAATAGGTCTCATAGTCAGGTTTGGGAAAAGCTATTATTAATCTGGGTCTTAAAATGGAACATGTTGTTTATTTTACAAAAAAAAAAAAAAAACAGCCAAATTGGCCTTAGAACAGCTCGAATATTACGAGTTACACAAAATCGATATTCTGTTAGACCATTAGCTCTAGCTTGCAAATAATGTCTAACCCGCAAATGAAAAAAGTATCATGTTTCTGTCAAATAGGACTCGTAATGCATTATTCAAACACTTATTATAGCTGTAGCAGCAATTAAAAACACACTACTGGACTTTCAAAGCATGGGAAGGCATATGAACACATTAGAATGAATGGAACAACATGTCTCAAACCCACAAATATACAATTAAAAATGATTTATTTATTAGTTATTACTAGCTACTTGCCCATCAAGAATGACAGAGCAATAAAATTTGAAGTCATGGGAATGCTGTTTGAGACATAATGGAAACCGTCTTTTATTGTGAGGATCTTCGGTGCTCATTGCGAGGCTTGCGAGGCTCTGTATTTAATTATAAATTTCAATTTATGAACACATGGTCATCCTCCTACTAACATAAACACTTAATTATATACAATGAAATAACATTTCACACCTTTTAAACTACAATTTTAACATTACAAACAGTAACTTAATGTACTAACATTTAACCTGGAATTGTAAGAAAATGCAACATAACTGTTTTGTGGGGCCAATCATGCCAAAATGTCACCTCCAAGACATTCCAATATGTTTCTTTGTCTTTGTGTTTTTTGTTTTTTTTCACTTTTTTTTTGGTATTTTTTAGTTATTGAAAATGGCACATAGAGATTCCTATGTGAAATAGTGGTCCTCTAAAAAGAGTCTGAGTGACATCAACGTTCGTCCTTGAAATAAAACCACTGTTCTCTATATTTGTTGGGGCTTTTTATTGTCAATTTGTCGTTGAGATAAAAAATTTCTTTTCTTTTTTGTAATGTAAATTAGAGGACCTCATACACAATGTTTTTTGTAAAAATGCGTCCATCCTCTAATAAATCATCCTGATTTTGTTTTTTTTTCAATATAAACTTTAATGTCATTTGTATTTTTTCATCTTGAAAAAGCAGCATAGGGTTGTCCTTTTGCAAATACAGGTTCCTGTAAAAAAATACACAGACTTAAAAGTTTATTTATGATCATGGAAAATGCCATGATAATGGGAAATTGTCTCATTTGAAGAACAAAAGCAAACCACTCTCATTTGGAGCCAAATCAATTCTTGGTATAAAAACTTGTTCACCTTTATGGGTACCATTCATAATTTCTGCATGTATGAAATGATCTCTTAAATCCTGCACAATTAATCTGGTCCCATTACAAAGTCCTTTTTTGGGATTCATATTTCTCAGTAACATGACAATTGCCCCATTTTTCAATTGCAAAAACATGTGGTGGCATTCCAGATGGTGTTAAAGAATTGAAAAATTCTATACTAAAGTAAGATTCACTGTCTTTGTCATCAGCCAGAACTGAATCTACACTGTAATATTTTTTTTGGGGGTGAAATGATGAATTTTAACATTTTGTTATTTAAATTCAAGGCATCAATATTTTTTTATGTTAATATCACTTTGTTTACAATATCTGAATTATCATCATTATTGATAGTATTTATCAATATTTATTTTATTATATTTTGTTCTAATTTCAGGTGTGTAAATATTTCTGACAGTTTACTTGTCTTTATACATGTTTCAACGATGTCTGTCCTATTTTCATGTGGCACAATAGGTAATGTTTGTCTAAAATCTCTTTCTAACAACATCACCTTTCCACCAAATAGCAAATCATTATCAATCACTTCATTAAATAATCTATCAATACATTGCAATGCATGACACAACATCATTGTTGCCTCATCTATGATAATTAATTTATTTTGTCAACATTTTTTTGCTTGTAAAGAATTAATTGGAATATCCGACACTGATGTTTCTAAAATGGGAACTGGCAGTTTAAATCCACTATGCACAATTCTGCCACCTTCTAACAAAGGTGCTGCAATTCCAGTTGTTGCAAATGGCAGTGCTATTTGACCCTGTGCTCGAATGTAACTCATCAAACAATTATACAGATAAGTTTTTCCTGATCCACCAGGGCCATTTAGATAGAAATAACAGTCTTTGACCATTTTATTATCTGTTGCATTCGTGATGGTGTTAAATGCTTGCAATTGTAATGTATTTAAAGTTGCCATTTTTTCTTGTGTTTTTTAGTTTTGAAGCTCCGTGTCATCAGGCAGATTAAAACTTGCACAATTTAACCCATGACAAAGAAAGACTTCTTGAATTTCCATTAATAGCGCAATGGTCTCATTGTAATGTTTCAAAAAAGTCTTCACATATATGTAATTTAAATGTTTCCCACATAGCTAATGCATCAGGTACATTGCAAAAGATACAAATGAAGGCAAATTGTTCTCTAATTTGCTTTGGCTTTTGACATAGGGCTGCTTCTTCCAGACACCTCTTGCATTCCGTATCATCTGGTATGAAGTTTTGATGTCTTGCAGCTAATTGAAGAGTGTCATAAACTATGTCATTCACTGTGCGTTTTTGTTCATAACTTTTTGTACTGGGAAAATGCAAAAGAAGTAATCTTAAACTGAAACGTTCAATGTCTCTTGGACGGACGATATAAATTCTTGGGATAATTTTATTAGTGTCTTTTCTTCGTTGTCACCATTGGTCATTTACGAATACATAGTGATATGGAATCTCAATGTATAAACATTGTCTGGCCTCAGTGTCCTCACAATTTAATTGAAACCAAGCAGTAAGTGTTGTTGCTCTATGTTAGAGCATTTATTTCATTTCCTGCAGTAAAGCAAACAATGTAATAAAGTTTTGAATATTTTTCTGAATGTGTCAGTACCGCACTAATCACTGAATCTGCAGTATTCAATTTATCTTTTTCTTGTAGGATTAAAAGTATATGTGCATGTGGCAGGCATCTTTTTGGAAATTCAGTGGTATAAACAAAAGCCACACATTTCCCAAATAACTGTGCTTTAGTTATATCATGTATTAATGATTTTAGTTTTATTTTGAATACTCTAGCCACCAAATCTGGTCGGTCAGAAGTATTTTGGCCAAGTTTCACATTTTCTTTGATCTCTGGCCATTGTGGATTACATGTGAATGTAATGAATTCATCTGGTTTTCCAAACTTAGTCACAATAGCCATAGCATCATTGTATCTTTCTCGCATATGGCAAGGAGATCCTTGGAAAGAGGATAGCAAAACGATTGCTCTTCCAGCTGGAATGTCTCTGTTGGTAGACAATTCAGCAACATAATCCATTAATCCACAATATTGTTCTATGCAAAGCTTGTTTTGTTAAAATTTGATAAAATTTAGATTATTAGCTACGACTTGTAGATAGGAATCCATAATCCATTGTTGTGTGAGTTCCCCACCACATAAAAGAAGATTAAAATGACCCTGAATAGCAGTTGGTGCCACTTTATATTCCAGCATAGAAATATTGTTTCTAACACAAACTTTATTATTGGGATAACTTTGCAATTGTAATTTTGGTTCCCATCCTGGCTCACCATTTGGAAAGAAAATGGGATATTGCATTGCATTGGATCTAACTTACAACTTAATATATTTATGTTTATAATAGGTTGCTCTTCATTGCGTGGATATATTCTAATATCCCGCTGAAATGGTATTTCACCATCCTAATTTTTAAAGACCATGGCAAATTGTTGGTTGGTAAATTATAACGTCTTTGATCAGTATTGCGATCTCTTTTCAGAACCATATTTACTCTTGGCATTGGCAATTGATGTATTTGAGCATGTTACTGTTGTTCTTTTTCAACCTCTGCTAATTTTTGTATGCTTGACTATATGGGCTGTTGGTCATAATTTTATCCAGCTGTTCAAAGACTTTGCATAAATATTGTTTATTTTTAGGAAGCGTCATCCGTTGTTTAACAGCTTCCATTGTATCTAGGACACATAACTGTGCAAATTTCCTTTGCTCTTCTGCTTGTGGGTGTAAATGTGCAGTTCTATGGTAAATTTGTCCTTGTACTCTAAAACAGTAAGGACCATGTCCTGAGACATTTTCTGCTAATGTTGCACCCATTGCATCAAATGAAATTGCACTGTTATAAGACCTGATGTATTTTTTTAAAAATTGCTATAATTTGGAAATGTTGGATCACTTATTATACTTGTTAAATATTCAGGAAATGTGTGTCTTTCTGGAATTCTTATCTTGCCCTTCTGACAGCACTAATAAACTGTCCATCAGTTGGTCTTTCCTTAAGAAAATGATAGGCCCCACAAAACTGTCAAACCACATTGAGTAATCCACAATAATGACTGTCTACTAGTAGTTCTGTAAATAAGGAACTATCCTGAGCTTCCTCAACACAGATATCCCTACTACTTTGTATATCAATATTGGTGTGAAGTATATCAACATTGGTGTCATTAGTCAATATTTGGTCATTAGACAATGTGTCACAGACATGATGTCTTTTACTTGTTCTTTTCTTTGTAGCTCCGTCACACTCAGTTTGTCCTTTTTGAGTAATTTTTCTTTTATAGGCAAGTCTCTGTCGTCTTCTTCTCTTAATCTTTGTGAAGTCTCAGGGGACTGGCATCTCTCCATCTTTGCTTCCTTTCCCTAGACATTCTTCTTTTGCATTCTTTCTTGTCTTCTGCGCTGTCCGCCATTGTAATCTGTAATTTTAAATACAGACATTTTAGTTTGAATTTTAATTTTTTCTTATATATGAAACAATAACAATCATAACATTAGTAAGATTTCTTTGTTACTTACCTGAAGTCTTAATGGAAGAAGTTCTTTTCCACTCTCTGATTTTCTGGTAGCTGTGGCCTTTTATTTTTTTCCAATCTGTAAGATATAATGTGTTTGTTTGTTGAACATATTGTTTTTAACTGTCATCAATGCAAAACCTAAAGTGCATTAATGAAACACTAAAAGTACCTGAAATGCATTTGTAAATTTTGAATTTAATTAATTAATTAATCAATCAATCAATGTCTTATTTTTAAATGGCATACATGAAAACCTAAGGAGCTAATCATATATTTATATTGAGAATTAAGGTCAGTGTCAAAAAAGTAATTTTGTTTTTCTAATTAATTAATTAATAAGTAATTAATAAATTATTATACGGTAATTAATTAATCATTAACTGTCATGAATGCAAAACATAAAGAGCTATTCATGTTTGTATAAAGAAGGGCATCATTGAAATGTACATTTCATATCCAAACACAAAGAGCTATGAGCAAACTATAGATTGTCCTGAAAATGATTTGTAATGTTTTGATTAAATTAATTATTTAATCAATGAAGTTATGATGTTTAATTTCCATACATTGAAACATAAATCGCTAAGCATCTATGTATTCATAAATAAGGTAATTTAACTGTTTTTTTTTTATTTATATACATTAATTACTCAATAACTGTCATCAATGCAAAACAAAAAGACACAATGCTGTTTTCCTAAAGAAGGGCATAATTAAATAATATACCTGTAATGTTGATGTTATTGCAGATGAAATACTGCAGAGCTCACACTCTGTGTTCAGGCAGCTGCAGAGATGATCAAACTGTAAAATGACATGAAAAGCATTTTTAATGCTTGTATTCAATTAATTTGTTAATCATTTAAAGTATCAGGATCAATTGGCATACATGCAAAACATAAACGCCTAAGCATCAATATATTCCTAAACAAATGCAGTATAAAATATTCAATGTAGTAGGTGTCAGAGCCTAAGAAACTGATTTAAATATTTAACTGCTTTGAGGGTCCTATCCCTATCAGACAATGAGCAGTAATACAGATACAGAGATTAATATTTAATTAATGTGGCAAAGTCCTCCCTCAATGGAGGTCTCAGATGATAGTAAACTAATATAAATATTTAACTACTTTGAGGGTCCTATCTATCCCTGTCATCCCTGTCAGGCAACGAGCAGTAACACAGATATATAAATGTAGTGTAAAATCTACATTTTTTTTGTGTAGTGTAAAATATAAATATCTTTTTTTATAATTATTAATAATTAATCATTCATAAATGAATGTACATTAATGAGCAGTAAGCCAGATATATAATTGCAGTGTAAATTATACAGTTTGTTAGTGCATTGTAAAATATACATTTTTTTTTTAAATGATTACTAATTAATAAATGAATGTACGTTCATAATTAATTAATCAATGAATAAATATATTAGAAAGAGCTACGCATTTATGTCTTCATAAAGTAAGGGCAGTGTAAAAGAATTTGCATATTTTTTTAAATAGTAATTAATTTTACTAATAATTATTTTTGTATTATTAATTAAATAATGTATTAATAAATTAATATACTTTACCTATTTGTAGTTAATATCCCGCAATCAATATCCTGAAGAGCTTACAATCTCTTTGGATTTTCTGAAAGCAGAAAATGTCCAGTCAAACTATTCATCACCTAAGGGAAAGTGTCAGCAATGTGCCAAGTGTGCAGTATATATAGGCTGCGTGCGCGAGGTAAAACCGTTGGTTTATGCGGGAAAACATTTGAGATTTGTAATGTTATTATTTGTAAGTTAGTGTTGTAAAATGGTCGGGTTTTTCTATGTCGGAAGGCTTCTATGCCTCAATGGCTTGCCTCGCTTTGTGAGGTTGGCAAGCGTGACGACAACTCGCAGTTTGATAATTATAATATGTGATTCTTTATTTCTAGTAATATTTGAAATAAAGAAATATACATTTTCTGGGTATGATCGAATATAAATCTTCACAGAAATCTGAATCAGATTTGTTTCTAGATTTTGCATAGATTCCAAAATAGCAGGGTCTTACATCATAAATAATGTTACTTTTCTGTAATGTGAAAATGTTATTAATAATTAAGGATTATTTGAAAAAAATGCTAGTTATAACTTCTGTAACAATATTTATTGTTTAAAACAATCTCCTAGAAATGTTGAATGTATGTTTTTAAACTATATTGACACCTAAGAAAGCATAAAATACTTATTAAACTATTTCTACTATATATTAAACAATCTTCAGTCTTATTGACTGCACTATTAAGCTTAGTTTTCATACATTCCAAAAAAATCATTTTCATGAAAACAAATTCAAGCTGAATGATTACTTTCTTATCTTACTATTTTTTATGCTTTGATCAATAACATTTGTTTTTAGCCTGCTGTTCTATATACCTCTAATTTTGCTTGGCTCTTGTTGAGCAAGATTCTTTTAACTTTAATTTAATGAGGACAATTTCACGACTAAGTCACATCATCTATGAAGAGGGCAAAAGATATGTTTCCCCTGCACACCATATAACGGTATAAAATATGAAAATCTTGGTCAAAGATGCAGTTCATCATGCATTGCAACATTTTTATCTGCAATCAAAAGGGAAAAAAAAGTCAGTACTTTCATATTTTAGAACAGTTCTCCTAAAATATAGACTGCAATATTGTTTACAAATGAGAAGCACTACTTACAATTGTAACAAACAAATGTAGAATTAATTTTACTGGGATCCATAAGTCATATGTATTATTTATACCATGAGGGTGGTGCATCTTTAACTTCAAAAACGTTTAAATGGGGTCAGAGATAAATAATATTTGGTATGCAAGTATGCATCTTTTTTTACTCCATCCATATACATAACAGTTCACAGTGTTAACAGACCCAACAATATAAAAAATAATTATTTCAGTTTGTATGAAGTGAAACAATAAGTGTCGGAGTGGAAACCAAAATACCAAATAATAAACTAAGGGTCCTATGTAAATCCACTCTATTGCAATTACGGGTGCCGCAGTAACAAAATAAATCCTTCCTAGCTATATTATTCCCCCATTCCGAAAACATTGCAAGTACAAGTGATTGTGGCATGACAAAGCCGTAACAGGTCACAAATCTTCACTGATTTTTGCACTGCTTAAACATTACGGGTTACACCTTTAGGGCCTCATTCAATTGCGATTTGGCCAATTGAATAGAGCTCTATTTAAGCACATAGCATATTTTTTTTTTAAAGAAGTTTTTAGTTAGTGAAAACCTTGCTTTTGGATAGAAGTTCACTAACTAAAAACCTCTTTAAAAAAATATGTTATGTGCTTATTTAGAGCCCTATTCAATTGGCCAAATTGCAATTGAATGAGGCCCTTAGTGTTTTATACAAAAACCCTATGCTAATCTTTTTAACTGAAGGAAATATTATGTGCACTAAAGACCACTCACAAAGGCTTTTAGAAACTTTTCTGAGTCCCACAGCAGCAGTTAAAGTGGCAGTATAGCACTTAAAAACACTTAAAAATGATGATTTGTCAACATTATTTTACACTTAACTACAATATCAGCATATGTGTAATTCTAAATGATTATATTGTATTATTGTGCTCCTTTCATTAGACAACCCAGAATTCAAGGGTTAATGTCAGGAAACCATATTGACTAGTTACAAATGCTCTAATGCATTGTCCATATATATATATATATATATATATATATATATATATATATATATATATATATACATATATATACTATTATTAACACAAAATGCACTCATTTTATATATTGATGATATAAATACAATTGTCGCATCTATTTACTGTCATAAAATATAAATAATAAAAGCTAATATATATATGTATGTGTGTTATGATTCCTTTCCACAGTTAAAGCACTTGTTTTAACTCATTATAACAAGAGCCATATCTCATCCGTAAAGCCTGGTTTGGGTACGTCCCATTCTAAAATCTCTTGCGGACAAGGAAGGATTTACAGATTTGGGCTGAGTGACGTAATATGGGGGAGCTGAGGGTTAACATTTTACAGTGCCTTATTAGCATAGGGCCCTACGTTTGTTTAACATTAAAAATGGCTGTGAATTTAAAACCAGAACAAAAATTAAATTAAAAGTCGGGCCAATCAAATGACTTTGTGTTGGTAAAAAAATATCTCCAATGTAGACATTGCCTGTTAATTCTTTTGATTGTCTTAGTGTCTCATACAAATTGTGAGGACACACTAGGTATATATGCCTTCATTGTATATACACCATTTAAAAACATCTTGCACAGTTCGATATGATATCACAGCTTAGTTCATTTTCATATTCTGGTATTAATGTCACATTTAGTAGAAATGCAAATATCTGCATCTTGGTGATATTATGTCACTATATTGCTGGACAACATGCCCCTTTGGATCTACTGTCTGTCGTGACTTTTGTGGATACAAAAATCATATATATTTTGTCTACAATTTATGATTGTCTTTTGGTTTTGCTGTTAGCACTGTGAATACAGATATACTTATGGTGTACTTATTTAGCAGGTGAAGGGTTAATCCTTTTCCCTTTTCACAAAATAATTTTTCATTTTCTTAATGTTCTATTAAGTAGGACATAAGCCAGGGCTGTGTAGATAGGGACACAATAGGTTATTCTAAAACCCAAAATATTTGGCTGAAATATTTAGAAAAAGACTGAATTTTAGGGGCAGTATCTAACCCTGTGGTAATTCAACACCTCAATTGTTACATAGTTACATAGTTACATAGGGCCTCATTCTATTAGCGGCCGCAGCCGTTGCGGGGCCGCAAGGACCGGCCGCAAGCTATTCGGCTATTCTATTCCCTTACGGCCGGAGGCTCCGGCAGGCTTGCGGCCGGTGCCTTGCTATCTCTTGCGGCCACTCGCGCCAGAGGAAATCCTTTGATCTAAAACGGCCGCAAAAGTTTCGGCCGTAAGAAATTCCTATTTGCAATTCAATTGCTCCGGGAAACCTCTCTGCAAGGCTAAAAGCGAGCCGCAGCTTACTTGCAGGAAAGAGGTCCCGCTAGCACCAATTAAGCACATAAAATAGCTCAAATAAAGCCATCCTGCACTTTGAGAAGAATATAAAGGGATTTTAGGTGTCAGAAAAAATAGCACATAATTATCCTATACTCAAATACGTAAAATATTTTATTTTTAATATCCGTAAAATATCCATGTAAAAAGTCCAGAGTGCTTGGAGCACCTCAGACCCGCCCACGCCGCATCCGGAAAATAAACAGTTAATTTGAACTTGGGTTTGGGCTGATGTGCAAGCTTGAGAGTGGGTTCCTTTTAATCCTCATGTCCCCCAATATGATTCCTAGCATTTACAGAGCTGTACAGTGCAGGATTGAATTTATTTTTGAGTTTTTATATTTCACAGCTTACGGCCGGTTCCAAGATATGCGGCCGGCCGTAAAAGGAGATCCTTGAGGGGCCGTATAATAGAATCGCGAGTTAACTGAACCCCCGCAAGGAATCGCAGCCTTACGGCCGATTTACGGCCGCTAATAGAATGAGGCCCATAGTAATTAAGGTTGAAAAAAGACTTTCAGTCCATCAAGTTCAACCTGTTAAGATCTCCTCTGACCTGCAATATGCTAATGTTATTAATTAATTTGTTGTTAAATAATTATTAATACTATAGTATTGGAGAATGAATTAAAAGTTAGTCCATCAAGTTCAACCTTTTTAGATCTCTATTGATCTTTTTAATAAGTGGACTATTTATTATTAATTGTTAATTGATCCAGAGAAAGGCAAACAGAAAAAAAAAAAAAAAACATTGAAACTTTGCAATTGTGTCATAAGGGGAAAAAGGCAAAATTTGTTCCTGACCCCAGAAACTGGTGATCAAATTTCTCCCTGGATCAATATTCCTTCGCTAGTTATCTAGGATAGCCTTGAATGCCCTCTTTATTCAAAAAAATATCTAACCCCAGTTGTCTATCAAATTCGCTGTTACCACCTCCTTTGGTAGAGAATTCCACAGTTTAACCACACTAACTGTGAAGAACCCATTTCTTTGTTTAAGATGAAATCTTTTTCCATTAACCTCAAAGAATGTCCTCTTGTCAGTTGAAATTCTCTTGCCTTTTTTCTAGCAAAAATAAGTTTAGTTTGGTCAGTCTTTCTTCATAACTTAGCCCCTTCATTCCCCTTATTAGTTTTGTAGCCCTTCTCTGTACTTTTTTCAGCTCTAAAATGTCCTTTTTATGAAGTGATGTCCAAAATTGTACTCCATATTCCAAATGAGGGCATACTAGGGATTTGTATAGTGGCAGAATTATATTTGCTTCCCTTGCTTCTATACCCTTCCTAATACATGCTAATATTTTACTTGCCTTTGCTGCTGCTGCTTGGCTTTGAGCATTGTTACCTAGGTGGTTGTCAACTATTACTCCCAAATCCCTTTCAATATCTGATACCGCTAGATTTGCTCCATTAAGATTATAGATTGCATGGCTATATTTTCTTCCCAAATGCATAACCTTGCATTTATTTGTATTAAATCTCATCTGCCATTTAGCCGCCCATTTCTCTAATTTATGCAAATCCCTTTGTAGGGAAAGTACATCATTATCTGATTTTATTACCTTGCACAACTTAGTGTCATCAGCAAAAATGGAGACACTACTTTCGAGTCCTACTTCTATGTCATTAATAAATATGTTAAAAAGGAGAGGACCTAATACTGAACCTTGAGGAACCCCACTTATCACATTAGACCAATCGGAGTATGTTCCATTTACAACAACCCTTTGCTTCCTGTCTTTTAGCCAGCTCTCGATCCATGAGCAGATATTTACTGCAATTCCTGTATCCATTAGTTTGCTCACTAGTTATCCATGTGGCACTGTATCAAAAGCCTTTGAAAATCTGAAAAGACTACATCCACTGAGTGGCCCTGATCCAAGTTCCTACTAACCTCCTCATAAAAACTAATTAGATTGGTCTGACACAACCTATCCTTCATAAATCTGTGTTGACTGCTACCTATGATCTTGTTCAAATAGACATATTCTTGTATTCTGTCCCTTATTAACCCTTCTAAAAGCTTCCCAACTACAGATGTGAGGCTCACTGGTCTATAATTCCCCGGGTTTGCTCTAGAACCCTTCTTAAATATAGGTGTCACCTCTGCTTTTCTCCAGTTATCCGGTAGAGACCCTGTAGTGAGTGAGTCTCAGTACCCGTGGATGTATTCCATCAGGACCTGGGGCTTTATTAACATTTATTTTCTCCAATCTCTTTTGGATTTGTTCCTGCGTTAACCAATTATTTAGTGATGGTAGTGTAGCCCCATTATGTTGCGGTGTCCCAACCACTGGTACCTCCCTTGTGTATACCGACGAAAAGAACCTATTAAGCTCATCTGCCTTTTCCTGGTCACTAATTATCAGATGGCCTGTGTCACATTGTAATGTTCCTATAGCTTCTTCATCGCCTTCTTCCCATTAATATATTTAAAAAATATTTTAGGGTTAGTCTTACTTTCCATTGCAACTGACTTCTCTTTTTCTATTTTAGCCAGTCTAATAGCCCTTTTGCAAGCCTTGTTGATTTCCTTATAGTCACATAAAGCTGCCTCTGTTCCCTCCTTCTTGTATAATTTAAACACATGTTTTTTGTCCTCATCATGATCTTTCAGTCATTGTTAAGCCACATGGGATATGATTTACTCCTATTCATTTTATTTCCACATGGTACATGCCGATGAGTATGCTTATTTAGTAAGGACTTGAATGTTGTCCATTTATTTTCAGTATTTTTCCCTGTAAGTTCTTTGTCCCAGTCTATATGTTGTATTGCTGCCCGTAGCCCATTAAAGTTAGTCCTTTTAAAATTTAGAGTTTTTGGTGGCCCCTTACAACTCTGTTTTTTGTATTCAATCTCAAATGATACTGTGTTGTGATCACTGTTCACCAGGGGTTCCCCTATTTTAACATTTGATATTATATCAATATTACTTGTGATGACTAAATCCAAGATGGACCCATTTCTAGTAGGTTCTTGTATTACCTGGGCCAGATAATGATCCCCGAGTGTACTCAAGAACCTGGTCCCCTTAGCTGAGCTGCTGGTCTCATTTATCCAGTTTATTTCAGGGTAATTAAAGTCTCCCATTATTAGAACTTGCCCATGCTTAGCTGCATTTCCAATCTGTAACAATAATTGTATTTCCTTACTTTCAGCTATATTTGGGGGTTTATAGCATACTCCCACCAATATGCATTTAGAATTAGCTCCTCCACTATTTAGCTCAACCCACAAAAATTCAATGATGCCGTTAATGCCAGAATAAATATATTCTCTGACTATAGGCTTAAATTAAGGCTTAATATACAGACATTTTTACCATTTCCCCTATCTTTCCTAAATAGGTTATAACCATCCAGATTAACAGTCCAGTCATGAGATCCATCCCACCATGTTTCAGTAATGCCTATTAAGCCCCATTTTTCTTGTACTGCTAATATTTCTAGCTCGTCCATTTTCCTAGGCAAACTTCTTTCGTTAGCAAGCATACACTTTATGTTGCTATGGCTCTGCCATTGTGAAGTGCTTGCCACTGTATTGAGGCCCCTATTAATACCTCCCAACTGTCTATTGTAACCCTCCCCCTTCTCCTCCCCCATGGGTAACTAATTCATCCCTTTCCCTCTCTACCCTATTTACCCCAATACTTCTATATAGTCCCTCCCCCCCATCTACAAGTTTAAAAACTCCTCCAGCCGTTCTACCATCCTGTCCCATGGCACAAAAGCTCCCTCATCACTAAGGTGCAATCCATCTCTGCTATAGAGATTGTACCCAAGTGAGATGTCAGCCCAGTGCTCTAAAATCCCAAAACCCTCTGGTTAAAAAAACAAATAGTGAAAAATAGATGAGGTTCAATTTCCAATGCTCTTCAGTTCAATATACATGGGCAATATAATCTTTATTAGAAATGTCACATAAAATAAATGAGAAAAATGCTGAAAGAAACTTTAAAAATGTTGTCATGAATTCCTAGGGTGTATCTTCATATATGCAATATCATCCATATCCATATACATGCATCAGAATCACTGGGTCACCCATAGGATTTTATTTAAAGCACAATTTGTGTGCATGATAGCACACCAATGATAAGCAGATATATGCTAGCAGAGTATCCGAAAATATAGTGTGGGTGCAGATGGCCAGGTCATAGGCGAAGGGCAAGTACTTTGTAATTGCACACAATAAATTGTGCTATAATGTATCTAATTGTCCAATTAATTCAAAGAAATGTATATGCCTTCCTTTTACACAAATTGGAGACATAGAGCAATAAAGTCAAAACTGGGAGTCAATGTAATGAAGAGTGTTGATGCGCTGATATATATATAGGAGTCCTTAATACAAGATAGTGCCACTTTTCTTTATGAAAGTTTACTGTTAATAGCAGGGGAGATTGTATAATGGAGAACAAAGGTCATTAGTATTTCATTTTAAAACATGGAGCATGACTGCTCCCACGTGGACACAAATATGTTTATACAACATTTTATGGACATATCCTAATTATGCATATACATACAAATATGGTGGAAGGCTATTGCAATTGGTGAAAACGAACCCTGTGACGGGAAGAGGGTGAAAAAGAAAGTATTTATCTATTAAACCAAAGAAAAAAACTTAATAAAAAGAATACCAAAATGGGGATTGAAACGAACTATGAAGCAGTCCTATTCAGCAAGGGTTTCCCTGCTAACAATTTTGGGTAAAGAATAACTGCAAGATTCTTTTATTACGTTTATAACAGAATTGACATTTTCCAGATACAATCCTTCTGTTACTGATACGATGGATACAACCTGAAATAGGATTTTTGGGGGTCACCTGCCCGGATATGAGTTCCAAACCATTATTATTTTCTACTTGGTTCCATTCTATCAATAACAGACTTACTACATTGATGAAATGTAATCAAGTGTGTTATAAAACACCAGTAAATAAATATAAAAGTTATTTCGTTTACTACAAACTACATTGAAATCTAAGTAGATTTATATTATTTACTACTGGATATTACTATGCTCTGATTTCCATATAGGTTGTTACACCTGATCTTGCTGTTTACTGCTTTCACAGCATAAAATGCTATATTACTGAATATTCATACCAAATATATATCAAGCTTGACAAGGTTATACCAAGCTTGATAGCATTATATACACTACTTCTGTATTGAAATAACCAAATATAGAATTATAATAAATTGTTCTTCCAAGTTTAATACGATTTTATACACGATTTCTCTATTGATCGAATAGATCTAATAGAATATAAAATGTGTTAAAACTAATTGTCATCCAATCATTCAAAATAGATTTTAATAAACAGATTTTATATTGTGATCTATCTAAAAATGAAAGCTTACAAGTTTAAATACATGCAATTGTTTATTCTTGATTTTGCAATTGTATCAATAAACACTATTCTGCATAAAGTGTATACTTGTCTATAGATGTATCATTAAACTTAAGAAAATATATTAAACTATACATTGTAATATTGGTGTCATATACAAATTGCATAACATGTCTTCATGATGTTATGAGTTATTTGTGTAAATATTTGTGACAATGAAGCTGAGTATTATGCAATGAGCCAGTATGCCACATTGATAACTTTTGCTCATACATGCAAGATTGACTATTGCCCTAGCAGTTCAGGTTACCATGGCAACTGTATATGTGTGCGCATATCTGTATATCTTGCCAGCATGTACACTGCAATACCTTGTTTATATAAGCATAGTTGGCTGAAAGACAATATTTTATACTAAAATGTGTAACTAGATTTAATAGAGGAGAGACTGGCAGAAGAAAGCCAATAGATTGTCCCTCCAAATGTTGGAGGTATGAACTTATAGTATTAACCTCATATATGCATTCTTTGCAATGGAGCAAACATGGGCCTAATCACATTTCCTAGTTTAGTATATCCTCTATTATATTTACATAGAAGTCTCATTATATCCATATGTTTCATTAAATGAAACCACAACCTAAGTTGAACTATTATTTGCTAATGCAGTCCATTATATTTAACAATGCTTATGTTAAAAGACGTCTTTCATTTAGGTGTTTTAATAATGAATACTGCATGCTAGACCAAAAAAACTAGCAAAGTTTACACTAAAACACAAATTGTCTGCTTCCATATAAGACATTCAGCCCTATTAAATTCGGCTAAGTGTAAATCGTAACGTAACCGTAACGTATACAGTAGGACTTCCGGCTATTAAATTAGCCTCTTAAACCTACCCACAGACAACTTGAAAGGCTCAAAAAAGCCTACGGGAAGTGGAACGTGGAACTTTGTGGCCACAAATCCTTTGTTCTCCCCACCTCTGTGGGGTGATCTGAAGAGGGCTGTGCACAGGAGATGCCCTCACAGTCTGACAGATTTGGAGTGTTTTTGCAAAGAAGAGTGGGCAAATCTTGCCAAGTCAAAATGTGCCATGCTGATAGACTCATACCCAAAAAGACTGAGTGCTGTAATAAAATCAAAAGGTGCTTCAACAAAGTATTAGTTTAAGGGTGTGCAGACTTATGCAACCACATTATTTTATTTTTATATTTTTCTTCCCTCTACCTAAAAGATTTCAGTTTGTTTTTCAATTGAGTTGTACAGTTTATAGTTCACATTAAAGGTGGAAAAAGTTCTGAAATTATTTATCTTTGTCTCATTTTTTTACAGCACAGAAAGTTGACATTTTAACAGGGGTGTGTAGACTTTTTATATCCACTGTATATTTATTTATAGATAGCTCTATCTATACAGGGGTGGACAAATATCTAAATATATATATATATATATATATATATATATATATATCGTATTTCATTGATTCTAAGACGCCATTGATTGTAAGATAAACACTAATTTCAGACTAGAAAAGAAAATAAAGCTTTTTTTTTCTCTATACTATTCCGAGGGACATGTCAATTTCTTTGGCTTTCAATTGTATGGCTTGTCAAGTGATTGGTAATCCTTTTGCACATGTCTTCTTTACAAAATGTGTCATAGCTTCATCGACTTCGACTTTATCGAAATCTTTCTTTCTTAGGTCCTTTTATGTACGTGGTTGTTGCTTTGCATGAGAACATGAAATTGCTATAATTTCTTCAACAACAAACATTTTCCTCAGTAATGTCAAAATATCGACTCTCACTAGCGACTCTATTTCCATGTTCTTCTTCAGATACAATAACTTTTCTGTTCAATGCGGCTTCATAGTGCAATCTTTTTGACAATATTGTGAAGAATGCAATAGCGAGTGCGGGGTGGAAATTTTGAGGTGGGGTTTCTGCATAAAAACAAAAAATGTGGTGACGTCTGCAAAGCACAGAGAAAACCCTGCTAAGATGCACTTTGAGATGTTAATGTGAGAAAAAAAAGTATGACTTAAATTCAAGGAAATACAGTATATATATATATATATATATATATATATATATATATATATATATATAGTTGTGAGCATGCGGGTTGTTGCTAACGCTGCGGGCTCGCATAGCGAAGGTGCTCCTTGTCAGCAACTGCGGACCTCGACACAGAAACAGACTTACGAAACAGAAATACGACACGCGTTACAACCCATTACGACCTCGCAAAAAACATGAAAAACACAATAAATACACGCAACAAATACGTAAAATGCTTACCTACAGTAAGGGGGGGCACTCATGACCTCGAAAACTGAAGTTACACCTCAATTTAACTCGAAATAAAAGAGTTTAGACACTCGAAAATCCCCTAAGCGAGAGAAAAAATGGCCGCCAAAAAAAACGAAAACGAGGCTACAGGACTCTAAAGACGCAAAACAGCACCAAACACCTACGGATTTTCCAAAAAAAACGTACGAGATCCGAAAACAGGGACGCAACCCTCGCAACCCGAACACCATTAGAAACACAAGAAATACACACAACAAACACTTAAATGCTTACCCACAGGAAGGGGTGCACCCAGGACCTCTGCAAGTGATTTAAGTCCAAATTAAAGAGTTTAGACAACCGAAAATCACCTAAGCGAGAGAAAAAATGGCCGCAGAACAAAACGAAAACGAGGCTAAGGACGCAAAAATACTACACTTACTCGCAAAATGGAAAGAACGCAACAGTCAAGTTCACGAGGCACGTGACACACACTATGTGGCACCACACTGCTATTACCCACCATTTTACATGAAAAAGACAACTAGTTGCCGGAAAATGGCAGTTGGAACGCAAATTTTACGCTGGAACGCAAATAGCCCATGCGTATTGCGTTCTAACTGTTTCAAGCACCTCAAAGTTTATAAATACTGCCTACTTTCCAGAAAATTCTACATTTCTCCTCAGGTGATGAACAGTGTGACTGGATAGTTCACTGCTGCCGTTACTTCAGAAGAGAATTACTTCCTAATTTACAACTTCACAATCTGCTAATTCCAACAGAGAAGGCCATGCTTTGCAATAACCAAAATAAGGAATATACAATTAACCATTTCACTTTCTTTTTCAAACAGACACTACAAAAAGACTGGTGGATTAACATTGGCAGGAGGGGACCCTCTGTCATTCGGACAAGAAAAAGACTTCAATCAAGGTAAAGTATAACAAGTAAAAAAAGAAACACAAATCCCATATTTACTGCCCGCCAATATGAGAAGTCAAACTACAAAATACAAGCCTGAATACAAATTCAAGCAACACAAAAACACCACAGTTCCAGAAACTTTCCAAAGACATATACAATTTCCAAATAAACACACTTGCACAGAAAAAACAATTGATAACACAAAGTGGCGGACACAAAACAGGATAGCATACCAAACATTAGCAACATACAGAAAACAAAAGTATTCCTCCTGTTTACTGTACAACAACCTTTAACCATCGCCCACAAGCCAAATGCAGCATCCCAAAAGTGGTGAACACAAAACAGGATAGTACAAAAAAGCGCCACAACATATAGAAAAGGATATTAACAATCCTGTTTACTGTCCAACAACCTCTAACCCTCACAAACAAGCCAAATTAAGCATACCAAAGGTGGCAAATGGAGCATCCAAAATATGGTGGACACCAAACAGGATTGTACAAAAAATCACAACAACATATACAAAAGTAACTTAACATTCCTCTTTACTGTTGAACAACCTATAACCCTTACAAAGAAGCCAAAATAAGCATACAAAAAGTGGCGGACGCTGAACAGGATACTACTGTAAATAGTTCCAAAATAGAGAAAATATAATTCACAGTCAGCTTTACTCTACAACAACCTTTAACCATCAGCCACAAGCCAAAGACAGCATCCCAAAAGTGGTGGACACAAAACAGGATAGTCCAACAAACATTGCAAACATAAACAGTACAAAATGTAAATAACATTAATGATTACTCTAAAAAAATATATAACTGTAACACAGAACTAAAATGAAACAATTTTAAAGTGGTGCACAAAAATCAGCATAAGAAATCAGGATAACAGATACAGTCCTGTTTCATGCCCAACCAACTACTACAGTAAAAGAATAATACAATTACAACAGTGGTGTACACAAAACACAATACTAATCAATTACAGGCAGCGCTGTACTGTTTCTCACACACTCTGAAATCAATAACATTTTACAGAGAAGGAACAAAGCTAATATCAGAACACATTACTTGGCCAAAAAATAAACTATGCTATTCATGAGAAATACATTTGAATCAAATAACATTTATATTTTTCTTTTACAACAGACACTGCGTCAAGACTATCGCACGAATATTTCCAACAGCGGATCCAGGAATATTCATCTTGAAATCACACTTCAAACAAGGTACAGTATAACAAGTGAAAAAAGAGAAAACAAAATGAACATGTTTGCTGTGCATCCATGTCAAGAGAAAAAACTAAATAAAACAACAACACACCAACAACAATAAGCACCACAAATGAACAGCTTTCACAAAATATTACTGACACATTTCTCATTTACCTACTAATTACCTTTAACATACAACGTTTAATAGTAAACCCGAACTTCAATCTATCAAAAAAAACTTGCCCAAGATAAAACAGCATATTCCATAAATAGTGAAAACACATAAAAAATGTTTTTACAACTCTCACATCTTTGTACAATGTTAAGCACAAAACCTAACCAGACACATAAAATAGAATACTACAAAAAATACTACTAACACCTAACAAACAACAATACAAACCTTCTTTTCACAGCCACACCATATAAGCCTTTAAGTTAGAGGGATACTATTACAACAATCCCGTGCAGTACAAATTAGAAACAGCAATATATTACAAAAAAAATTTGGCCTCTACTATGCCTCTAAGCCAACCCTACAAACCTACAAGATAAAAAACAACCAAAAGCAATAAAATAAATTAAAGCTACTACATCTACAATAAGCTATAATGCAATTACCATGGGTGTGCTATGCATCTAAGCCAAAAATTACAACCTACAAAAGATAAAGTAAGAGCAAAAAAATAAAACAGACTCATATAACAATAGAAAGCAAGTTCATCTAAAATGACCTACAATCACATACAAACAAAGTTAATTTACAATCACAACAGTGTTGCAACAAATAGATTTGATAAACCAACTTAACATCTCAAACTAAACTAATGATACATTTTCATTTACAGATTAAAATGGGTGATAACGAGACCAAACAGGAAAAGATAAGACGTCAAGCTAGAGTACGACAACAAAGATGGGCAAACCAGCAGACGCCGGAGCAGAAGGAAATTCGATGAGAAAAAGAACGGAAAAGACTTGCAAGCAAAAGACTATCAGCTGAAAAAATAAAAGATACACCCAAAAAGCCACTAAAAAACAAAAGCATTTAGAACCTGTTCCTCAAACATCACATAACATTTCAAATGATGAATTAGAAACTGAAACTGATATATGCTCTTCAAATTGTCCTTTACTCAAGTCTTTAGCAGTAGAGGTTCATAATTGTGGTGACATGAATATTCTATGTCAGTTTTGTGAGGCTTATCATTTTAAACAGGAAAGACCCAGAGATGGACAATTCATTAGTTGCTGTCAAAAAGGCAAGGTCAAACTTCCAGAAAGAAAACAATTCCCAATATATTTACAAAACATTATGACTGAACCTACTTTTTCAAACTACAAAAATTTCAAGACAAACTTAAGATCCCACAATAGTGCCATATCCTTTGCATCTGTGGGGGCAACATTAGCTGCAAATTTACCAGGACATGGTCCTTACATGGTCCTTAAGGCCAAATTTACTATTGTACTTTCCATTTACATCCTGAAGAAGGAGAGCAAAGATTTGCTCAACTATATGTCCTAGATACAATGGAAGCTGCTGACCAACTTATGCAGCTGCAAGAAAATAAAAAATGCTTACCCAGTGTTTTTATAGAGCTAGATAAAATTATGGCCAATAACCCCTACACTCAAGCTTATAAAAAATTGTCAGCAGTAGAAAAGGAACAACAACTTCATGTAGGAAGACATTAATTACCAATCCCAAAGGTCAATATGGTGCTTAAAAGAGATAGACATACTGATAAACGCCGTTATAACTTGCAAACATCAAATGAGGTTGCAATGGTGTTTCAAAATGATGAAGGAGAACCACCATTTTCAAAAAGACATTAGAATATATCCCAGAAATGAGGAGCAACCATTCATTAATATCAGTATCTTAAGTACTAATTTAGATCCAATGACATATCCCATTTTTTTCCCACACAGAGAAGCAGGTTCGCAACCAAAATTAACCCTTCCCAGTTACCCAAATGCTAAAGTCCGTATGCTAAATAATATTTCCATGCTTGAATTTAAAGTAGCTCAAATTGCCATTCGAAATACATTTAATCCAGTTTTATGTGGTGGAAAACTAACACAACAATGGATTATTGATTCCTATTTGCAAGTTGAGGCCAATAATTTAAAATATCAACAAGATAAACTACGTGTAGAACAATATTGTGGATTAATGGATTATGTTGCAGAGGTTGCGACAAGCAGAGACATGACAGCTGGCAAAGCCATCATTTTACCATCTTTTTTCCAGAGCTCTCCTCGCAATATGAGAGAAAGATACAATGATGCCATGGCTATTGTCACCCGATTTATTTATTACATTTACATGTAATCCCCAATGGTCAGAAATTACACAAAATTTACTTCTTGCCCAAACTGCTTCCAGATTTAGTAGCCAGAGTTTTCAAAATTAAATTAAATGAATTAATAGGTGACATCACTATAAGTCACTTATTTGGCAAATGTCTTGCTTATGTATATACAATTGAATTTCAAAAAAGAGGCCTTCCACATGCACATCTTCTGATAATCCTTCAAGAAAAAGATAAATGAGATACTGGTGACAAAGTGGATTCAGTCATTGTTGCTGAACTACCAGATCCAGAACTATATGGTAGACTATATGAGATTGTAATTCATCGAATGATTCATGGATCCTGTGGTGAGCTTATACCACAATCACCATGTATGGAAAATAATAAATGTACAAAAGAATTTCCTAAAAATTATAGAGACAAAACGTATGCCAATTGTGAGGCTATTCATTATATAGAAGAAGAGAAGGAGATAGTGCCATTATTCGTGGCAAAAAGGTTGACAATAGATATGTGGTACCATACAATCCACATTTACTTATGAAGTATAATGCACCCATTAATGTAGAAGCCTGCACTTCAATCAAATCCATTAAATATGTCTACAAATATATTTACAAAGGCTATGATGCAGCTACTGTAGTCGTCAAAGGTGCAGACAATACAGAAAGCACTGAGTTAGTACATGATGAACTTGCATCTCATGTAGATGTTCGCTATGTCAGTGCGCCGGAAGCTATGTGGTTTTGAAATTTGAAATGCACGAAAGATCACATTCAGTATATAGATTAGCAGTACATTTGCCACAAAGACATTTAGTGTATTTCCACGCTTGAAATTAAACTAATGCATTGGCCCAAAGTGAGCATCGTCACACTACACTAACTGCATGGTTTCAATTAAATTCTACAGATTCACAAGCAACACAATTCTTATATATTGAAATTCCATATCACTATGTTTTTGTGAATGGATTATGGAGACCAAGAAAAACGAGAGGAAATAAAATAATACCAAGAATTTACACAGTCAGTTCAAGAGACCTTGAACGTTTCTGCTTACGAATACCGTATTTTTCGCCGTATAAGACGCACTTTTTCTTCCCCAAAACTGGGGGAGGAAAGTTGGTGCGTCTTATACGGCGAATATACCTTTTCAAACTGCCTCTGTCCTCTTGATTTCACCCCAGCGCTTCCTACCAGCATCGCGTCGGCCGGTGCGTCCTAGTGACGTCACACACGCAACGCTGCAGTACACGTGGAGTGCTGGTAGGAAGCGCTGGGGTGAGATCAAGATGGCAGAGATCAGAAGGAAGGTGAGGATCAGGGGGATCAGGGGGGTCAGGGAGGATCAGGAGGGTCAGGGAGGGTCAAGGGCTCCCAAATGCTGCAGTATATGGATATGTATGTGTGCATGTATGTGTGTGTGTATATATGTATGTATGTGTATGTATATTTATGTGTGTATGTATATGTATGTATGTGTATCTATAAAGGTGAGGATCAGGGGGGTCAGGGAGGATCAGGACGGTCAGGGAGGATCAGGAGGGTCAGGGAGGATCAGGAGGGTCAATGGCTCCCAAATGCTGCAGTATATGGATATGTATGTGTGTGTGTGTGTGTGTGTATGTATGTATGTGTGTGTGTATGTGTGTGTATGTATGTGTGTGTATGTGTGTGTATATATGTATGTATGTGTATGTATATTTATTTATGTGTGTATGTATATGTATGTATGTGTATCTATATATATATATATATATATATATATATATTTGTGTGTAATGTAGGTGTGTATCTGTGTGTAAAGTGTATTTGTGTTTGAGTGTATTTGTGTTTGATTCAGATTTTTTTTCTTTCTTGTTTTCCTCCTCTAAAAACTAGGTGCGTCTTATCTGCCGGTGCGTCTTATAGGGCGAAAAATACGGTACTACTTTTAAGTGTTCCTGGTGCACAAAGTTTTGAATACTTAAGAACTGTTAATGACATAGGCCCTCATTCAATTACCGGCCGTAAATCGGCCGTAAGGCTGCGATTCCTTGCGGGGGTTCAGTTAACTCGCGATTCAATAATACGGCCTCGCAAGGATCTCCCCTTACGGCTGGCCGCATATCTTGAAACCGGCAGTAAGCTTTGAAATCTAAAAACGCAAAAATAAATTCAAGCCTGCACTGTACAGCTCTGTAAATGCTAGGGATCATATTGGGGGACATGAGGATTAAAAGTAACCCACTCTCAAGCTTGCACATCAGCCCAAACCCGAGTTCAAATTAACTGTTTATTTTCCGGCTGCGGCGTGGGCGGGTCTGAAGTGCTCCAAGCACTCTGGACCTTTTACATGTATATTTTACGTATATTAAAAATAAAATATTTTACGGATTTGAGTATAGGATAATTATGTGCTATTTTTTCTAACACCTAAAATCCCTTCATAGTCTTCTCAAAGTGCAGGATGGCTTTATTTTAGCTATTTTATGTGCTTAATTGGTGCTAGCGGGACCTCTTTCCTGCAAGTAAGCTGCGGCTCGTTTTTAGCCTTGCAGAGAGGGTTCCCGGAGCAATTGAATTGCAAATAGGAATTTCTTACGGCCGAAACTCTTGCGGCCGTTTTAGATCAAAGGCTTTCCTCCGGCGCGAGCGGCCGCAAGGGATAGCAAGGCACCGTCCGCAAGCCTGCCGGAGCCCCCGGCCGGAAGGGAATAGAATAGCCGTATAGCTTGCGGCCGGTCCTTGCGGCCCCGCAATGGCTGCGGCCGCTAATAGAATGAGGCCCATAGTATATGAATCCTTTCATTTAGCTGCCAGACATAGAAACTTACTAGCTGATGATACAGAATGGGAAAGATGTATAGAAGAAGCGGCACTATGTCAAATGCCACGGCAGATGAGGGAACAATTTGCATTCATTTGTATCTTCTCAAATGCTCCAAATGCATTATCTTTGTGGGAGACATTTAAAAGTAATATGGCTGAAGACTTTAAGCAACGATACAATGAACCCATTGCACACTTAAAAGCATTAATGGAAATCCAAGAACTATTTTTAACTCATGGATTAAGTTGTGCAAGTTTTAATCTGCCTAATCCAGGTCTTATAGATGACATAAACTTTGAAGAATATGACATTCAACTACAAGTATCAAGGGCAGCAGAAAGACTTGCAACTTTAAATACATTACAATTTCAAGCATTTAATGCCATTAAAAATGCACTAGATGATGACATCGTCAAAGAGCGTTATTTCTATCTTGATGGACCTGGCGGATCACACACTCTGAAATCATATACAAATCTATATAATTTATTAATGAGTTTTGTACGAGCACAAGGTCTAATAGCACTCACATTTGCCACCACCGGAATTGCTGTACTTTTGTTAGAAGGTGGAAGAACTGTGCATAGTGGATTTAAACTGCCAGTGCCTATTTGAGAAACATCAGTGTCAGATATTTGCATGACATCATTACAAGCAGACATTTAAAAAAAAGTAAATTAATTATAATAGATGAGGCTACAATGATGTCATGCTATGCCCTCCAATGTATTGACCATTTGCTTTGTGAAGTCATGGATAATAGTTTTCCATTTGGTGGAAAGGTAATGTGGTTAGGTGGTGATTTTAGACAAACATTACCTGTCGTTGTACATGGAAATCGAACTGACATTATCGAAACCTGTATAAAGTCAAGTACACTATGGAACATTTTACCCATCTTCAACTACAACAAAATATGAGATCAGAAGGCCAAAATGATTTCAATTATTGGCTTATTAAAATTGGAGAAGGAAAAACTGAAAAAATACCAAATTTACCTGACGACACTGTGCACATCCCACCTCATATGATTTGTCAACAAGATCTTATATCGGCTATATTTGAAAGTACAATAAATAACCAGGACTATTCTGAACTTGCCAACCAAGTCATACTAACATGTTAAAATAAGGATGCATTAATCCAGATCCAGAACTATATGGTAGACTATATGAGATTGTAATTCATCGAATGAAAGTAGTCTCCCTTTTATACTTCAAAGAAGACAATTTCCCATCATTATGGCATTTGCCATGACCATTAATAAATCACAAGGACAAACTTTCAAATCTGTATTTTCTTAGAACAACCAGTATTTGCACATGGCCAATTATACGTTGCCTTATCACGGTGCAAAAATCCACAGTCTATTAAAGTTTACATCGAAAACAATGAAGGTCAAGGTGATTTATTAGAGGATGGATGCATTGTTACTAAAAACATTGTCTACTATGAAGTACTCTAACGTTCCATCAAACAAACAAAAACCATGCAAAACCAAGTTAAAACCAAAAGCAAAAAGCTAAAAAAACACAATATAACCCCAACAAAATGTGAAAAAGTACACACAACTGTCCGTTTTCTTTCAAAAGGTCATTATTACGCTACAGAATTTAGGTTTACACCAACAATATTTTCATATTAAACTACACGAAATTGTAAAACACATAGAAAACAGTGGTTACACATCGTGGACCAACTTTAAGGTCTCACGTTCTCTTTTTAGAGAACCACTTTTCCACAGAGGAAACTCTATGTGCCATTTAAAACAATTACTACACCAACAAGCAAAGGTCAACCATTGAAAACTAACAATAAATAAATAATTCAGTCATATTTCATGGAAGTATTGTTTATGCATGATTAGCCCCACAAAATACTTGCCTTGCATTATTTTCAAAAATTCTGTTCAAATGTTAATTAACTATGTTACTGTTTCTAACGTTACAAGTTTAAAAAAAAATAATTTCAAGTTCCTTACTTAGACATATTACAAAGTTCATGTTAAAGCACGTTTTGAGGAACAATGCAAATGTTGTATTTCATGTTAAACATTAATCCAGCCAGTAATCCGATCGCCAGTTAATAGGGTCAGGAAGGAATACAAAATTTTCCTGCTTTGATACAATTGGCTACGTTTCAAAGAGGGTTTTTACTGTTTGCCTTCCTCTGGATTCAATGTATTCTTAAGTTAACAGTTCTTGAGCTACAAGTTGCATGTTTAAAAACAATTACCTCAAGTTTACAATACTGATTAATCTAAAGTTCAACTGTTCTTACATTCAAATGTTAATACTTTTACTACAAAACTCTTTAACAGTTACTCAAGAAGAAAAGTAAATGTTAAAAAAATAAACATGTTTAATATAAGAATTGTACTTATTTCAACATAACTAAAACCTTACAAGTATCAAATACGTATATTACTAATTAAACAAATTTACAAACATACACATCTCATTGCCGTCATTTCTTGACGGGCAAGTCGCTAGTATATATATAAAGTGAAGTAGCAGTGAATGTCCATTTATCTAAATGAATAATGGAATATTGTAGTTTATAGCACTATCTTTTTTATAGTGACAATCTTTCAAGAAGTTTGGCCTCTCTTCATGTGTGAAACAAGACTCACATGAGATGGAACTAAGTTTGAGTGTAAACATTGATGAAGAGAGAGTGGAGACAGCATTGGACATTATAGAGTTAATATATAAAGGGGTAATCAGCATAACATAGGCCCCCATTCAATTGGTTAAATTGTAATTACTGGAGCCAGTAAAGTAGCCCATAAAATTTATTGATTTTCAATTGATTTCTTCTAACTACCCGCAATCCATTTGCGAGTTACAGGCTTAAAATACCTGCAGTTGTAAAAAAACGTAACTCCGTTCTATCTACTCCTTTGATGTTTTAAGCTCATAAATGTTACCAGTGTTAAAAATGCAAAATCCATATTCAATTGCAACAATTCAACAAGCCTGCAATTGCCTTTTAACCCGTAAATTGCAAACGTATCAAACATTTCCGGAATTACTAGATAGGACTCGCAAGTGGGTTAAACACCTTTTCGTAGCACTGTAAATGCAAATAAAAACACACTACTGTACTTAAAATACTGGGAAATCAATGAAAGGCATTAGAATTAATTGCACAAGAATCATAATCTCACAAATCTGCAATAAAAATATATATTTTTTACCTTTTATTTCCATGTTATATTGATCCAAGGAATCAAGGAGTTAATACATATTAGGCCAGCCACATGGACTAGACAAGTTTCTTTCTTTATTTTTATTGATTTCTACATTTTTGGCTTGCGTGTCCGATTGCAGATCGGTCTTCTAAACATTAATTGATTGTAGTTTAAACTCCATGTTTTACTGAGGTCATGGTGATGGTCTCATTTACTATTGGCTCTGTCTAAATTGAAACGTATGGGCTTGCTTAATTGATCATGATCATGCCCTGAATGGCTACATATGGGTTAATGGTTTACGGTTTAAGGCTTTAGCTCTGTAATTGCAGGCTTGAATCAATTGAATACAGCTGGAATTGTAACAAATTTCTAACCCACAGCCTGTATGAAGGTAATTCCTGGCTTGCAATTGGAAGGAGGTTATAGTACAGGAAACATACACACACATACCATGTACCTATATACATCAATATATACATGAAAAACCAAAGCACTGTAGCCCGCAGTGATATCCTTCCTATCGGAAATTCACTTCACTGAGAGTAACAAACCTATTATAGTCAAATAAAAAAAAACATGAGAAAGGTTGAGGCAGAATCACATAAAATTGTGATAAAAAAGAGAGAATAAAGGTCAACTCAAAACTTGATACTACCTGTATAGTTAGAATTATATAGTAGTAGTATTAATTGCCTTTTTTCTTTCTTTTTTCTCATGTCATTTAGCTACTCTTGATATTTTTGCTAGTTTGCCACATTTTGGTTAGTAATCATTTTGGTATAACACTTTGTTAATTTCACTGACTGACTTTGTTAATTTCATTTAGAAAACCCAAGTCTATATTAAGTATCTTTAGTGTTGAAGAATGTGATAAGTCTCTGAGTTTATTTCTTACTCCTATTATTATTATCCTTTATTTATAACGCGCCAATATATTCCGCAGCGCAACTTTTAATATGATGAACAGATTATCTATACAGCGACATCTGTAATATTTGTAAAAGGATATAGAAAAGAATGTCTTCCAGATCAGTCAAATATATTTGAAAATTGTGGAGCCATTTTGGTACCCATGACAGTTCCCTCATTTGTAGATAGGTATCCCTTTTAAAAGCAATATAGTTGTGGCTAAGGATGTATTCCATTTGTTTTGCAATATCATTGTGGTTATATTTCTGATTTTGAGTGTGTGTTAAGGGAAACTTAATAAATGCCTCAGTGCCCTTTTTGGTCTGGGATGTTGCTTTCAAAAGATTCAACATCCATGGTAACAAGTGATGTGTTAGCAGGTAGGTCTTTAATCTGGCTGACTTTGTTGATAAAGTCAGTGGTGTCTTGTAAATAGCTATTGGTTTTACTAACTATTGTTTTATGGATTTTTTCAACAAAGCCAGATATCTGTTCAGTCAGTATGTCCACACCTGTAATAATCACTCTCCCTGGGTTGCCTGGTTAGTGGATCTTTGGCAGTATGAGAAAGTCCCAACTGTATAATTGGTAGGTGATCCAAGTCTTGCTTGAATTTTTACGGAATGTTTGAATGAGTTTCCTAAGTTGAATTTAATATTCTTCTGTAGAATGCTTGTTCAGTTTCTTGTAGTAGGTGTTGTCTGACTGTTGTCGGTTTGCTTCATTTATGTAGTCTGGAGTGTTCATAACAACAACTGCACTACCTTTATCTGCCAGCTTGATGGTGTGTTGGTGTTGCTTTTTAAACTCTTTATGGCAGCTCTTTTTGATAGAGAGAGATTATTTAAGTATCTTTTCTGTTTATTTGTAACAATGAATGTAGCGCTCAGGCGAATGTTTTCTGTACAATTGTCTAGTTTAGGGTTGCGTCCAAGTGATGATTTAAAATATGTGTTCTTCTTCTTGTTCTTTTATGTTTGGACAGAAAGACAACCCTTTACATAGACCAGCGGTCTCTGCTTGTGACAGTTGGTAATTTGAGAGGTTTATTATTTGGTGTGTGTAGTTTTCATGAAAAAGTTTGTTTCACTCGGTAGGTTTTTACATGTTTGGTTGTTGGTAGTAGTGTTCTGAGCTGTACGTCAATGTTATTTCTACTGTGGTCAAAATTATTTAATTATATATATAGTAGAAATAGCATTGACATAAAACTATAATCATTCTTATAATGTTACTATTCCAGTACGATGCATAAATTCTACTGTTAACCATAATAATGCAAAAAGGACACAAACGGTTCAAAAAGGACAGACACCCTATATATGTATTTTTGCACAATTGTGGAATATTTTACATTCACACATTCTGCTTTTCAGGTTTTCAAGAACAGAACTGTTCTGTGTTTGGCAATGGCATAGATATGTAATTAACCTACTCAGTGTTCCTCAGCCCTGTGAACACCCTAGAACTTTGCCCTAAGAGCAGGTAGAATTGTGGATGCTGGTGATGTTTTGTGTTTAGTTGAGACGACACCACCACTAAGATCTACACATAACTCAATATATGCTGAAAATATATTCAGAAGCACAAGTGAAAAACTAAGAAACCACCTAAAAAATCACCTTCATACAAAGAAACATCATCTAAATCATCAAAGAGTAAGTAACAACTAAAAGAGGGCAACATATATGAAGCTGAGCATGTAGAAAAAGAAATACAACATTCTCACAAGAAACAACAACATGAATTTATAAAAAATAAAATTAAAAAACTCTACTGCCTTTTTCAGCAAAACAACATACAACAGTGAAAGGAAGAGAAAAGAAAATACCCAAATTCAGCCCTGAATTCTGCTAACAACAACAACACATCTATAAACCTATCAACTCAAACAAATTGATTTTCTGAAAAATATACAGAACACACAGAAATTATAAATCTCTCAGACCATCAACTATCACAAGCAGAGACCTCTGTTCTCTCCAAAGGATTGTCTTGAAAGTATGAGAGGAAGTGGCATCATAATTAGTACAACTCAGACGAGTTTGTTATTCCCACCTCCAAGGCATAATACTTCCTATGCTTTGAGGTAGTATAAAATACAATGTCTGTTCTAATCTGTTCTAACATTTCAGTTGTAAAAACATGGTGCCATCTGCAGGGAGATTACCCTGTGCACTTGCCTACTCTTCCTAATGGGTAAATTTAATCCAAGCTCATATTGGGTAGAGGGTGTATGAGATTTTCCCAAGAGCTACCCAGGGTCCTAGGGGATGCGGGTGATAGGTGGAGGGGTTATTATAACCTGTTTTTCTATTATTTAACCCCTTTTCTGCCACGGGGGATGTGTGTTAATTTTAGGTAGTGGGTAATGACCTGCAGCGTTCCTATGGAGACTACTGAGATTCAGACTTGGAGTCTCCTATGGGTATTCTTTAGGCAAGCTGCAAGTACACATTAGAGCTCGTATTAATGCCCAGGGAATGAGTCAGTTTTGCAGGAACCATGTAATAGCTCCTCAAACTTGCCCCCACAGCTAATTGAGCCCTAATAGGATAAAATGTAGTTTATCATGCTTGATTTTCAAGTTTTATTGTTCAAGATAGAATTAGCACTGCACAATGGTATATCATTCTGTTTTTCAGCAATGTGTTAATGAGTCTGTACTGTTTTACCTTGCCTTGCAAAACGTTTTAAGATAATAGCAGATTAAATAAATTTAGACTTGATGTTATGTGTTAAATGTTACATGCTTTTGCAGTATGAATTATATTGAGCAATAGCAAAGTCTGTTGATACACATACAGTATATTAAGCATATAATATATTGCTTGTCAGAGTAGTGTGTGCTTATTTAAAGTTCAAGTAAATTATTGTTATAGTCTTCAGTTTTAAAATAGTTTACATTGTAAAGTACAAAAAATCACGTTTGTTACCTTTTTATTTGAGGTGATATTGCATGTGGAACTATTAGTTCGCTAAAGTTTTTAATTTGAGAATTATTTTCAGGAAGTAAAATAGAATCTTTATTGTGGACTGTTAAATGTTATAAGCATTGGACTTTCTTATCTTTTCTTGTAGCCATATTAAATTCCAGCCTCGTAACTCCAATGTGAAGCATGTAACGGCTGCAGGGTTGCTATTAAATTAGAAAGGGCTGCGAGCTACGAGCGAGAGAGGCTATTTTGTAAACCAGTTCTCAGCCATCGGAGTTGCGTATTTGAATGCAAACAATTAAGCCATCATGTAGTTACGGGTTCAGATGGAGCCAATGGAAAAAATAGATTCTTAGCGTTATGTAACAGAAAAAGGGTAGGGTAGATTTCCAAGTCCTACGTGTTGCAATTACAGTTATTGATCGCCTCCAAAGTCCAGATATAATGCATATTAATAAAAAAGTAAATATGATATTCTATTACATGCGAATTACAGTATATGTCGTAACACATCGATTGCCGGGATCGATATAACTCAAAACATGAAATAAAGTATTTTTGTGGGCTGATTTGCAGGCTTGGCTTGAGAATGTTGTACTATTAATTCTAAGACCTAGCATCACTTTCCGTTATAATAAATGTACAGTAGTGTGCTAGGTATTAGACTTTACCCCCCTTGCATGTACTCTCAAGCACACCTAGGCCTTTGGGCTCCTTTTGCGTGTTTTGCGTGCTTGCTTGCTTGTGACCACGTTGTAATTTAATAGCTGAATTGAACAAGTAGCAGTTACGGGCTTGACAGATCAAAGGATTTCCGAGCGTGAAGTTCAACGTTGCTAAGCACGTAGCCTATACTCGGCCGCCCTGCGTGTTACCAGGCAAATCTGTTGCGAGCAGCATTACGGGTCTAATTTAATAGCTGTAACATGTAACTCAGACCCAATTTAATGAGGCTGTTGGTCTAACTAATTTACTAACTTCTTTATCTTCTTTATTGTACAATCTGTATACCACTTCTTTATTTGTGATATCATCAAGTTAAGGCATTTTACAGTGTTTCTATCTTAACACCTTGATTAGTTCTTAGTAAATAGATAACTCTCCTGAGAGCATCTTTCTCTACTATAATTGAATTTAAACATTATCTGGGCTTATCCACTTAGATAGTTGTACCTTGTTTTTTCAGTCTTAGTATATTTAACTGAGTGTCTTACTCAGTTCATCTTGAACTTTGAATTTATATGCATTAATATATATGTCTGAAAGCTCTTATATTGTTGTCTGAAGTATAATGTTTGAAATGCCCCACAGATAATGCTGCATGGATACCATTGCCCTTAGTCCCTTGTTGTGGGTTTTGCTGGGTAAAGAAAGAGGTTATGCCTATATATTATTTACATTATATGGTTGTCTATTGGTATTGCTGTTACCATTGTAAATATACACATACACTGATAATATACCTTTTTAACATATGAAGAGTTAAAACATTTCCCTGTTAAAATGAAATAAACATTTAAGTTGGTAAATAGGCCAAGTCTTAGATATTTTCACATGGGTGAGAAACTCTTCAAGATTAAACATTGTGAAGGTCTCAAGATAGCAGTTCTGAGACACACACATATAACTGCAATACTCCATTGTCCCAAATAAATATTGTCAGAGCATTTGTCAAGATTAAGTAAAATGGTGTAGTCTATTGCCCAAAATACTTGGCAGACACATTATTTCATAATAATTCATTTTAATACATATAACCAGATGACTCTAAAGCTTGCAGAGACAGATATACACAACATATTATGCATATACATTATAATTATACCTATACATGAAAACAGGGACTAACCTATTGTAATTGGTGGAAACCAACCTTGCGACAATGGGAAAGAGAGAGTTTATCTAATAGGCAGAGAGGAGGATTGTGTCTTTTCCTTGTTCTGTTCTATTTTCTGACAGGTCTGTCTTTTCTGGTCTTTCCTGGTCTTTTCTGTCTGTCCTGACAGTCCTGTCTCTGAACATATCTAAATGTCATTCTTGGGCACAACCCTATGCCCCCTTCATATCTTCTCTAAGATACTATACTATATCTGCCTATATCCAATTCTATCCTATCTCTACAACTATTTCTAACAAATCAATAACACAAAAAGGGATTACTTCAGACTATCTTGAGAAGGGATCCTAAAACGAGACCGGTGTTACTATGAAATCTTATACATGGTAATGTATAAACTTGTTTATTTTATTTATTTTGTAATGGAGGTAAATTAGTCCAATATACCACAATTCCACAATCCTTCTGTTACCTTTGTGGGAATGGTTAAAGAACAAAGAACGATTAGCACCTTCATTCCGGACTGTAGGTGTTAATCAATATATTGCTATCTGTGCCCATATTTCCATACAACAGTCTGATTTACTTTATTCAATAATGTAACCATGTAACTCTGTTACAAAACCAGTTATTAAAACACCTGTACAGCAAACCATACTTAGCAATACTCAACATATATAGTTTTTTTATCACAAAATCAACAAAACTGTTTTACATCATTATTGATTAAATTGACCGGTTCGATAAATGTAATTAAATGTAATCAACTTTGATATAAGACCAATACCCAAATAATAGCTTGCCAATACCTAAATACAAAGGTTGGTTACCTTGCAACCTCACATAGGGCCTCATTCAATTATCGGCCGTAAAACGGCCGCAAAGCTGCGATTCCTTGCGGCCGTTTTACGGCCCCATGTAGAGCTACTTTTACCTTGCAATTCAATTATACGGCGCAGCAAGGATATCCCCTTCTGGCCGGCCGCATATCATGCAAATGGCCTGAAGCTTTTTCCCAGCGCCCGTAAATCTTGTTTTCCGGCCGCAAAGTCCTAAAACTGAAAATGCAAATATAAAATCGAGAATGCACTGTAAAGCTCCGTAAATGCTAGGCATCATAATGGGGGACACGAGGATTAATAGCAACACCCTCTCAAGCTTGCACATCAGCCCAAATCAGATATATTATTTACGGATTACTTTACGTCCCGTAGTTCCGCGGGCTGGTCCTTGTTCAAACCCGTACGGGTTCGGAGATGAAGGGCCGCAAACCAAGCATTGCAAAAGCCAATATATATTCAATCCAGCACTGCAAAGCACTGTAAATGATGGGGAACATAATGGGGGGGGGGCATGAGGATTACTAGCCAAACATTCTCAAGCTTGCACATCGCCAAATTGTACTTTGATTTAAAAAATCTGTACAAGTCCCACGGACTTTACTGACCAAGCCCGTAGCTCCGTATTCAAGCCCGCGCAGGCTGTCCTCCAAGCCCGCAGCTCGTTTTTAAAGGCCGTACGTGCTTGGAGGTTAAAGGTATCCATTTTGTTACGGTTTTTGCAGTCTGCATGGTTTAAGCCTGTAACCCTAAAATGGAGGCCCAAGCATTACAGCCTCCAAATTAATAAGACTTCAAATTAGTTTAATATTCCTCATATGTTTGATTGGTCAGCACACATACAGGTTCCATTGTAGCCTCTAAAACAGCCCTATAATAGAATATGTCACCCCAACATTGGCGCGCACAGCAAATGTGTTTTGACAACATGTAGCTGACATGAGCGGTCCCACATCATTGCGCAGTTCTAATATTTTTGACTAGTGCGCGTCGATGAAAGGGCGCAAGTGATATGACCTAATGCCATAAACCCTTCTAACCCTTGTAGCCGCAGCCTAATCCTAACCCTTACACCCCACAGCCTAATCCTAATCATTAGATCCGCTAGCCTCCTGTCGGGCCTGCTGTTGTTGATGCGCGCATGTGTCGGTGCGCAGATGACAGCGCACATTCGATGCACGCTATTTGGTTGATCAATGATAGAATACACATCTCGCTCATCACATCTACATTAGAGAATACAAATAGTGGCCAAATCAGACCGCCACTTGGCATATATCACGTACCAGGGGAATATTTCATTATATGTGGTTAAGTTCTTCAGTTGTGTCCGACTCTCTGTGACCCTATGGACTGCAGCACATTCAGCTAGGTCTCTGCCTGTGCTGTCATCCAAAGTTTCATGGCCAAAGAGATTGGAGTGGGTTGTCAGTTCCTCCTCTAATGGATTGGGATTTGTCTGATCTCTCTGCTATGACCTGCCCACCTACAGTAGCTCACAGCTTCATTCAGGTACACAAGCTGCTTCACCACCACCACCACTTAGCAAGCCTCACCCATGTAAATTGATAAATAGCAGAACAGTTTGGAAGTTCACCAAATGGGAATAACTAGACACCTGGCACATGGCTCCCACCAGGATGGGCGTAGCAGAGATTATGCCTGATGGCGGTGAGTTTGCTGTCGATCCCAGAGCTTGCGGCCCTTCCTGATGGGTCAGAGTAGATATGTGTGGTGCATGTTCCCCTGGTCCCCTTCAGCATTGCTAAGTGGTGTGAAGGGGCTTGTGTACCTGAATGAAGCTGGGAGCTACTGTAGGTGGGCAGGTCATAGCAGAGAGATCAGACAAATCCCAATCCACTAGAGGAGGAACTGACAACTCACTCCAATCTCTTTGGCCTTGAAACTTTGGAGAACAGCACAGGCAGAGACCTAGCTGAATGTGCTGCAGTCCATAGGGTCATGGAGAGTCGGACACAACTGAAGAACTTAACCACATATAATGAAATATTCCCCTGGTACTTGATATATGCCAAGTGGCGGTCTGATTTGGCCACTATTTGTATTCTCTAATGTAGATGTGATGAGCGAGATGTATATGCAATTAGATAGAGATTTAAGGGATCCCAATAGAGCTCATGTGCGTGGCAAAGGGTTCATATGACCTGACTCATGTTTTACTCTTGCTATTGAATTGGGTAGTGTGGCTTTAATCATATTATGCAAGTTGCAGCATGGTTTGTCAGATTGGCATGTGCATGACCATTACAACATATGATAACCAAAGGATATTTAGCCAATGCATGTTCATTATTGGGCAACTAACTGTATTCACACATATGCTAACTGATGTGGGTGAAGAAGTTTGTGTACTTCAATGAAGCTGTGAGCTAGCCTACATAGGGCCAGTGTAGGGGGGGTATGTCTTATCAGAGAGGTCAGACTAATCCCAATCAACTAGAGAAGGAACTGGAAAAGCACTCCAGTGTCATCTGTCCTATTCATTGTAGGCCCTCAGGGGAATGTTCCTACTCCACAGTATCGCTAATCAGACTTGTCATGGGTATTAACCCTATATTAGTAGTAGATATGATATTTGGGAACATATGATATCTAAAGTTATTCTGACTCCTCAACAGTTTTACATGTATTGATCTATTGCATGTTAACTATGGCTCATCAGTTTACATTTATAGGAATGTGACACTAATGTAATGCATGTGGATTTCACAGAACAAAACATATTCATAACACATGGACGCAGTCAGAAAGGTCTAACAAAGCTTTATTTTTTACACAGACCACAATCAGCAGTGGTCAAGATTGTGCATTCACATAACAGTATAACAAAGCTTTATTTGATAGACAGACCACAATCAGCAGTGGTCAAGATTGTGCATTCACATAACAGTATAACAAAGCTTTATTTGATATACAGACCACAATCAGCAGTGGTCAAGACTGTGCATTCACATAACAGTATAACAAAGCTTTATTTGATAGACAGACCACAATCAGCAGTGGTCAAGATTGTGCATTCACATAACAGTATAACAAAGCTTTATTTGATAGACAGACCACAATCAGCAGTGGTCAAAACTGCATTAATATCATGGGTGTGGTGTGGGCGGGTCCTTGAAGAGCAAGAGGCTGGAAAAAAGGGGAAACCTACAGGGGTCAATCTAATAGTCTAGAATAAGCATGATGCATAGCACCTACCAGGGTCACATGCTGCAACCGGAACCAGAAATCTCTCCATTTAACTGAAGAAACCATTTATGTGCATAGCACTTACAACTTGTAACTAGATCTGCTCAATGAAACAGATGATTCAACCTTTGGACTGTGTAATCCAATCCAGTTTCACACATACAGTGTGTTGACCAAACAAAAATCTGAAATAAGTGTTCAAATCAAAAAATGAGGAGGAGGATCCAAAACAATTTAGAATAACGATGTATGTACAGTACAGTTCTAAATACTGTACCAATATACCAACTCACCTGATTCCCATCTGCAAGCATTACTAACCATTAGCTAGGTCTGTGGATAATCAGAAATATGGGAAAATAGTCATTATTATGGAGAGGACACAAAGGTCAGCAGCCAGATTCACTGTTTCTTACATCAGACCCAAAGATCTGTTCTCAGACTGCTATTGAGGTCAGGATCACATGCTTCACTAGTGCATATATTAATGCTGGCTGTCATTAACATGCCATTGTGAGACTTTGCAAGTCCACCGCCATAGCGGTATTAGTCTACATTTAAGCTACCAACAATCATGTCGGAGATATCTGGCTATATGATAGCTGTAAGATTGTGGGAGCTACATGTTAAGGGGGCTGCCATTGAAGGCATGACTACCTGAGAGGCACTGGGAAAACCCTCCACCTCATAATTCCTCCACAATTCTTGCAGATGTAGGAGATGCCTTCATGGACCTAAAAAAAAAAAAAAAAAGACAAAACCTAACAAATAAGGCCTGAAAACATCATAGGGCCTGCAGCATCTCTTCTCAACAGCACTCCTTAGTGACAATGTATTGGGCACACTACTAATTAACAGCCTCATTAAATTGCTATGTAACAAATTGAATAGGGCTCTATATAAGCACACAGCATCTTTTTGAAAGCAAGTTTTTAGTTAGGCAACTTCTATGCAAAAGCCAGGTTTTCACTAACTAAAAACTTCTGTAAAACAAATATCCTATGTGCTTATACGGAGCCCTATTCAATTGCCCAAATCACATTTTAATGAGGCCCTTTGTGTTCTGTTTAACCTGTGACCAATTGATGGTCACTGAGGAGTGCTGTTGAGAAGGCTAAAACATGTCTGCAGACCCTATGGTCGTCATTCTATTGCGATCTGGCCGATTGAAAAGGGCTCTATATAAGCACAGAGCATATATTTAGTTACAGACGATTGTAGTTAGTGAAGACCTTGCTTTTGGAGAGAAGTTCACTAACTACAAACATCTGTAGAAAATATGCTCTGGGCTCAAATTGATCCCTTAGCAATCGGCCACCTCTGGTGGTGATGGTAGGGGGGGGCGGGCGGTGCCAGGCAGCGGTGGTCTGGGCGGTGGCGGACACATGGGAGGAGAGGAGGGGCCAGGCTGCTCTTGGCTGGGGGATTGGGAGATCCCCGTTGATGTTGGGCTGGGGACCATCGCCTGTCTGAGCAGCCTGACCTGAAGGTGTTCGGTGGTCATGTGGTGCCTCCTCACCTCCTTGGAAAGCCTGGCCAGGCTGTGGGTCATATGTGACCAGAGGGCAGAGATGCTGGCCACCATCCGGAGCTGGCTGGCCATAGACTCCTGAATGCTGGCCTCGATCCTCTGGGAGCTTGCCAGCAGCTCCTTCAGGACGGCCAGCATCTCCACCTGCACAGCCTGGCTCTGCGGCGACGACACCGCTGGGTGGGCGTGGTGAGGTGATGCGGGGAGGTCCACAGCTGGAGCCTGTGGTGAGAATGTGCCCGGTGGTGACCAGGCCAGCACACTGTGTGGGGAAGGAGGTGCTGTCCCTTGGGCGGATGAGGGCCCCAGAGCAAGCCTTTCGAGGATGGGCATAGGCCCAGGGCTTGTGGCAGGTGACCCCGCAAGGTCAATGACCAGCCCATCCTCTGACCCAGAGCCCTCTGATCTTCCTTCCTCCTCCCCCTGTGCTGGAGGATCCTGGTACGGGGCTGATGGCCCCGCCTCCTCTCCCTGGTCACAGGACCCAGAGCTCCTCCTGGATGCTGAGAGATAGAGAAGCAAGGTACATGTCATTAGTATGTTGATTAGCGCATTGATGTGTTCATTTCTAATTATCTGACATCTAGCCTTGAATATGGATGATTCTCTGATTAGCTATCTTATACTAGCTGTTATCTATTCTTAGGTTTCTGTTCTGGATGGTTCTCGGCTCACAACTCTATCTGTATTACGGCTGCTGTCTGTAACTGCATAGGCTGAACGGGCACACCAATACATAGACTCTCTATTACAGGGGTGTCCAAACTCTTTCCTGGATTGGAAGATATCCTTTCTGTGCACAGGTGAGTCAATCAGGATGACTTAAGAAGCGATTGACTCACCTTTGCGCAGCAGGGTTATCAAATCCAGCCATGTGTGTGGCCCACCAGGACCGAGTTTGGACACACCTGTTCTATTGCTTGATTACTGTTGTGGTGACCAGGAATGACAGTGATTTGTCAGCTTCATGAATTTAATGATGCATCCATCTATCCCTTGTTATTTCATGGAGCTGACATGTCAGTATCATGTCCATGTGTAGTGTGTGTGATGCACATGTGGTGGCATGTTGCTGTATGTCATATTCACCTGCCATGGAGGCTGGGTCCTGCTGCTCCACCGGGCCTGATGCTCCAGCTGCGTCGGAGGGTGCAAGCATGGCCCTTGCAATACCTTCATGGGCAAGGTACTTGACCCTCCGCCCCTCGGCCTCCTGCCCCATCTTCTTCCTCACCACGGCCCTGATGTCGTCGAACCGATGCTTTATGGACCGCAGACTCCGTCCACGGGCCGCCACACCGTTCACCAGATCCACCACCTGCTGCCAAGCATTAGCACGGGGCCCAGCCACGACTTCCCTACCCCCCGAGGTGATGACGGGGCGGGCACGGATGACCTCCAGGAGGACCCTGTTCTCCTCCCGGCTATAATTGTGGGCCCTGGACCTGCCGCCAGCCTCTTGCTCTTCAGACTGGGGATGAGGACCCTCTCCACTCTCCTCCTCCCTCCTCCTCCTCCTTCCTCCTCCTACTCTCCTCTCCTCCCTCCTTCCTCTACTCTCCTCCCTCCTTCCTCTACTCTCCTCCCTCCTTCCTCTCCTCTCCTCCCTCCTTCCTCTACTCTCCTCCCTTCTCCCTCCTCCTCTCCTCTCCTCCCTCCTTCCTCTACTCTCCTCCCTCCTTCCTCTACTCTCCTCCCTCCTCCTCTCCTCTCCTCCCTCCTTCCTCTCCTCTCCTCCCTCCTTCCTCTCCTCGCCTCCCTCCTTCCTCCTTCCCTCCTCTCCTCCCTCCTTCTTCTCCTCTCCTTCCTCCTTCTCCTCCTCTCCTCCCTCCTCCCTCCTCCTTTCTCCTCTCCTCCCTCCTCCTCCTCTCCTCCCTCCTCCTCCTCTCCTCCCTCCTCCTCCTCTCCTCCCTCCTCCTCCTCCACTACCTCCTCCTCCACTACCTCCTCCTCCTCAACTATTACCTCCTCCTCACTCCTCCCCTCCTCTTCCCCACCTCCACGCCCCGGGACTCCCTGCCACTCCTCCACCCTCTGCTCCTCTCCCTCCATCACCACCTAAAAAGAAAAGAAAGAGAAATAAAGAAATGTTTTAGTGGGTTCGCCTGCTCCTCGCTCGTTCCCCATTCTGATCGCCTCGAACACTATTTCTGCTTGGATATCAATGTTGTAACTAACTGCAGTAATCCATCTTAAGTGGACAGAGCCTGTGACAGCAGTGGGAGGGGTGTACAGCACCTCTCCCTCTGGACCTGAGAGGCGCTGATGAAACACGCTAGATCAATACTTTCCTAAACAATGTGAAAGGGTCAGTTACAGTTTGCATATATACAAGGCATGCGGCTATTTACTGTGTGCTTCTATCATGTGTGGGGAGTGGCCCATGTCTGAGGCCACTAATATCCTATCTGCATTATACTCTGGGCGTGGTACCTATCCTGAAGCCATCTTCTGTACCAGAGGTAGTAGGAACTACATGGTCCTGCTGTTCTAGGCTGAAAATAAGTTCTTGTCAAGCCCCATTGAAGAAGCAGTTTGGAACACCTATGTGTATTGCAAATATGTGTAGAAATCTCACTCAAACTCAATCTCCAACTCAATCAAACTCAAACTCAAACTCAATCAAACTCAAAATCAAAATCAAACTCAATCAAACTCAAAATCAAACTCAAACTCAAAATCAAACTCAAACTCAAAATCAAAATCAAACTCAATCAAACTCAAACTCAAAATCAAACTCAATCAAACTCAAACTCAAAATCAAACTCAATCAAACTCAAAATCAAACTCAATCGAACTCAAAATCAAACTCAAACTCAAACTCAATCAAACTCAAAATCAAACTCAATGAAACTCAAACTCAAACTCAAACTCAATCAAACTCAAACTCAAAATCAAACTCAATCAAACTCAAACTCAAAATCAAACTCAATCAAACTCAAAATCAAACTCAATCAAACTCAAATTCAAAATCAAACTCAATCAAACTCAAACTCAAAATCAAACTCAATCAAACTTAAACTCAAAATCAAACTCAATCAAACTCAAACTCAAAATCAAACTCAATCAAACTCAAACTCAAAATCAAAATCAAACTCAATCAAACTCAAACTCAAAATCAAACTCAATCAAACTCAAACTCAAACTCAAAATCAAACTCAATCAAACTCAAAATCAAACTCAATCAAACTCAAACTCAAACTCAAAATCAAACTCAATCAAACTCAAAATCAAACTCAAACTCAAACTCAATCAAACTTAAACTCAAAATCAAACTCAATCAAACTCAAACTCAAAATCAAACTCAATCAAACTCAACATTAAACTCAAACTCAAACTCAATCAAACTCAAAATCAAACTCAATCAAACTCAAACTCAAAATCAAACTCAATCAAACTCAAACTCAAGATCAAACTCAATCAAACTCAAAATTAAACTCAAACTCAAACTCAATCAAACTCAAAATCAAACTCAATCAAACTCAAACTCAAAATCAAACTCAATCAAATTCAAATTCAAAATCAAACTCAATCAAACTCAAACTCAAAATCAAACTCAATCAAACTCAAAATCAAACTCAATCAAACTCAAACTCAAAATCAAACTCAATCAAACTCAAACTCAAAATCAAACTCAATCAAACTGAAAATCAAAATCAAAATCAAACTCAATCAAACTCAAAATCAAACTCAATCAAACTCAAACTCAAAATCAAACTCAAACTCAAACTCAAAATCAAACTCAATCAAACTCAAAATCAAACTCAAACTCAAACTCAAAATCAATCAAACTCAAAATCAATCTCTCTCTCTCTATTTATATATAAATATATATATATAGAGAGAGAGATTGAGATAGAGAGAGAGAGAGATCCAGATATAATACGAAAAAATAAGAAAAATATAAATAACTTACCTCCCTCCACAAAACTCCTCTCCCCACAACAAAAAACTCTCCAAACCTATAGGCCAACAAAAAAACACAATTGTACTTCTCGCCAGTGTATTCAGTAAATATAGAAATTGGCAAAACATACAAATAAAAGACAGCTTGATAGGATGAAAAGCATGTACAATGCAACTTACCTCCCTCCAAACCCCTAAGGGCCGGATCAAAGATCCAAAATCCTCCAAACACCTATAAACAAGCAAAGAACTCAATTTTACTTCTCGCCAGTGTATTCAGTAAATATAGAAATTGGCAAAACATACAAATAAAAGACAGCTTGATAGGATAAAAAGCATGTACAATGCAACTTACCTCCCTCCAAACTCCTACGTGCCGGATATAACCACAAAAACTCTACAAAATCCTCCAAACACCTATAAACAAGCAAACAACATAATTGTACCTCTCGCCAGTGTATTCAGTAAATATAGAAATTGTCAAAACATACAAATAAAAGACAGCTTGATAGGATGAAAAGCATGTACAATGCAACTTACCTCCCTCCAAACTCCTACGTGCCGGATATAACCACTAAAACTCTCCAAAATCCTACAAACACCTATAAACAAGCAAAAAACACAATTTTACTTCTTTACATCGGCATCCATAAATGTAGTAACGGATTCCCGTAAAAAGAACTTAAACCGCGACTTTATAATAAAGCAACTTACCTCCTCTCAACCACCAAGCTCCTGGATCCGCGTGCTACCTCGTCAGAAATCGCAACACAGTCGAGGCGTGGGCGCGTGTCATTCCTATTTATTCACTCCCACTGTCAATCAAATTGTCTATCCCGTAAGAGATTGGCTGTGCAACCTGTGGCGCGATGCGTGATTCCGCTATTGGATGGTTCGTGCCGGGCGCGGCTAGTCCGTCCCCCTTCCAGCTTGCATGCGTCACAGCCTTCCTACATTCTGAAGGCCGCGATTCGCGCCTGGCTAGATTTAATTTACGGCCGCATCCGTTGAAGTCCACACGATGCACTTACGGCATTGTAATGAAACCGGGCTGAAAGGGCCCTAAAAGTGTAAAGGAAGCAATAAAAGGCATTCGAATTACTGTAAAAACAATCCCCAATGATCAAATATGTTCATAAAAGAGATCTTTTTATTGTCATGTACATCCTCAATATGGCGGCCAAATTAACCCTTTAGCACTCAGAAAGGCTAGAATGTGTCCCCTAAACATATCAACATTATCTGATTTACATCTCCTTTATCACATCTACATTTTTGAACACAAATATTGTATATATTTCCACGCCACATTACATAGATCATGGAGCATGTGCCCAAATTCAAATGTGGGCCAGAATATTAGGGGTTACTAATTAAAATGGCTCAACAAATCCATAATCAGGGAACATCATAACATGATGAAGCTTAGATACACCAGTGAGCTTTTCCATTTGTGAAATCCACCCGGATAATCACATCTGGGGTAATTAGCAAGCTATATAACCACATCATCTTCCATGAATTAGCAAGTCTGAACCATCATGGATAGCAGCAACCTGAGTGCAGCGTATAGGTATGCGAGGAGAGCGCAGCGTCGTAGGAATGGATATTTGTTTCGAATGTTGCAGAGTGGAAACCGGGCTGTCAGGCGTGCGACTGTGGAGTGGCTGAGGCGTGACAGAGAGGGACAGCTGGGAGTGAATGTGGGTGAGCGTGCTGATGCAACCCATGGTGGTCCGGAACCAAGCCAGGCAAGTGGCTCATCACAGGATATGCCTAGGGTCATGGTGGGGGGTCAGTTAGGGGAGAGAGCTCCAGTGGCACAGGGACAGGGGGATATGAGGGCACCTGCAGACAGGGAGGAGGACCTTGATGTGGGTGATCAGCTGATGGGGGGGCCAGATGAGAGACCCCTAGAGGGTGTGGCACATGAAGTGGGGGCTCCTACACAGCCAGACCCACAGGGGGGTGAGCAGACCCAGGAGCCTGCCAGGAGGATTCGTGCACCCAGGGTGTACAGGGAGAGAGTCACATTAGAGGGTTTAACTGATGTGGAAGTGTATGAGCGTTTTAGGCTAACCCGTGCCAGCCTGGAGGAGCTCTATGCGGTCCTGAGGGAGGACATGGAGCCTTCCTCACGGACCAATAGAGCCATCCCAGGCATGACACGGATGTTAGCCGCCATACACATCCTATCATCTGGTAGTTTTCAGAACACTGCTAGCATAGTAGGAGGAATGTGTCAAGCAAGCCTTTCAAAGTGCCTGAGCACATTCCTACATGCTATCGTTCCGAAAACTGCCAGATACATCAGTTTTCCCCACACTGGGGAAGAGATCTAGAAGGTGAAAGCAGATTTCTTTCGAATGGGAGGTATCCCCAATGTGCTCGGTGCTATAGATTGTACACATGTAGCATTGATACCTCCTAGAGAGCAAGAAGCGCTGTTCCGAAATCGCAAACACTATCATTCCATCAATGTACAGGCTGTTTGTGATGCAGACATGCGCATACAAAATGTGGTTGCAGGCTTCCCGGGAAGTACTCATGATGCCCATATCCTGCGTCAGTCATCCACCCATCTTTATTTTGAGTCTGGAGAAGCTCCAACTGGGTGGCTACTGGGTGAGTACACATAAAGGATCCCCTAAAATATACATCATGTTCCACTGTAATGCTATTCCATTGTTGCGTGAAAAATGCGCAACAACGCATGCGCCAACAGACAAAATAGAGTCCCTCAATAGCGCTCACAACATCTGCGCGCAGGAGTTGAGATAAGGATTTAAGGGTGGACTTAGGGGTTTTAGGCTTAGGGGTCTTTGGGCTAAGGCTTTGGATTATGAGTGTAAGTGTTAGGCATGGGGTCTCAGTGGTTTGGGTTAGAGGGTTTTGGCCCATTAGTCAATAAATTCTACAACTTGCGCTCTTTGATGGACGCACATTTTGGCACACAATTTCCAATAGATCGCTACTGTCGCCGGCTTCTGGCAGCGCCGTATTGTCCGCGCTCATTTGCCGTGCGCCATAAAGAAGGTGTGCCGACTGAGCCATTGCATCGTAGCTTGTTGCTGTGCCTAACCCGATGTGACGTGGTCATAGGAGTATGAAGTTCCAACCCAGAGATCCCTAAACTAACGTCACATTAATCATTGCGTATATTTACAGATGCTTTAACAAGCAGCACAAACTCACATTCATATCTACATCTCCCATTTTTGTTTCCTTCAGGTGATGCAGGATATAGGTGTTTGCCGTGGTTGTTGACCCCTGTGAACAATCCACGCACAGAGGGGGAGGAGAGGTACAATGCGGCCCATGACAGAACCCGGAATGTAATAGAGCGCACCTTTGGACTCCTGAAGATGCGCTTCAGATGTTTACATTCCACTGGCGGGGCGCTACAGTATACACCAGGGAAGGTTTGTCACATCATCATGGCCTGCTGTATTCTGCACAATATAGCAGTACAGGCAAACTGCCTGGGGAACATTGATGATGCTCCGCTTGAACCGGCGGAGCGTCCAGTACCTCCCGCTGGTGAGGATAACGTTCAGGGGTCACAACTACGTGCCCACGTCATTCGTGAGTACTTCCCATGTAAGTCTGAAACTAATTACAACGAACTATAATGTACATGGCTTATGGTTACTAATGCATCTCTTTTCTCCTTCCCCATTGTCTTCCAGAATATCCAACAGTCCACAGTAGAGGATAGCTTTGTGATGTAACATATGTCTCGTGACGCATTCTTCATACTGGATCAAATACAGCCTGCTCTGATATCCGTTAATGGTAAGTATGCGCACATTCCCATACACATCATATATATTGATATCTGCCAACCTCAAGAAGCTAAGCTAAATGGATGGTCTGATGTATTCCACAATGTCAATGGATATAGGCCTCACAATCGTATTTGAAAACATCTGCCCAGAACAGTAATGTTCACATTGTCTGATCATGCTATTCCACATCCCATGGAGGTCAATGCAATTCCTAGCAATCTGGATATATGAACATACCAGCATACTGTAAACCATAATAAATGTACCTCATGTGATGCAAAGAGGGGATGTCCCCTGTTCTATGTCAGATAACAGGAATAGTCTCAAGGATGTGTTAACTAGGAATCATTGTGCAATATTTCATATGGATTGTGTGGCTCATCTCATCATATTGCCATTACAGAACTGTTGCCGTGTGTCAACACATTGTTTACCCACACAGACATGGGAAACGACCTTGCCAGCAACAGAACATCAGCTACATCAATGGCGTCTACATTGTAAGTTAATATTTGCGGGAAACATGTGCATGTATGCATGAGAGGAAATGACTAATAACTCCATTAATGTAGGCCTAACTTTCGTTTTCCCCACGACATCCCCTATGTATTGCTGAAGCGGTCCGAAATGTTTATCGGACCATGCAGACGTGTCCTGGGGGAACAGATCTCTTCGTTGAATACTCCACTTGATCTATCCAAGGTAGAGAACCACATGTGGATGTCCGAACATGTATCAATGTGTGATATTTGTGATCTTTACTTTCTATTACAGGCTGCACTGGTCTCTCTCTCTCTCTCTCTCTCTCTCACTCTCTTTCTCTCTCTCTCTCTCTCTCTCCTCATCCCACCCACCCCTGTTTACCCTTAATTTATTGAGTCACACAAGTCTTCTGCTAACTATCCCAATTAACCCTTTCCACTATGTTTTCTCTTGTCTTCTTCCTCACATCCCCTGCCTTTTCCTCAGACTCTTCTTTACTTTTCCCCTTTTTGTCTGCATCATTTTCATTTCAACTCTCATGCCCACCTCTCTCCTTTTATTCGCCCATCAGCTAATCTTACTCAAGCTGTGGTTAAACTATGTCTCTCCTGACTGTCCCATCTGCAGATTACATTATCTGTCCACATGGGGCAGATACCTTATAACATAATAGTGCATCGCACTTTACATCTGATCCCTTTCCTCTCCGACTAATGTATATCTTTCTACTTGACACAACCTCCTTCCTATGTATCTCTGACTTATTTATTAACCTTGCTATTCCTTATCTACTCTTCCCCATGTCCATTACCTTTAACTTGGAAGTGGTGATTTTCGAATCTTGTGTGGCCTGCCTTTGTGAACAAATCATTTATCAACAGACTTTACGCTCCAAACAGGGCCCTCCATTTTCTTGCGTTGGCAATATTACATACTGTATATTTTCTGGTTCTTCTCCCCTGTACAGCGTTACGGAATATGTTTGCACAATACAAATAAATGAGAATTAGACTAATCCTAATATTCCCACATCAAGACAAATTAGTCTGGGCCATCATTATTCTCGGACAGATGGTTAGCTTGTACAAGATCCCAATGCCTAACATGTGTGCCGACATACCTACATCTGTTGGTGGCTGCTCATATGGCATATGTAAGGTTTCCACTAATATATTATTTGTGTGTTTGTATTCCAGATCCCGGTCAGAACAAGGCATGACGATAAACATCCTGACATTGCGTGGCCATGTCAATGTCCTCATGTATGTGCATGTGTCCGTTTCATTGCTTTGTTGGATCCAGTTTGATATCTGATGACCTTGACTGAATAGCCGATATGTGTCACAAGACAATTTCAATATACAATGCAGATGTGATGTGACATCTGTCAGCTGATGTTCCTGGTATATCCACAGCATGTGTATGCTCATATAGTGTATCTCGATTCATAGGTACCTATTGGTTTAGACATTCTATCCTCTCCTCTACTTGGACTGTTGTGAAGCCTGCAGCACCAACCCTTCAAGATCTTTTCTTCAGTGCTGATGTGACCCTCCCTGTGCATATGGGGAAGAGTAAATCCAGGCTTGGGACTTAACAGTTTAGGAGGTTACGTTAATCTTCAGTTATGCATATTCAACAACAGTGAGTATAGATGCTCAATCAGAGAACAAACTATCCTTGATATTGCCTGGTTTGTTGTGAGTTCTCTGCAATAAGTAACATCTGACTGATATGGTCCTGGTCAGGTCACCATCTTTTTGACCAAGGTTATCTATGTGCTGCTTATTGTTGCGTGAGAACTGACGTTATGGGCTCATAGCATTCACTGATAAAGCACTTATACTTCTGATGTGGCATCAGAGTGTCCATTTAACACACAAGCATACATTTTGCTCTCCCCATATGTATATCACCTTATTCTGGATTATTATGGTCTTTTCTTATTGACTTTTATATATATGTCGTAACAATAATGAGATCTATTATATTGCCTAATGTTGGTTGATACACTGTACATCCCCTGATCATCTATATCAATATAATTTTCCCTGCCTGCATTCTGCTCTCATATCCCTATTTCCCTGTGTTACTTGGATTTTGTATCCTACCCCCCTCCACCATGATCCTTTGCATACCTGTGTTGATTGGTCAACCTGTGGCTTTGTGGCAAGCTTGCCTTGTTAATTTCTGTAAATAGTAAATATGATTTATCCGAGATGTTGTTTGTGTCTGCCTCGTCAATGTTGATACCATAGCATTTCCGGAACATCAATGAAAGGACCTTCAGACTCCACATCTGTGCTCTGCACCATCAGTTAGCGGTGTCAATAGAATTCTCACAGTGTGTTTGCATTACTGATTTCAACCATGAGGGAAGGTTGGTATTAACAATCTATATGACACAGAAACAGACAAATGAGACAGATGTCCGTAAGTGGCTCACATCCTAATAGTGAACATACAGGGCCTCATTCAATTGCGATTTTGCCAATTGAATGGGCTCAAAATAAGCACAGAACATATATTGTTTCAAAAAAAATGTAGTTAGTGAAAACCTTGATTTTGGATAGATGTTTCCTAACTAAAACATTTTTCATAGAATATATGTTATGTGCTTTTTTCGAGCCCTATTCAATTGGCCAAATTGCAATTAAATGAGGGCCACAGTATCTAACATAAGTGAGTACACCCGTCACATTGTTGTTAATATTTTAGTATATCTTTTCATGTGACAACACTGAAGAAATGACACTCTGTAAAGTAAGTTTGCTGACCCATCAATAACTCAATACACAGCCATTAATGTCTAAACCATTGGCATTGAGTACACCCCTAATTTGAAATGTCCAAATTGACACGAAATGTCAATTATGTGTGGCCACCATTATTTGCCAGAACTGCCTTAACCCTCATGGCCAGGGAGTTCACCCGAGCTTCCCAGGTTGCCACTGGAGTCCTCTTCCACTCCTTAATTATACATCAGAGCTGGTTGATGCTAGAGACCTTGCACTCCCCCACCGTCAGTTTGAGGATGCCCCACAGATACTCAATATGGTTTTGGTCTGGCGACAAGCTTGGCCAGTCCATCACCTTTACCTTCTTTAGCAAGGCAGTGTCGTCTTGGCGGTGTGTTTAGGGTCGTTATGTTATGTTGCCCTGCGGCCCAGTCTCCCAAGGGAGGGGATCATGTTCTGCTTCAGTATGTCACAGTACATGTTTGCATTCATGGTTCCCTCAATGAACTGTAGCTCCCCAGTGCCAGAGATAAATGGATAAGTCACAACGAACACAAAAACATTGATATGAGATGAACCCATCATTTTGAACCTAAACAGTGATGCAGAGAGAGGGGAGGCAGCATCTGACATCATTAGGTAAATGCATATAGGGGGAATCCACACAACATATTAGCGAAAACATATATACACATGCATATATATTTGGTCTGGGCCTGCATGCATGCTGCCAGCACTGAGGAGCTACAGTTCTTTGAGGGAACCCATGAATGCCAACATGTACTGTGACAAACTGAGAAAGAGCATGATCCCTCCCATAGGAGAACGGGCCGCAGGGCAGTATTCCAACATGATAACGACCACAAACACACCTCCAAGCCGACCACTGCCTGGCTAAAGAAGCTGAAGGTCAAAAGTTGATGAACTGGCCAAGTAGGTCACCAGACCTAAACCCTATTGAGCATCTGTGGGGTACTCCTCAAATGGCAGGTGTGGAGTGTAACGGAACCCATCACTGTTTTACCCTGTTTTATGGTTATGGTTAAAATATGATCATACTGTTATACTGTATGTATGTTGGTTTCTGCTCTGCAAAATCTTAGCCCAGACTATTGCAGACCTTGGCATAATAGATAATCCTAGTACAGAGACTCATCATATGATAAGGAAGTCTATTGGATAAAGTGTTTTCATTATCAGACATAACAAAGAAGGATGATCTAAGCAATGTCTGATTGTATCAAAGTAGCCAGGTAGTCACCGGTAGGTGTGACCCACCTGTTGTCTCTCTATGTGTATTGTGTGGCCAACTATGGGGGATGTGTGTATTGCCTGTGGGAAGAGATGTGTATATATATATATTTCTGCCCAACAAAATAAAGTCAGTATTCATTTGACTCCCAATTGAGTGTGGGCAAATATTGGAGGTTGGGAATTGTGAGACTGTAGTGCTTCTTGGATATTGTACCGTATACCAGCGGAGATATTGGACTGCGTGTTCCAACTCCGTTACAGGGAGTGCAAGGTCTCTAACATCCACCAGCTCCATGATATCATCATGAAGGAGTGGAAGAGGACTCCAGTGGCAACCTGTGAAACTCTGGGGAACTACATCCCCATGAGGGTTAAGTCAGTGCAGGAAAATAATGGTGGCCACACAAAATAATCGCCAATTTCACTTAGGGGTGGACTCACTTTTGATATTTCCCCTGAATTAATCTATCCATGTGTCAGAAACACAGAATATCATGCATCACCGTTACTGTAATCAAACTCATGAATATTACCTCCACCCTCAGCTGCACTAGTAACTGTTACCCCAACCCTACATTAACACAGGGCTGGTATATTGAAGGAAGATGTATGTACTAATCCAATAACATTGGTGTGTAGCATTCATGTGGTGTTTACCAATCATGGTACAGTACAAACGAAAACAAACAATGATAATGTGAGCATAATATTTAATCTTATGCTTAAAAATTATTTACAAAAAAAAAAAAAACATGTTCTCACCTATTTCCGCTTCCGCTTGTGTGTTTCTTGGCTCTCCTGGCCTTTGGAAAATGTTCCCCTAGGCCGGCCCCGACCTCTTCGAATGGTTGGAGGCTCTTCCGGCCTGGATGCTGGGGACAGGGTCTGTGATGTTGAAGGGGGTGAGGTTGAAGGGGTAGCCTGGTTTTGGGGCTGGCCTTCTCGGGCCATTTCAGGCCTTCGGGCATACTCCTCCATTATAAGGTTATGCCGCCTCACCTCTTGGAACATTCGTTCATTTTGACGTGTCATCTCCTGAAACACCCGTTCATTATGGCGTCTCCTCTCCTCGAAGTTCCGGTCGTTGTTGCGTCTCCGTTCCTTGAGCTTCCTGGCATCGTGGCGTCTCATCTCCAGCATGAACTGTTGATTTTGCTCACGCTCATGCTGGAAATGAGCCAGGAAATCCTGGCACTGGGCCGCTGACAGCGCCGGACTAACTGGCAGCGACCCAGACCACTGTGTCCTCTGGGTGGAGGCACTGCTGACTGGTGTGTCCTGCCTCACCGGAGTCGTCTGCTGGTCCTGCGGGGCCTGTGGAGCCGGAGTGGCTGGCTGGGCCTGCTGGTCCTGCGGGGCCGGAGAGGCTTTCTGGGCCTGCTGGGCCTGCGGGGCCTGCGGGGCCTGTGGGGCCAGAGTGGCTGGCTGGGCCTGCTGGTCCTGCAGGGCCTGTGGGGCCAGAGTGGCTGGATGGGCCTGCGGGGCCTGTGGGGCCTCTGGGGCCAGAGTGGCTGGATGGGCCTGCGGGGCCTGTGGGGCCTGTGGGGCCAGAGTGGCTGGATGGGCCTGCGGGGCCTGTGGGGCCAGAGTGGCTGGCTGGGCCTGCTTGTCCTGCGGGGCCTGTGGGGCCAGAGTGGCTGGATGGGCCCGCGGGGCCTGTGGGGCCTGTGGGGCCAGAGTGGCTGGATGGGCATGCGGGGCCTGTGGGGCCAGAGTGGCTGGATGGTCCTGCGGGGCCTGTGGGGCCAGAGTGGCTGGCTGGGCCTGCGGGGCCTGTGGGGCCAGAGTGGCTGGATGGGCCTGCGGGGCCTGTGGGGCCAGAGTGGCTGGAAGGGCCTGCTGGGCCTGCGGGGCCTGCAGGGCCTGTTGGGCCGGAGTGGCCAGAGTGGCCTGCTGGTCCTGCGGGGGCCACATGCCCTGCCGGGTGCCCATGCTCCAGGGCACCATTGCTTGTAGATCCATACTGTGGGCCCAACTGGGATGGAACCACATTGGGTGGCCCCACATTTGTCCAGCCCACATTGGCTGGGAGCCAGGCGTTGCCATTATCCTGGCTGGAGGCAATTGATGGCACCTTGTGGATGGCCCAGGTGGACTTTCATACGAGGGCCCTGCTACAGGTGAGGTTGCTGCAGGTGGTCCTGCATCTTCACAAGGTGCAGGAACCTGCGGAGGCAGGGGACGCCTGGCTGGTACTGAAATGAGACAAGATTTTGATTTGAGTATTGTTGTTTCCATATCTCTGAGATCAGAGTGACTTGTAATTGGCTGTGAATGTTTGACGCTAATCAAAATTGATCTGCATCATTAGTATTGTGGATCCTGGCTGGGATCTTTCCTGTTATGTGACAGCGACTGCTGGCAGCAGCAGTTGGACCAAGGGGCTGATAGATGGCGCTGCCGCTGTTATATACATCATTTTCAACTTACACAGAAGCCCAAAAGCACTAGCCCTCACACTAATCCGAACCCCTTACCTTAACAACACCATAACCCACTAAAGATGCATGATTATATAATCTCCAGGAAAATGCTGTGACATGTAGAGGCTGCTTACTGCTGCTACCAGCAGTCACGGTCAGATAACAGGAAAGGGCCCATGGCTCATATGACTATATGTAATGCTGGTGCGGTGTGCCAACTTCAGTTAATTAGGACACGTGCTCATCTGAATCTGTTGGCCAGTGTGTGAGACAGACCAATCTGTGACCAATCCTCAGCAATGTGAGTTAACATGTTAATGTAACATGGTCCAGATTATGCTGTTACACGACACAAACTTGCAGTCCATCAGAGTCTGTATCCGCATATGCTGCAGTGTGCACATCCATACATGTACTCTCATGGGGATGTACCAGCTAGACCGGACCTATCCTGTTGTATGTGCGCATCTCTGGAAGTGCACCGCCAACGACTCTAGCTACGCCAGCCCAGCAGGCCAGGTAAGTGGTTATGGGTTTCAGGTTCTGGCTACAGTTAGGGGGTATGGGTTAGAGTTAGAAAGTAGGGTTTAGGGGGTTAGGGTTAGAGGGTTAGGGGCTTTGGGTGTACCAACTATTTTTTACGGCTACATGGGGACGCAAGCGCAGCCGCATCCCTAGAGTCGGCGGCTGGACTCTTCCAGCACATACTGAAATGCCCACATAAAACAGGATACATCCGCTATACCTATAATCAAAATGTACATGAATTCTAAGCAGTAGGAGGGTTAAGCCAAACTGCTATGGATGGGCCAGTTTAACATGGAGTAGAGTGTGACAGGGGAACTCATGACAATAAACAAACAATTGCAATGGAGTTGTCATGTATGCTTTATATGCACTGGGAACCAACAGCAAACATAACAGTAACATCAATAGATTTGCAAAACGGTATCATAATCAGTTGTGGGAGGAGGTATTGGACATATATTTCATTGCTAACAATTCTGACAAGTATATTTCTTTACACTGGATTTACATGAGTTTTGCAGCCTCATATATCTGTAGTCACAACCAGATTCAACGGCAGTTATCTATCTGTGTGGGGTACATGTGCGTACATATGAGGGTGTTAAGGTGTACATGGTACTCACATTGCAGGCTTTGGGACTGACCCGAGTCCACCAGGCTAGGGAGGCCCACGACTGCCGCTGGCTGGATCATGTCGCGGACTGTGGCCTCCCAACCGGGGTATGTGAATGTTTCTGGCGGCCCACCACAGGTTCCACGTGCTGCTTTGGCCTCATTGGCCATCTTCTTTTTGACGTCAATGCGGCAGTCTTGGAACCGGTGCTGGACAGACTGCCAGGTACGATTCGCATACCCCAGCGAGGAGACCTCAGCCGCGATCTCCTTCCAGGCATCTGTCCTCTGCCTGGGCCTCACTTCACTCCCACCGGTTAGGATGGAGTGTCGGGCTTGCACTCCTCTAACCAGTGTTTCAATCTCCTGGCTCGTGAAATTTGCTGCCCTTTTTCTGGCAGCAGCAGCAGCTTGCTGGCCAGCCTGTGGCTGGGGGGCCTGCTCTCCATGCCCTTCGCTGCCTTCTCCCTCCATCTCTCCTCCTCTCTCTCTCTTTCTCTGACAAAACCTCCAACGACAAGACCTGTGTGTCCACTTGCACAGCATACAACACAGTCACAGATTTACGAATTTCACTCCCTTTTAAACTATTTGTGCCCTTGATTGTCATCTTGCTATTGGTTAATTGATTTCAGGTTTGATTTCAGGATTACGGGCTTGAGACTTGGCCGTAGCTTCTTAGTGAAGCACGTACTGGTTTGTCGGATGATTGCCCTCTAAGCCCATAGCTCGTTATTCAAACCCGTGCGGGCTTGCATGATAGATGAAGTTAAATATCTTTATTTGCGCATTTGAGAATAGGGGAATGTTGAGCTATTAATTCTGAAACCAAAAATCACTTTCACTTTTAATAAAAGTACAGGATGGCTTTTCGATGCTACGACTTGTAAGTTAGCCCTTTACGACCCGTAGGTCTATTTTACCCATTTCCGGACTTGACGGAGGCTAACCCCACAGTCTTTGCGGGTCTGAGGTGCTCCAAGCCCTCGGGACTTTGTCCACGGATATTTGACAAGAATTTGAAAATACAAAAATTACGGATTTGAGTATAGGGGAATGTTGTGCTATTTTTGCTAACATCTACAATCACTTTATAGTCTCCTCAGAGTGCAGGATGGCTTTATTTGGGCTTTATTATGTGCTTAATTGGTGCTAGCGGGACCTGTTTGCTGCAAGTAAGCTGCGGCTCGCTTTTAGCCTTGCAGAGAGGTTTCCCGTAGCAATTGAATAGCAACCGGGGCTTTCTTGCGGCCGAAACTCTTGCGGCCGTTTTAGATCAAAGGCTTTCCTCCGGCGCGAGCGGCCGCAAGGGATAACAAGGCGCCGGCTGCAAGCCTTCTGGAGCCCCCGGCCGGAAGGGAATAGAATAGCCGAATAGCTTGCGGCCGGTCCTTACGGCCCCGCAGCGCCTACGGCCGCTAATAGAATGAGGCCCATACAAAATAACCAATATATATATATTTCTATATTCTTACTGCCATATAAATTGTTATACCATATTTTGCTATTTACTGCTTTCATAGAGTAACAGGTTGTATTGCTAATTATTAATATCATATATACTGTATCGAATAGACAGCTGATTGCTTATAAACTCTGCGTATCATTTCTGTATTGCACTAAACAAATATATAGACTGTTCTTAGACAGACTGTTAACCAAAGTTTACTAGCCACTTGCCAATCAAAAATGATGGCATGATAGAGTTTTATAAACAGCCCCCCCCTCCTTCTCATATGTCTTTTTCCCCTCTCCTTCCCCTGTGTCTCTTACCCTCCTCCCCTGTCTCCTTTCCCCCTCTCCTGTGACTCCTTTCCCCCTCTCCTTCCCTTCTATCTCCTTCTCCCCTTTCCTCCCTTGTCTCTCACCCCTTCTCCCTCCCCTGTGTCTCTCTCCCCATGTCTCTCCCCTCCCTCCAGTGTATCTCCCTCCCCTGTTTCTCTTCCATCCCTCTCTCTCCCCTGTGTCTCTTCCACACCCTATCTCCCCTGTGTCGCTTTCATCGCTCTCCCTCCCCTGTGTCTCTTCCACCCCCTCTCCCTCCCCTGTGTCTCATTCCCCCTCCCTTATAACATGTTACTTAGAAACCCCTGTTCTCATCTTAGTTATTACAGGGTCACCCATAACTCACAGGTATTTTATTGGGTGTCACTGCATTCTTGGTCTCAGGTGCATCCCTTAGCAACCATGGGCTGTAGAGAATCACACATGTTTTTTTCCCAAAGCTTTATTGTTCTCATAAGGAATACACATCAAAGCCCTAAGTCCTATGGGGCAGTGTGTGGGGGGTGTCATTTGCGGGGGGGGGGCACTGTACCTTGATATGTATTTACAGGCTTGGTTGGCATGTAGATGAGTCTGACCCTATAGGGCTGGGGTGCCATGTGCAGCTGGTACATGGGGTATGTACTGGAGGGTTAAATTAGGTGCTCCTGTTGCCATTGTTTCTGGCAGGTATCACAGCCCAGGCCTGGCACCCCCTCCCTAGTTATCCACACTCCTACCATGCAGCTGTCAGTCAGGGTGACGTCACCAGGCAGGCTGCAGGTGACAAGTCCAGGAAGGGATGGGGCGTTGAAGCACCAGCAGCGGGGAGGAGAGGGCGGAAATGAGAGCGGGGCAGCAGGGCAGTGTGTGGGGGTATGATTCCAGTGGGTGGGGGGGCATCACACATAGCCCATCACCACACACAGCCCCCCACTCGACAGCAGGTCACCGCTCCCCCTGCACTGGACATGGCCACCATAGCACACTGTGCTGATGTTCCTTCTCCTCCTCCTCTAAGTCCTGCAGGCCTCGCGATGAGCCCTGCAATGAGCGCCTTTGACACTGATTGCAGCCCGACAACTGCTAAGTCCTACGGACCTTGCGATGAGCGCCTAAACTGCTCCTGCATGCCTCAATCACAAACGCCCCCAACACTGACAGCTATATATGTGATATACTCTGTTTATATTCTCCTATATTGAACTAACCAAATATAGATTGCATTAAAATAAATTGTTAATCCAGATTTGATAAGTTTGTATACACTGCTTATTGATCTCTGTATTGATGTAACCAAAAAAATAGTGTGTCAAGACTAATTGTTATTCAATCATCCACAAGAGATTGTAATAGACATTGGGTAGATTGTATATTGTGATCTAACTAAATATCAAAGCTTACAAGTGTAAACACTTATAATTGTTTATCCTTGCTATTACTATTATACCAATAAATGCTATTTCTTCACACATCGTATAATTGTCTATAAACATAAACTGATTTATCATATGAAATTGCATGACACCCTACACTCATCTGCTTCAACAGTTACAATGTAACATATTATGATTTGTTAATTATGTCTGCAGTCTGTAAGAAATATACCATGTTCTTTCTAGTGTGGCAAGTTACCAGTCTCCTCTGGGGTTGAGTCTATGTTTAGGACACTTCGATGGATGAAAAAAAACACAAGAGGATGTTTATACATTTCCAAAATTTATCCAGTGATTTAAAAATAATAAACCAAAACAAATCAAATCAAATAATTGACCTAGCTTCAACTGAAGCACTGCCTTAACCAATAAACAGGTCTCTTTAGTAACCAACTTTCATCCAGTTAAATCTTTGTGAAGCAAAACAAACAGTCAAATAGTTAGTGGTCAGATTTACAAGCGGTCATCAGTTTAAGACTGCTGTCTCACTGTGTGTACATTCTGCGAGACCAGACATGACTGCAATCAATCAATTTTTTAGCAGCCCTTACATACTTTAGGAGCAGTCATGTGCAGCTAATTTATAGAGCAAGCAAGTTAACTCCTGCAGTCTTACTGGAGAAAGGGAGCTTTGCAGAGTCTGTGGTTCACATAAACCTATTGGATAAGTTTTTTTTTTATATATATATATATAAATGTTTAGATGTATTCTATTGACTCTTAAATTATGACCACAAGGCTGAACTCGTAAATCCTGTCTTTTTAAGCAGGATTTCAGTGGGAGTGATCATATGACCTGACAATATTTAAGCAAGCCCTAATTTACCTCTTAAACACTCACAATACTTCTTAGATACAGCCAATAGTAAATGAGACCATCGTCATGACGTCAGAGACTACAAATTAATTACTCAGAGACTACAAATTAATTAGTGTTGAGAAGTAAATTTAGTGATTGGACTCCCCATCCTGCAAGGTATAAATAAATAAAATTAATTAAAGCATCTGTTCTAGGCCATGCAGGTTCCATGATATGTATTAACCCCTTATACCATTCCACACAATAAAAATTAACAAAAATAATATTTGTTGGTTTGAGACTGTTCTGCAAGTAACTCCAATGTATTTCTATGAATATTCGTGGGTTTGAGACTGTTCTGCAATTAATTCTAATGTATTTTTATGATTTTCCATATATTTAAAGTACAGTATTGCATGTTTAATAGCTGTTAAGGTTCTAATAGTTGAATACCTTGTGAGTCTTCTAGAGTAGTCGTAATCTTTTTGACAGAAACATGATACATTTTTCATTGCGAGTTTGAAAATATTTGTGCATTAGAGCTTTAGCTAATATAATATTGATTTTGTGGAACTTTAATTATTTAGAGATTGTAATATACAAGCTGTGCTAAAACCAATAAAGTTCTAAGGCGGGTTTTGCAGCTTTGGTTGGCTCATAGTGATTGTGGGCCAGTAACTCCTAATCTGATTGCGAGTAGATAATAGAATTGGTGGCAATTTTCAGAGTTAGTTTAAGTGTGTGTATCTTTGAGAATTGGCCAATAGAATATGGCCCTTTGTCTGCTGCAATACATGCAAAGGTCATACAATTACACCAAGCAAAGTCAAAAGAATATTTGTATTAGATTTCTATAACCAGTAAAAAAATAATATAAGGTTCAAGTACATGAATGCCTAAGGTCATGAGAGCAGTTGTCATCAGTTATTAAATACCCAGAAACTGACTATAGGCAACCAAAACACGCAAACAAAATCAGCCAGATGACATATATCACGATCTGTTGGTACATAAATATATGGATATATATATATTTTATTAGGGCATTCTTTTTTAAATTAATATGTATTCATTCTATTATTTGTGTTTTGGTTTAAATGTAATTAAGGACTAGTTTTATTTACATGTGTTTTGGAGATATGGCTGAAAGAGTAATTTTTTGTATTTTGTAAATGTCAAATTATGTTCGTGTTCAAAGTCTTGTCTGAAAAGACAGGCATATTAATGTAAACTTTACACTAAAATAAAAAATATTATTATTAATTAATTATTAACAAAATAAAGAGTTAATTGTGTGTTTAATATTATCTCCATAGTGTGTTGGATGTATTCTAGATTTAAATTCTTGTAATGAAAAAATACAAAATATTGCTTTTTATTTAAAAGCATTATTAAAACTAGAGAACTTAATTGTTGAGTAAACAATGAAGTACATGTTCCTTCTTTGTTAGTCTGATGGTTGCTTTATATTTTGCCTCTTGCAACCGAAGTGAAAATGTATTCTGAAAATGTTCTACATATGAAAAAAAGCTTTGAGATAACATAACCGTAATATACTACATGTATGATAGATCAATGTCCAGACATCACAGTTTTAATGTTAGTGCCAATATTAAACAGAGCATAAATATTCCATGTCTGTACAATGTGACATTATATTTATTTTGTATTTTGATACACAAAAGAGATATTTATAAAATGATTGTGCCCAAAATAATACATTTAGGGCCTCATTCTATTATCGGCCGTAGGAGATGCGGGGCCGCAAGGACCGACCGCAAGCTATTTGCCTATTCTATGCCCTTTCGGCTGGGGATTCCGTCAGGCTTGCGGCCGGCGCCTTGTTATCCCTTGTGGCCGCACGCGCCGGAGGAAAGTCTTTGATCTTAAACGACCGCAAGAGTTTCGGCCGTAAGAAAATCCTGGTTGCTATTCAGTTGCTCCGGGAACCCTCTCTGCAAGGCTAAAACCGAGCCGCAGCTTACTTGCAGCAAAAAGGTCCCGCAGGCACACAATTAAGCACATTTTAAAGCCATAATAAAGCCATCCTGCACTCTGAGGAGACTATAAAGTGATTTTAGGTGTTAGCATTCATAGCACAACATTCCCCTACACTCAAATCCGTAAATATATATATATTTTTAATTTATGTCAAATATCCATGGAAAAAGTCCAGAGGGCTTGGAGCACCTCAGACCCGCCCACGCTGCGGCCAGAAAATAAACAGTTAATGTAATCTTGGATTTGGGCTGATGTGCAAGCTTGATAGGGGGTTGCTATTAATCCTCATGTCCCCCTAGCATTTACAGAGCTTTACAGTGCCGTCTTGAATATATATTTGCATTTCTGAGCTTACGGCCGATTGCAAGATATGCGGCCGGCCGTAAGGGAATATCCGTATAATTGAATTGCAAGGTAACGGGAGCCCCGCAAGGAATCGCAGCTTTGCGGCCGATTTACGGCCGATAATAGAATGAGGGCCTTAGTGATTATGGTACATCATATCTGACAACTCAAAAGCAGTGAACAAATAGACTGCTAGTTGCTCTGTATCAAGTTAGCTGAAAACATTGACTAGATGAAAACAACAGGCTACTTCTTGCAATATAATTATCTTCTCTGCTGCTGATGTGCTCAGTTATGCAGCAGGTTTTAAGTAGTAAAGAAAACAGCTAGCAAGTGAGATTTTGCCCCTCTGAAAACTCCTTTTACACAGAAAAATGAAACACCTTTTTTTCTTTCTTTTCATCTGATTATTTGATCAAGTAAAAAAATGACCAAAGCAAATAATTCACTCCCTCTTCTCTACTCCTAATTTCATTATACTTTCTTGTTACACAGATTATATAAGGCTATAATTGTATAATGCATATGATCATAAAAGGCCACTGTAGTCATTTTTTTAATGCACCTTTTGAAGAACTACAGTTGAAAACAGACAACATGTAAAACAATATTATTATTATTAGGCATAATTTGTAATGCCAACATATTCTAGTAGCACTATGGAAAGTTTAAGAAAAATTACAATATTAAAAACATGGCAAAAAGTAGACTATTTGAGTAATAAATCTTTTTTTCTTTTTTTTTCCAAAGCACCTTACAAGATTGAAAACTCACAAACTTACAATCGAAATGGATTGTGAGAGGCAGAAACCTCTAAAAGAAACACAGATAAGAATTTGGAAGGACCAGGAAAAAAGAGAATGTTGACACTGATAGAGAAAGAAAGAAAAGTCTGTTGCTGTAAGTCAGGCACAGCTTTTTCCAGGCATAGCTGTGTAGAAGATGTAAGCAGTTGAGAAGATATTTCCATATAGTAGGAGACAGTCTGACAGGGAGGCTTTGCAAAACAGTGGGGATAGTATGCAGGTTATTATCAATACCTAGTGGATGTTTTATGTCAAGCATGGGAGAGAATGCTGAAAGAAAATCGGGATTGGATGGGTAGGGGGGTAGTGCTCATGGTTTTCATGTCTTTATAAAAATAAATTATAAAGGGCCCGGTGGGAGAGGAGGGAAGTGCTCTTAGAATGTTTTTAGAGTTTATCCAGGAGCAAAAAAAGGCAGGCTGGACATTAGAAAAGGCCACCTTGGGGTGCAACAAGCTTCTGAATTTTCTTAAAATTTACCCAGGAACAGGAGATACAATATAAATGGTAGGGATTAAACAGAATCAGATCAAATAAAGAAGAGGATGCATGAATTCATAGAAGATCCATACAGGAAAGGAGTGCAACAAGGTTGTATATTGTCACATTCTTTATTCATATATTCACATATATACATTATTTTAACCAGGAATTAATATTGCAGGGAGAAATATCAACAATCTCAGCTACCCAGAAGATACTACTCTGATGGCTAAAAGTGAGGAGGAGCTAAAGGGCCTATTGATGAAGGTAAAAGAAGAGAGTGCAAAAGCTGGTAAACCCCAGTTTCTGGCAAATAATTGTGGCAAAAGTGGAGGCAGTGACAGATTTTATTTTCCTGAGTTCTAAGATTTCTTCTGATGTGGACTGCAAATATGAAATTGACAGAATTTGCTTCTAGAGAGAAAAGCTATGGAAATTTTGGGTAGAATATTAAAAAGTAAATATATTATATATTACAAAGGTCTGCAGAGTTAGAACTATTCCTAGTAGTAACATAAGCTAAGGGGAGCAGGTTCTTGAGTACACTCGGGGATCATTATCTGGCCCAGGTAATACAAGAACCTACTAGAAATGGGGCCATCTTGGATTTAGTCATCAAAAGTAATATTGATATAATATCAAATGTTAAAATAGGGGAACCCTTGGGGAACAGTGATCACAACACAGTATCTTTTGAGATTGAATACAAAAAAACAGAGTTGTAAGGGGCCAACAAAAACTCTAAATTTTAAAAGGGCTAACTTTAATGGGCTACGGGCAGCAATACTACATATAGACTGGGACAAAGAACTTACAGGGAAAAATACTGAAAATAAATGGACAACATTCAAATCCTTACTAAATAAACATACTCATCGGCATGTACCATGTGGAAATAAAATGAATAGTAGTAAATCATGTGCCATGTGGCTTAACAATGACTTAAAGATCATGATGAGGAAAAAGAAACATGCATTTAAATTATACAAGGAGGAGGGAACAGAGGCAGCTTTATGTGACTATAAGGAAATCAACAAGGCTTGCAAAAGGGCTATTAGACTGGCTAAAATAGAAAATGAGAAGTCAGTTGCAATGGAAAGTAAGACTAACCCTAAAATATTTTTTAAATATATTAATGGGAAGAAGGCGAGGAAGGAAGCTATAGGAACATTACAATGTGACACAGGCCATCTGATAATTAGTGGCCAGGAAAAGGCAGATGAGCTAAATAGGTTCTTTTTGTCGGTATACACAAGGGAGGTACCAGTGGTTGGGACACCGCAACATAATGGGGCTACACTACCATCACTAAATAATTGGTTAACGCAGGAAGAAATCCAAAAGAGATTGGAGAAAATAAATGTTAATAAAGCCCCAGGTCCTGATGGAATACATCCGAGGGTACTGAGGGAGCTGGGTTCAGTAATAGCCAAACCATTATATCTAATCTTTCAAAACTCACTCACTACAGGGTCTCTACCGGATGACTGGAGAAAAGCAGAGGTGATACCTATATTTAAGAAGGGATCAAGAGCAAATCCGGGGAATTATAGACCAGTGAGCCTCACATCTGTAGTTGGGAAGCTTTTAGAAGGGTTAATAAGGGACAGAATACAAGAATATGTCTCTTTGAACAAGATCATAGGTAGCAGTCAACACAGATTTATGAAGGATAGGTCATGTCAGACCAATCTAATTAGTTTCTATGAGGAGGTTAGTAGGAACTTGGATCAGGGCAACTCAGTGGATGTAGTCTTTTTAGATTTTTCAAAGGCATTTGATACAGTGCCACATGGAAGACTAGTGAGCAAACTAAGGGATACAGGAATTGCAGTAAATATCTGCTCATGGATCGAGAGCTGGCTAAAAGACAGGAAGCAAAGGGTTGTTGTAAATGGAACATACTCCGATTGGTCTAATGTGATAAGTGGGGTTCCTCAAGGTTCAGTATTAGGTCCTTTCCTTTTTAACATATGTATTAATGACAAAGAAGTAGGACTCGAAAGTAGTGTCTCCATTTTTGCTGATGACACTAAGTTGTGCAAGGTAATAACATCAGATAATGATGTACTTTCCCTACAAAGGGTTTTGCATAAATTAGAGAAATGGGCGACTAAATGGCAGATGAGATTTAATACAAATAAATGCAAGGTTATGCATTTGGGAAGAAAAAATAGCCATGCAATTTATAATCTTAATGGAGCAAATCTAGGGGTATCAGATATTATAAGGGATTTGGGAGTACTAGTGGACAACCACCTAGGTAGCAGTGCTCAATGCCAAGCAGAAGCTGCAAAGGCAAGTAAAATATTAGCATGTATTAAGAAGGGTATAGAAGCAAGGGGAGCAAATATAATTCTACCACTATACAAATCCCTAGTACGCCCTCATTTGGAATATGGAGTGGCTAAGTCATGAAGAAAAACTAACCAAACTAAACTCATTTTCGCTAGAAAAAAAGCGTCTACGAGGGGATATGATTACCTTATTTAAATACATCCAGGGTCAATATAAGGCTTTGTCAAGTGAACTTTTTGTAGCAAGAGATTTTCAACTGACAAGAGGACATCCTTTGAGGTTAGGGGAAAAAAGATTTCACCTTAAACAAAGAAAAGGGTTCTTCACAGTTAGGGTGGATAAACTGTGGAATTCTCTACCAAAGGAGGTGGTAACCGCGAATTCGATAGACAACTTCAAAAAGGGGTTAGATATTTTTTTGAATAAAGAGGGCATTTAAGGCTATCCTAGATAACTAGCGAAGGAATATTGATCCAGGGAGAAATTGGGTCTCCAGTTTCTGGGGTCAGGGAGGCTTTTTTTCCCCTTGTGAGACAACTGGCAAAGTTTCAAATATGTTTTTTTTTCTGTTTGCCTTCCTCTGGATCAATTAACAATAGTCCACATATTAAAAAGATCAATAGAGATCTAAAAAGGTTGAACTTGATGGACTAACTCTTTATTCATCCTCCAATACTATACTATTAATAATTATTTAACAACAAATTAATTAATAACTAATCCGCATATTGCAGATCAGAGGAGATCTTAACAGTTTGAACTTGATGGACTGAAAGTCTTTTTTCAACCTTAATTATTATGTAACTAATAAGGATGTGAGAGCTGGACCATAAAAAATTCATGAGCACTGTTGAATTTCACCTTTGAATTGTGGTGTTGGAGACAATTGCTTAAAGTCCCTTGGACTCCAAGAAGATCTCATCAATCAATACTCCAGGAAATCAACCCAAACTGGTCACAAGGTATGATTATGAGACTAATGCTCAAATATTTTGGCCATATCATGACAAGACAGGATTCCCTAGAGAATGCTCTGATGCTGGGAAAGATTGAAGTCACATAAAGAAGGGGAAGGCAGATACGGAGATGGATTGATAAGGTCATTGGAGAAATGAACATGAGCTTGATGGAACTCAGAGGGGCCATGACTAACAAATGAACCACAGAGAGCTAGACAGGACTTATTTACTAAACAACAAAAAACAACATATCCTCAAATTTATCAATTGAATATGTAACTATGGCCGCTTTGCTAATCTCTGCAAAATCAATTACTATGTTATGTTAATCCCCAATCCCTAAAACATCGCGAGAGAACTGCTACGAATCACTGCTTCAAACAAACTTCATGAAAAAGCCGAAAATCAAGGCATACATTTCCATTGATTTTTGCACTGACAATAAATTACGAGTTACTCCATTACACTCTGACACCCAAGCCCTATGGTAATAAGATTTTATGGATTACTCGCAAATCAGGGCACTACTGTAACAGCAAAAAGCAGAAAAAAGATTTTCGGGTACCAAAGACCACTCGAAAATTGTTTTCAAACACTAGCTAAGTCCCCCAGAAGCATTTAAAGCATCAGTAAAGCACAAAAAAGCACAACAATGAGGAAATGTCAACATTATTTGATATTTAACAATCCAAATATCAACATATGTGTTATTAAAAAATATGATATGTTAGTATTAAGCCCGTTTTATGATGCATAATTCTAATGTCTTTCATCGCTTTCCCCGTCTTTTAAAGTGCAGTATTGATTTTTTATTTGCTTTTACAGTGCTACAAACACAACCTCCTTGTGAGTCCTCTCTGATACTCATAGAATTTTTGGCTACATTTGCCATTTACGGGTAAGAAAAAATTGTGGGCTTGAGGAATTGTAGCAATTTAATAGCAATTTGCGATTTTAGCGATTGCTGGCTTGACAAATCAAGGCTTAGCTGGGTCGGAGTTACGATTTTAACAACCACAGTTGATTTTCATCCCGCACCCTGCAGATCCATTGCGGGTAGCTAAAAGAGGACAATTTAATAGCAGTAACTTTTGCAGGCTACATTATGGGCTACAGTAACTACAATTTGGACAATTTAATAGGGGCCCATGATAAGACAGAATCTGCAAGAATTAGGCTTAGTAAAGTTTTGTTTTTTCAAGAACCATGCAAGAAAAAATGACCTTGGTGGTCCTTTAATGTAATAAATCAATGCCACTCCAATAACGTGTTCAGTATATCTCTAGTATTTTGCATATTTTATTGCATTTTGATTTGTGATAATACATATGTATATATTTATATGTACATTTTGTTAAACATGATGCAGACATATCACTGCATCATGAATGAAATGTGTATGTGGCAAAGTTACAAAAAATATGGAACATCAATGTTAAAGTAAGCTAAAATCAATTAGATTACAGTCGGCATTATCACCATTTTCAAATATCAGGAAATATCTTCAGTAGCAGCAACCATTGTTGTTCATTGTAACTCAAAGCTCTGGGCACTGAGAGGACCACATGGCCGTTGTGTGCATGAGTCATAATTGGTCTGAGCATTTCCAACAGGCTCGTAAGTTGGAGGACTCAAACTTATGAGTGTTATTTGACTCATACATATTCTGTGATCTGATCTGATGTTTTATTACATTATAAGGAGATTTTTAAAGTATTTGTCTTTGGTCTCCATCTTGCTTGATATACATGTGAGTGGCTGACAAAGCTTCCAATCAAACCCATGAACTAGTTTTAGGTTACATCTCCCATAGCATGTGAGTGAATTGAGACATTTTAAAAAAAATGTTTTTGGGTGAATACTCTACCTTGGATTAATGTAAAAAAATGTGCACTGGTTTAAAGATATACAATTAGAAAGAATATACTGTACCTATTATACATTTATACATAAGATCACTAAATAGAACTAATGCAATCTTCATGTATTTGATTACTATTCATAATTGTATAATTGCAAACTGATTTGCACTATATATACTTTTCTACTTTTATCTTTGTTTGTTTTATATGTCTGAATGGAATTACCATTTAACAGAGGCTACTTGTTTTTGTTTTATAAAGTTACAATGAACTTCAAGTTAATTCAAGACATGAGAAAATATTCACTAAACGCAACCTTTATCAAGGTCAGTGGTTTCCAACCCTCAACTCAAGGACCCAAGACAGGTCTGGATTTAGATTTGACACTGTGTGAACACAGATGAGGCAATTAGTATTTTAGAAAGATGTAAAGACTGTAATTGTAATTATATGCTACTTCATGACACATCCATGTGTAAAATAGATATAAACACTCATATTTATATATGTATGTGTATGTTTGTCCTTAATGTAAATATATAAACACAGCTTAGTGTATACTGAGAAAACTGCAATGCTCCAAAAACAGGAATCACAAAACCTTCATGCACTGAAAAGCTCAGTGGATCTGCCCCATATTATTATAAATTAGCCACAATGCAAAACTCAAGTGATTTAAGTTATGTTTTTCATTTGGACAATCACATCCTGCATCCTCTCTTATACTTCTGTGGCTGACTTTGTCAGATGTATTATTGTCATTTTGTCAGGAACTTGGAAGAAGTAATTTAATTTCACTTTGATGAATGCAGGCGACCTTATTTTGCTCTAGTATATAAAATCTGATTCCTAGGCTTAACTATATGATTCATACTAAATCTTGGAGGCTTATAAAATTCACAGGATGCCTTCTGAATAATCATTCAGAAAATATCTATAAACAAGTATTTATTGCTTTCCACAACCTCATGTCAGGGGTGGAAAGCCAATGTTTGTCAGAAAAAAAAAAACAGTTAAGAGCTTTGAGCTCTCTTTCATAAATCCAATGTGTCTGGTTTTGATATTGCTGTTTACTGAAGTAAGGCTTTGTCCCTAGATACAATAAATCATGTTCCCTAAATTCAATACAAGTTTGTTATTCAGTGGAGAGTTTTTGCCTCTTTACAAAATTGAGTGACAGGTACCACTGTAGTTTAATATTGCAAGACTTCTTGAAGAAAATCAGAAAATATATATGTAATGCATGCACACAGGTTTAGAAGCTGTCTAAAAATTACTTTACATTGATTTAGTGATTTCAAGAAGATCCTATTCACTCAATATTAGGTATATAGTTTGAAGTGATTTGAAGTTTTGAAGGCTTTAGAAGTGAATTTTTACTCAAAAGCTTCTGAAAAAGAATAAACAAATTCCAATGAAATGTGCACTGTTCTGTCAACATTGCCTTATTTAACATTATAAGCAGCGTTGTCTAGTCAATGTTCACATAGGACATAAATGTGTGCTCAAAGGACATCACAGCTTATGCAAGGATTTTTATATAACACTTATTTAATCATATAATTATTATAACTAATTTAAAGAGACATGATATACAACTGTTTTTTAAAGCATTTAAAAGAACATGTTTTAAACATTACAATTTTACATTTTCGACAACATAATGAGGACACAATTTACATATAGCACATATACATATGCTTTGCAAAAGTATCCATTTCTTGGGCTTTTCCACATTTGGTAGTGTTATATTAGAATAAAAATGTATTTAATTGGTATTTTATATCACTTATCAATATAGGTGGAAGTGGAAAAAAATCATCATATTTTTCAAAATTATGAAACTTCTTAAAAAGCCCGGGCTACAACCAGCTTTCTTCAGAAGTCACATAATTAGTTGAATGGAGTCCATCATTGTGATATGAAAGTGTCATATGATCTTAGAATAAACACAGATGCTTCTAGACAGCCCTAGATTTTGTTAGAGTAAATATCTAAACAAACAACATTAAGACTAATGAGCTATCAAAACAAGTTTGGGATAAAGTTCTGATCAAGCCCCAGTCAAAATATTACATACTTGAGCCAAAAAAATATTCTACAGTTAAATCCATTATTACAAAATGGAAAGAATATGGCACAATGGTGTCCACTACAAATCAGTGACCTGGTAAGTAGGGCTTTCATCAGAGAAGCCACCAAAAGAACTACAGCTGAGATGGGACTAACAGTACATGAGACAACTATAACCTAGATACTCGACAAAGTTGATCTTTATGGTGAAAAGAAAGCAAATACTTAAAGAATATATTTTAAAATCCATTTGGAGTTTGCCAAAATGCATGTGAGAAAAACAACAAATATGAAAAAAGGGTTCCCAAGATTAAGGAAGAGACCCAAGACTGGGGCAGAATTTTAACTCCTGGCAGGACAATGACCCTAAACACAAAGCCAAAGCTAACTAAACTTGAGTGGTTTAAAACCAAGAACCAAGTATGGTCTTGTCAAAGCCAGACCTCAATCTGCAGTCTTCATCTACAGAGCTTGAGCGGTTTTGCAAGGAAAAATGGGCTAAGCTGGTATATTAGCCTCAAAAGACTGACAGTTGTAACTCCGGCCAAAGATGGTTCTACCAAGTATTGACACATCACGTCTTAATAATAATAATGCAACAAATGTCTGTTTTTTGTTTAGTTAGCTTTAGTATCATAATAAATTATTTTACACCTTCAAAGAGTCAAGTAAGTAAATAAAATAGTTAAAAAAAACAAATATTATAAATGTAACTTTGCAAAATGTCCGATATTTCTGCAAGACACTATACACATACTGTACATATGTGACGAGAAGCATAGAAACATAATGGACTATATGTATGTATGTATGTAAGGTGATAAGCCTTGTGTATTCTTGGAGAAGGCTTGGAGATTCTCTCCATCCCTACAATATCTATGGTGCAGATATTCTAATGTGAAATATTTAATACCTCCCACTTTAGCATGTGGTCAATATATCTAAATATTTAGAGAAGAAAACTATTCAGTTTCATAACTGATCTATGGAAATTCTGACTGAATAAAAGTAGCATAACCATGTTGAATGCTTAGCTTTTGATGATAACTCCATCTAAGCAAACTCAGTACACATGTCCTAGTCAACTGAATTTTGCATTGCATATGTGTTGTAATATGGTGTGCATTATGAAGCTTAGGGCTCTTAGATCACTTTGGGTTATTAACATAGAGAGAGTTAAGCTTTGGAGATATCCCTTTGTGGATCATACTGAGAAAAAAAAGATAATCTTTTGCCTTTGAAAAAGCCAGATGAACGGCAAAACAGTTCGTCATGATGTTGGCACTACTCTAGTTTGCTTTTATATGGGCTTTTAGAGATTTGTATGCTTTTAAATATTTTTTGGAGGGACTATTTTTATTTTACGTTTACTGGCTATACTGTGTGATTATCAAATGTAGGGCTCTTAGCTAGCTTTCCGGCATTTACAGCTGTAAAGCCTTCCAATTTTGGAGGTATCCCATTGTGGATCATAGTCAGTTTTCTGCCTTATATGCAATAAGTTTTGCATTCCATCTGGGTTGCAATTTGGTGTTCATTACCAATCATAGAGTTATTCCCTCTAGTTTCGGAGGTATCCCGTTGTGGATTATAGTGAGATTTCTAGTAAATTATTCCTCCTTTTTTGTAAATGTCCCTCTTTATATAATTTTGTAATTTTATACTGTGTTTTTTGATCCTGGTTAAAATAAATATCCCCCCCTACTTATTGTCATTTAAAGCCAGTTAGCATTAGTGCCAGATTATTTACTCAATAAGAAGGTCTATCAGTGCTAAAAATATGACATAACTTAAACAGTAATCATAGGTCAGTTCTCAACCATTTCAATGACTATACACTATGACTCAGAGCCTATTTCCACCATGTATTCTGTGTTCCCAGCTCTTCAGTGTCTATATAGCTACACCCAATATTAAAATAAATGCAAAGCTATTCAAGCTAATTTTGTTTATTTATCTTATCTTTAGAATGTTTACAAAGGCTGAATTTGAAATTGGGTTCTACCTTTTGCTAATATTACTGACTAGTGATTTTCCCATCCAAAATGATGGGGCAATAAAATTGTAAGGCAGGTAATGCTGTTTGCCACAGACATTCATTTTTTTGGTGGTCTGAGATCCTTAGGCGCTCATTGCAAGGCTCTTGGTTGTTGTACTTTTTTTTATCAGAGGCACTTTTGCTGTCATTGTAAGGCCGGCGCTGATCTTCTTTTTGCGCTTATTGCAAGGCTGTCCCCTGGTGTGGTTTGTGTGCTATAAGCTGCGTTGGCGATCGTTGTGAGGTGCGTAGTGAATGGCTTTTGTATTTATTGAGATTGTGTGTTTTTTGTTGTGTGTAATAAATGAATATACTTTACCTATTCGTAAGTAATATATGCAGGAAGCATTGTGCTGAATAGCTGACAATCTGTTTTGATGTTCCTGCAGCATACAATGTAGATTTGCACTGTTGTGGAGTTGAGGTGTAAGTGTCAGCAATGTCTGCAGTGTGTAGTGTAAATAGGCTGCGTGCGCAAGGGGAAGCCATTAGTGTAGCTGTATATTTCCGCATTCTTTAAGTTAGTGTTGTAAAATGGCGGCGAATGTGTATGTGGTAAGCGGGTGTGGATGATTTAGCGTCCTTGCTAAAAGTGTATCTTGTACCCCTTTTTATTTTGGCGGCCATTTTTTCTCTCGCTTAGGGGATTTTCGTGTGTCTAAACTTGGTAATTTGGACTTAAATTTATGTGTAACTTGACTTGCAGAGTGTTAATGTTTTCAGGTGTGCGCGGTTCGGCCGTTAAATTCGTACTTTTGCGAGTTTGTAATGTTTTTTTTTTCTAAGTCCTGGGGCTCGTATTTTTTTGTGTAAGTCCGTATTTAGTGATTGCATGTTAGATGTATTTTTTCAAAGTGCCGCTGCCGCTTCTGTGGGTGTTTGTAACCGCTTGTGAGGCGCCGTAGAGCCTCCACCTCCGCAAATGTGGCCCCTTGCTTTGCGTGGGTCCGCATTTGCCATCTGAACTGAGTCCCTCGCTTCGTGAGGGACGCAGTTCTTGCGCAAGCTCGCAAAGCGTGACAACGATTCGTAGTTTGACAACTATTATATGTGATTATTTATTCAGCAAACCGTAGGTCCCTAATAAATCTAATTTCTGTCACTAGATGCTCTCACTCCTATCTACAGTATTTCTCAGCTGCACTTGCTTTACAGAGTTGATTAAAACTACAGTTTTCATACATACATACATAATGCTAAACTCTACTTAAAACACACTTATCGCAATATATTAGCTCAAGCAAGAACTCTAAGGTAACTTCATACTGCTTTTCTTTTTTTCCCCACTTTTTTCCCATTAGGTACTAAAATTTCAGACCCTTCCAGGATGAGGTTGCAAAACAGATTTAATGAACATAAACAGAATATACAAAGTTTGGTGAGAATCCCGGTAAAATCTAAATTTCTATTATTTTAGCATTTGCAGAAACAAGAGCAAAATTATGGTCAAGCACTAAAAGCAAACTGGCAATGCTACAGACAGCTAGAAACTAGAAAAGGAGTCCTCAGAAACAGACTGGGAGCTGAAGGTAGGAACCATCACACAGGTGGAGGTGATAGCTGGAATAGAGCAGTGCAGAGCAGTTATTACAAGTAGAACTCTTGCTAGACAGGAATAGATGCAACAGTGCTGGGTACAGACACAACTCCAGCCAGAACACAAACAGCCATGAAGGACACAGACCAAACTCACAATCAGATAGGAACAACAACAGCAGTAGAGAAAACCACAAATGAAGCAGCAAATTGGGCAGGACAAAGAGTCACAGCACAAACAGATCTTAAAGAACACACTTATTGCAGATTAGCTGTTGGCGACTAGAGACAGAGAAATGACCCACAGGAGTAGACCCATCTTTCTGAGGTCTCCCCAATGGTCTACTCAGTCTGTGATTCACTGCATGCCATGGATTGACCAGAACAACCAGTGGGGCCTTCCTTGGCTTACTCTGAGGCTAAACAGGTCCACCTGATAATTAACAGCTTGATAATAATATTTTTTCATGTATTCACAAATAAATATTTCAGTTCATTTAAAAAAATATTTTTAATTTTTATTTCATATAATTGTATGTAGAACATATTTTCTACATAATAAGTGCAGTATATATAGGAAACTTCCTTTTATATAATTTGTTATTATTTCACTATTAAAAATATCTGTAGTTTTAATAAAAAAATATATATTTGGTCCCTGCGAAGAATCCAATGTTAACATACTGCCCAACATTTTTAATGTTTATTATTTAGAAAAAAACAGCTGTTAAAAAAAAGACACTTGTTTGTCAAGTATGCATCGAAATAACAGTATTAGCAGAAAGAAAATAATGAGTCTTTCTGAAACTATGATCCTCATTCAATTTGGTGTTCGCAACTTGATCGCACACAGCCATATGCCTGCGATTGAGTTGCCCTCTCCCGTTGCTCTACTTTTTCCATGCTATTCAATTGGCAGAGACCGCAAATTAGGGGCCTATAGTGAAAATCGGAACACCATGCCGTCTGATGTAGCATTTATGGGCTTGAACATGTTAGGGGAGCAGGCCCGTAACTCCAGATGCAGAAACAGCCAACTGAAACAGAGATCGTCATCATGACCAACCTCCAAGCCTGTAACTCGTAAGTGAAGGCTGTAGGACTATGAAAAATGGAGGTTGGATTTCAAAGTCCTATGGGCTTAACCTCCAAGCCCGTAGGACTTTGAAAAATGGAGGTTGGATTTCAAAGTCCTACGGGCATGGAGGTTGAAGCCCGTAGGACTTCACATTGATTGACGTAATGGATTTAACACGAATATTGAACATGAAATAAAGTATTATAGAATGTTGTGCAATTAATTTTAAGACCTAACATCACTTTCACTCTTAATAAAAGTACACTATTGCTTTTTTAGCTGTTTTTAAAGTGCTCCGATTTGTCATTAAGCCCTTTGGGAGACCTCCTTGGTACCACTAACTTGTGGTTAGATATTTGCCATTTGCGGGCTTGACAGCATGGTTAGGAAAGGGGAATCGGAGCAATTGAATAACGATTTGTGATTTTAGCCTTGCAACAGATCAAAGGCTTGGAGGGCATTAACTTGCAATTTTTAAAATCACAATAAATCCGTGACTCGATCGGAGCCCGCAAACTGACGCCAATTGAATAGCAAAATACCTGCTGGCTCCATTTCCACTTGGATCTCCCAAAAGCCTCAATTGAATAAGGCTCTATGTTTCCAGGATATAAAAGAATACTTCAAACACCTTTCACAAAAGTTTTGTATTTGTGGACATTACCACCTAAATGTCTCCTTTGGGTTTATCTTCCTTGGATTTGTTTATATCGTAAATGAAGCAACAAGCAGGAAATACCTTAGACAAAACACATTAGATTCTCTATAACTCTTATTGGTTGTCAATTTACATATGGGGGATTCTTTATACTTTTATTGTAGTTTTTTTTATTATGTAACTTATTAATTAATTTGACAATGTGCAATAAACATTATATTTGCTTACTGCATTCATTTTGGTCTTTTTGCCTTAACTCACTCTTTTTTTTTTTTAATACCGGTCCTCTGTAAGAACGATAAGAGCATACTTTCACTTATACTTCTGCCCACAACACATTCTCAATACGCCTTCGCTGATTTAAAATCAAATTGATCATCTTGCCCCTTCAATGAATCTGTTCAACAAATAAAAAGTGGATATGCTTAAAATATGAACCATGTGACCTGTTATCCCCCCAATGCCTAATACTTTACATATATAAAGCAAGTCTCACATATGTATAGAGTAGGACAATTCAACTGAATAAATCAAACCACTGAGACAAAGTGACATACTGTTTTGAAATGCTAACGAGACAAACGGAAGCTAGATTTTTATTTAGCAAGTCTTACATTGCATAGTTTACTCATTATTTAAATAGCTTGTTTAATTTACTAGTGCTATATTCTCTTAATTATAATTTGTCCTTTAATTAGTTTGATAAAACATGCAAAGACATTTCAGCTATTGTATACATTTACAGGAATAAATCATAGATGCATAAAAAATACAGAGTAATTTTTTATTCTATTTTAAAGTAAAAAAAGATGGAAGACAATATTATTGTTTTGCTTTTTGAGATGGTGTTTCTTGATCAAAGCTCTCAATGGAATACTTTTAGCTGAAACATATGCTCAGAGTTTTTAAGTAATTGCAATATTGCTAAAAGCTTTGCAATGAAATTACCAAGACTAAATGTAAAAAAAATTAGATTTTTACTGATCTAATTATATCAATTTGATTCTAGAATGTTTTATTTTGGAAAACAAAGTAAGACAATGTCAAAACAAGTCTTTAAATCCAAAGGCAAATATGTCACACATTTGTTTTAAAATGATAAGATAAAGTTTATTTACTTAAAGAATGATAAGCTAATGTGCAACTGATTTAGTCTATTCATTTAACATTATAAAGGTTTCATGTGTAGATCTGACAAAGAATGTTTTTTTTAGACAGTCTGGCCAAGATAATTTAGAAATTAAAATGATGATTGAATTGAATGCCATTTCCAAAATTAAATGTATGCATAAAGAGTTGATGTTTTATTGACAAGTTCTAGGGAGAGACCAAGGTTATGCATTAAAAAAATATGAAAACATTTGTGAAAATGAATCTACTATGACGCTGGAATTAATTAGGCGATAGTTTAAAGTACCACATGTATATTGTAATGGAAATGTGACTGATGATATAGAGGATCACTTCTCCAGCATGATTATTGGCCTAAGATTTGTTTTACAGCTTGCTTATAGTTAGTAACTGTCGCCTTTTTAATATGAATGTCCTTTACTATAACATATTTAAAAAAAAAAGAAGTTTGCATTCAAATGTAATAATTTATTAGTTATATGAAATACATGTATTTCTTCAGACTTTATAAAGAGAGGTTAATCCTCTTGAAAGCTCGTCAATATAAATAGTGCGCTTGTTCAATAAAAAAGGTATCATAATATACTAAAATACTCATTATTAATTTATTAATATTATATATATATATATATATATATACACTGTATATTAATTATTATTAAATCATTATGAAATACAGACAAACAAAAACAACAATAATGTTTGTAAGGTGGATATACTGGGCATTACTTATTGTCTAGTGGCTTCTAGTTAACTAAGTGCAGCTATGATTGTGTATATATATATATATATATATATATATATATATATATATATATAAACACTGCGTTGCAAATTTTTTTACCCCTCTTGAATTTTTATGTATTTTGTTACATTACAGCCTTAAGTTCAATGTTTTGGTAATCTGAATTTTATGGGATGGATCAGAACACAATAGTCTAAGAGCCTCATTCTATTATCGGCCGCAGCCGTTGCAGGGCCGCAAGGATTGGCCGCAAGCTATTCGGCTACTCTATTCCCCTCCGGCCGGTGATTCCGGCAGGCTTGCGGCCGGTGCCTTGCTATCTCTTGCGGCCGCTCGCGCCGGTGGAAATCCTTTGATCTAAAACGGCCGCAAGGAAATCGTCCGTAAGAAAATCCTATTTGCAATTCAATGGCTCCGGGAACCCTCTCTGCAAGGCTAAAACCGAGCCGCAGCTTACTTGCAGGAAAGAGGTCCCGCTAGCACCAATTAAGCTCGAAATATAGCCCAAATAAAGCCATCCTGCACTTTGAGAAGACTATAAAGTGATTTTCGGTGTTAGCAAAAATAGCACAAAATTCCCCTATACTCAAATCCGTAAAATATATATTTTTTAATATACGTCAAATATCCATGTAAAAAGTCCATAGGGCTTGGAGCACCTCAGACCCGCCCACGCCGCAGCCGGAAAATAAACAGTTAATTTAAACTCGGGTTTGGGCTGATGTGCAAGCTTGAGAGTGGGTTACTTTTAATCCTCATGTCCCCCAATATGATCCCTAGCATTTACAGAGCTTTACAGAGATGTCTTGAATTTATTTTTGACTTTTTAGATTTCAGAGCTAACGGCCGGTTGCAAGATTTATGGCCGGCCGTAAGAGGAGATCCTTGCAGGGCCGTTTAATTGAATTGCAAGGTAACGGGAACCCCGCAAGGAATCGCAGCCTTTCGGCCGGTTTACGGACGATAATAGAATGAGGCCCTAAGTTGGTAAAGTGAAATGAGAAAAATATATACATTAAACTATTTTATAGAAATAGAAAACAGAAAATTTTCATGTGCGTATATATTCACCCCCTTTGTTATGAAGCCCATAAAAAGCTCTGGTGCAACCAATTACCTTCAGAATTCACATAATTAGTGAAATGATGTCCACCTGTGTGCAATCTAAGTTTTACATGATCAATACATATACACACCTTTTTTGAAAGGCCCAGAGGCTGCAACACCTAAGCAAGAGGCACCACTAACAAAACACTGTCATGAAGACCAAGGAACTCTCCAAACAAAGAAGGGACAATGTTGTTGAGAAGTACAAGTCAGGGTTAGGTTATACAAAAATCTCCAAATCTTTGATGATCTCTAGGAGCACCATCAAATCTATCATAACCAAATGGAAAGAACATGGCACAACAGCAAGCCCGCCAAGAGACGGCCGCCCACCAAAACTCACGGACCGGGCAAGGAGGGCATTAATCAGAGAGGCAGCACAGAGACCTCAGGTAACCCTTGAGGAGCTGAGTTCAACAGCAGAGACTGGAGTATCTGTACATAGGACGACAATAGCCGTACGCTCCATAGAGTTGGGCTTTATAGCAGAGTGGCCAGAAGAGAGACATTACTTTCAGCAAAAAACAAATGGAACTTTTTGAGTTTGCGAAAAGGCATGTGGGAGACTCCCAAAATCTATGGTGGAAGGTGCTCTGGTCTGTTGAGACTAAAAGTGAACTTTTCGGCCATCAAAGAAAATGCTATGTCTGGCGCAAACCCAACACAACACATCACATAACGCAAAGAACACCATCCCCACAGTGAAACATGATGGTGGCAACATCATGCTGTGGGGATGTTTTTCAGCAGCCGGGACTGGGACACTAGTCAGAGTTAAGAGAAAAATGGATGGAGCTGGAGCAATTTTGAAAAAATCCCAGTGGTAAGATGTGGCAAGCTCATAGAGACTTATCCAAAGTCACTTAGAGCTGTGATTGCAGCAAAAGGTGGCTCTACAAAGTATTGACTTTAGGGGGTGATAAGTTATGCACATTGACTTTTTCTGTTATTTTGTCCTTTTTTTTTTTTTTTTAAGCAAATAGATCTTCAAAGTTGTGGGCATGTTTTGTAAATTAAACGATGCAAATCCTCAAACAATCCATGTTAATTCCAGGTTGTGAGGCAACAAATCACGAAAAATTCCAAGGGGTGAATAATAGAGTTATATAGATAAAAATTAACGTGTCTTTAAGTAGCTTTAGCATAAACAGCTAATTGTAGGGTAGAAAGTCACCACTAGGTGTTGCTCTTCATTTTGGATCTTCTCATTTACAGTTGAAATTTTACATTAGGGGCTACTCCTATCACTATCATCCCCCCCCCCCCCCCACACACACACAATTTCTCAAAGAGCTTTTTTAATCTGACATGTTTGGTTGTAAAAAAAATACATGTTTGAGTGTGCACTAGTGCTGGTTATATTGATATGATCGAGGCATTCACCCCCTACTGGTGGAAATGCGGCATTGCGGGGCCACGCCCAGGAAGGGGTTAGTCTGTATGTGGGACTAGCCGGGCAAACATCGCCGAAGCTTTGCTAGAGTGTCGTTAAGGCTGTCCAAGCTGTGTACCTCAAACATGCTATACAACGGCCTAATAGGCCTGAACCCCGACGCAACAACTCTTTGAGGCTGACCGCCTGAGGCCGGGTCCAAAACAAAGTTTATGGATATCTGAACCACACTATTGGGGCATAGCGGCCTAAAGTGCTGGTGGAAACTGACTGAGCTTGTGAGGAGAATATCCGGGGTGGTTCGTGAGAGGAGCCAGTTAAAGGAGACCTCAAACCATAAGGTGAACGTGAGCTTGTGTTATGCCCCAGGTGAGGGAAGCCAGTGTGCCGTGCTGATGTATTCTACTGGGCACCGGGGGCTGGTGAGCATTTGCCGCTGAGAGGGGGTTTACTCCCTTATTACCATTGTGGGGACTGGCTTCAGGTTAATCTATCCCGCAGCAGGTAACGCTGCCAACGCCCTGTTGCTATGAAAGTCTGACGTTGCAGAGGGTGAGTGCATGTTTGTATTGCTTCTGCTGCAATTACTCCCAGAATATAACACCTGCATGTGAGGGCCAATTTGAATGATAGAAGTGGAGGAAAATAAGAAAGCTGCTGTGAAGTGTCCCCCATACGATGGGCTTTGAAGAATAAGATGGGAATTTTTTAGCCCATATAAATAGGCCCATTGGGTCTTATTATCCAACATTGTTACACCTATTGTGACATTTCCCATCGGTCTCATGAGGCTGGGGGGAACTTGATGGGAGAAAAGCGACTCTGCAAGCAAGATATATTATATATGCCGTTTCGTATTTAAAACCGTTCAGCAAAGAAGAGCAAGTTACAAAGTGGACTATCTGTATACGATTTTTTATACACTCCTATTCTCCCATTTCTCTTCTCTTTTTCTTTTGGTTTTTGAGATAGCCCTGTGGTATCTATGCATAGGTCTAAAGAACAACAAGCCCCTAGGGGTAAAGGCTCTAAAAAAACATTACAAAACAATAGCTCAAAATCTATAGTTAATTTTCTCTCTCCTGTAGATAAAGAGAATAGACAGTACAAGAGAGAATCATATTCACTCTCTCAGTCCACGTTAGACTTTTCTGAAACTCCTATAGAAGCCGAGGTTATTATAGGAGATGAATCTGTGAGAGAGACCACTCCTGAAGAACCTCTAACAGCTTCAGCGTTAAAGAAAACTATGACATCTCTTTTAATGGAGTTTCAGATATCCATCAGGGAAGAATTGATAGGCGAAATTAAAAATAATGCTAAGAATATAAAAACATTAACAGATAGAACAGAAAATGTAGAACAGATTCAAGAGGTTATTTTGAAGAATAATGATGAATTAAAGAGAGAGATAACGGGACTTAAAGAGGAGATCCAGACGCTAAAGAGCCAAAATCTCAGATTAGCGGAAGCTGAAAAACAATATAATATTAGAATCCGTGGTATATCAGAGTCTGTTACCTTTAAAGACCTCCATCAATTTGTGGAAGCCTTTCGGTTAAGCTTAGTGGAGCGCCAGAGCGAGAAGCCTATAGAGAGATTATACCGAATTCCTCCTCCACCTAACATGGGCAAAGAAATTGCTAGGGATGTAATTGTAAAACTGCATCATATGTTCTATAGAGAAGCAATACTAAAAGCTTCATTTAATAAAAAATGTTTTGAGAGTCCATATGAAAATCTTAAAATATTCCCAGATTTGACAGGAGAAATTTTATTTCAACGTAAGAAACTTCAATTTGTGACTAAAGTTTTGAGAGACAAACAGATTTCCTATAGATGGGGAAATCCCCCAAAATTGATTTTTTGGTATGAGAATCACAGATACATTATTAATGACACTTTGGAAGGGGAGAATTTCCTGACAAAATTAAATAAAAGTCAGTAATTATAGGTTGGTTCACAGCGGTTATTTAAATATGTATTGGAATATAAATATTAGATTGTCTTCAATCAAAAAATTTTTGTAAAGAGTAGTGTATATGTATTATTTTGATAGAAAAAGGAAAAAAAAAAAAAAGGGGAAAAAAATTGAATGGTATTTTTTTGCTGCTAATTTAGAAGTGACATACAAATGGTACACTTTAATGAATTTAGATAATGGGGAAAATACACCATGTTTTGATTAATATTTTTAAATTACTGTTTTACTACAGAAATTTAAAGAGTAAAATATAAACTCACTAGCTGTTGGGTAATTTTTTAGATGTGAATATATATTTTCACTTTTTTTTATAATTAACACGGGGGAAACAATAAAGAAATCACTAACCTAGATAATGGGTAAAAATATATTAGTATTTAATAATGACACTAAGAAAATTTACTTTTATATATAAGTGAGCAAAATACAATTCAGTAGTTGATTGCTATAAGGGAAGGGGTTCACAACTGGAGTAGGGAATTTAAAGGGAGAGTTCTGTTTGAAATTCTCTCCAATTAAAGGGAATAACATAAACATCTAGAGTAGGATTTAAAATTTGGACACCCAAGATAGTAGATAAAAACAGATAGAGGGTACAATAGAGCTTCGGCTAAGGCTTTCAGATGTATTTATCTGACATTGTTGCATCACAGGAGGGACTCTTCCTCTTCAAGGAGGACTGCCTCCCGATATGCCTCAATGAGTTGAGGAGGGATGAATGTTTTATGTTTGGTTTATGTATTGGTGTATATTTGTATTTGTGGACTGGAATTAAATTTATTCCAGGGGAACGGGGACTGACCATCATTTCTACTGTGATACTAACAGCATGTCATTAAAGATAGTAACGCAAAACGTTCAGGGACTGAATCATCCAGCTAAACGCAGTTTTTTTCTAAAGAGCTTTCTGCAGCAAAAAGCAGATATAATCTGCTTGCAGGAGACTCATTGGCAGGGAGCTCCAATTACATTTTTTAATACACATTATAAAGTCGCATACAATTCAATGTATAAGAAAAAGGCAAGGGGTACCTCCATTTTTTTTAGTAACAAACTTATGGTCACAGAGGAATTTGTGGAAATAGATCAGGAGGGTTGTTATATAATATGGATAGGCACAATTAACCACCAAAAATACTCAATATTGAATGTATACGTGCCGAATAGATCCCAAATTAAATTTCTTAGTAAAATCTTAAAAAAGTTTAATAAACTGATACAGGGATCTCTTATCATTTGTGGAGACTTCAATATGCTATCAGACCCAACTAAAGATAGAAAATCTGAAAATCGTTCACCTCCAGACTCATCAGTTATAAGATTGTCAAAACAGTTTATTTCTCTGATGACAAAATATCATTTAATTGATGTTTGGAGAGTACTGCACACCAATGAAAAGGATTTTACTTGTTTTTCTCCAAGACATCATACATATTCTAGGTAAGATTATTTTTTTGTTGATATCAATACACTTAAAAGAACTTTGAGAGTTGATATTGGGCCAAGAGTGTGGTCGGATCATGCTCTAGTTAACTTGGAATTGTTTTCGAAAAATTCTTCCATTAACTCCAAATCTTGGAGACTTGATTCCTCACTCATTGATTCAGAGACAAGTCGGGATTATCTTAAAAAAGAAATTGATTTCTTTTATCAAGTAAACTCGGCTTCAGTAGAATCTAACATTACACTTTGGAACACACATAAGGCTTTTATAAGAGGGATCCTGATTAAATTGCAAAGTCAAAGGAAAAGAGAAAGAGGAACTCCTTTGAGAGAATTATATATTCAATTATATAATCTGAAAATAGGAAATAAAATTAATCCTAATGCTTCTGACTCGATGTTGATTAAAAAAATCCAATTACAGATTAAATCCATTAATCAGATGAGAACTGATAAGTCTATATGGCTTTTACAACAAAAAATTTACCATTATGGGAGTAAACCAAGTAAAATCTTAGCAAATAAACTTATATCTCATGCTACTAAAAAAAGGGTTGATTATATTTATCACAATGGAACCTATCTTAATAACCCAGTCCAGATAGCAGAAGCATTTGAACAGTATTATTCTAGGTTATATAATTTGGAATTGCATCCTTCTTTTCAGAAGCCATCTCTGGAGGTCATTCAACATTTTTTGAATGAAATAGATTTGCCGCAAGTTTCACCAGAGGAAGTTTTAACACTAAATAATGATTTTTCTGAAAAAGAGATTTGTGACGTTATTTCCAAATTGAAGTTGGGTACGGCCCCAGGCCCAGATGGTTTTGGAAATCATTACTATAGGTCTTTGGTAACAACCCTAGTCCCCCATTTAAAAATTCTTTTCAATTAGATTAAAAGAAAGGGACATATTCCTTCAGAAATGTCAGAGGCTCTGATTATCACTATACCAAAAAAAGACACAGGTATATTGGAATGTAAAGACTTCCGCCCCATTTCACTTTTGAACGTTGATGTAAAAATTTATGCTAAAATGCTGGCGGATAGATTGAGTGAGGTTATTCACAAACTTGTATCAATAGATCAAACTGGATTTGTACGGGGACGTTTGGGCTCTGACAACACCAGACGCATGTTGGATTTGATTTCATATTCTAAACACAAACTTCTCCCAACAGTGTTTCTATCAATGGACGCAGAGAAGGCCTTTGACCGGGTCGGATGGGATTTTATCAGGTGTGTACTCCAGAAATATGGCCTTGGCTCTTTTGGGTCTAAGTCCATTGGAGCATTATACTCTTCCCCATCCGCTTCGGTCATTGGAAATGGGTTTAAAACGCAGAGATTTGCAGTTACTAATGGAACGAGACAGGGGTGTCCCCTTTCTCCGATAATCTTTGCATTGATAATGGAGCCCATGGCGGTTTCTATAAGAGATAACCCCTCTATTCATGGAATTACAGTTGGTGGGATACAGCATAAAATAATGCTGTATGCCGATGATGCGGTTGTGTTTGTGTCTAACCCCATTGACTCTTTGAAAACTTTGCATGTAATAATAGATAAATATTCTAAAGCCTCTAACTATAAAATTAATATCTCCAAGTCACAGGTTTTGGCTCTTAATTTAGCCAGTCTGGAAAAAGATTACTTGAAATCCATCTACCAGTATAATTGGCATTCTAATACCATAACTCATATGGGAATCATATTTTATAATTCTATCCAGTTAATAATTAAAAACAACTATAAGGAGCTATTAAATAAACTTACTAAAATTGTTTCCTCTTGGAGACCTTTGAATTTAACTTTAACAGCTAGAATAGCAGCAGCCAAAATGTCGCTTCTTCCAAGATTAAGATATATATTTAGATCTATTCCTATACCTTTATCCAAAACTTTTATAGTACATTTTCAACAAATAATAGACAAATTTATCTTTCAGGGGAAAAACAACAGAATAAAGAAAGTTATAATTTCCAGAACATTTAGAAAAGGGGGACTAGCATACCCAATGATTCAGACCTATCATGATGCTACAATGTTTTCACATGCAGTCAAATGTATAGAAAGTTTGAAAGTGGCAGGTTGGCTGCAGGTTGAAAGATGTTCAGTAGTTAAGGATTCTTTAGGCTGGTTGATGTTTAGGAAGGAGTTAAAAAAAGAACTCTTTTTAGATGGTTCTGATATTGTTCGTGAAATACTTGAATTTTGGGATAAACATAAATTGAGATCTCAATTAATGCCTTTTCCTAGCCCTATCCTTCCGATTTTATTATTAGAGAGAGAATTGAACTTATCATTTTTGGGTGGATTGAGAGCATTTGGCATTTGTTGTTTGAGAGACTTATATATTGGCAACTCTTGGGCTTCTTTTGAAGACTTGAAGGAAAAATTTGGGCTTCCTCATAAAAGTTGGCTTGAATATAATAGACTTCTGGCTGCGTTCAGAGATTCAATCTATTCTAGTTTTAAAGTTAGATCTTTAACTTCTTTTGAAAAACTAATGATTCTAGAAGATAGAAAGCACTTAATATCTAATTGTTATAACATCTTGCGGGAGGAAATGGATAAATGCCCTTTTAACAAATTTAAAATTTGGCAACATTCTTTTAATCTCTCTTGGTCAGAAGAAGAATGGTCCGATTAATTTATTCTCACAGATCAAATAATTAAAAATACATCATACAGAGAGCTACACTTTAAATTAAGTACTCAATGGTATTATGTTCCAACAAAAATGGCTCAGATTACTAAAAAAGATAATCTGAAGTTTTGTTGGAGGAACTGTGGTTTGGTGGGTTCACATGACCATATATGGTGTATATGCCCGATAATTCAACAATTTTGGGAAACTTGTTTTGGGCATATTAGGAATATTTTGGGCATTACCATTTCCTTTTCTGTAGAAAATGTTTTATTTCACATTTTTTCGAATCGTAATTGCGTTTTTACTTCAGATATTCATGGCATCTAAACTGTTGATAGCAAGGAGATGGGGTCAGTCTTCCGTTCCCTCTTGGGGTGAAATCACATATATGGTAGATAGAAACAGAAATCTTGAAAAATCTCTTCAAGAGCAAGGTCTTATAAAAATAAAACGTTATAAATGGAAAATTTGGGATCAAAATAAAGATCTTTCTCGGTTATGATCTAAGTTTTAATATCTCTGGGACTTAGCTCCCAGAAAATATAATTTCTGGTATAAGTCCACAATATGTATTGAAAATGTATGTCTTGTCTTTTTCTTTTGTCGTTTTTTTTTTGCTGTGTATTCTGTTTTATATATTTATATTGTAATCGTCTACTTTTGATACCAATAAATAAAAAAATAAAAAAATAAAAAATATTGATATGGTCAAAAAAGGATTTAGAGAAAAACTAAAATAATACAGTTTTATTTATATTATTTGGAGACAACGTCGATTAAAAACTTTTAAAATCAAGTGAATTGGTAACGGTTCCTTAAAAACATTTAATATTAACTCCCTTATTCTTTGCACCTAAGACAGGTATATAATTAATTCCTAAGAGATCAAACTAAATGATCTAATTTTCTCTTGTCTTATCACACTGTATTTTATAGTTTCTTGGCTTGGTTTCCAGGCTTTCATGTATACACATCTTTATCAGTTTTTAAAAGACATGATATTTATATCTATGATTCCTGAATCCTTAAATCTGTTACAAGCTCACATCAAAAGTTGTAGTTCAATTGTTTGTGTATCTATCACTTTGGTGCTCTCACTTAATATATTATAGTATCCTCTTATAATCTATGATTTCCTTAAAGTACATATATAGGGTGTTTGATACATTCATACTCAATGTCTTTTAGCTGATACTGCAATTTCAAAAGGGTATACATCTATAGGGGGAATTTCCTTAATCAAAATACTCCCATATTTTCTTCCATTTTTATATCCTACTTATGGTATTCCTTATACTCCCATATACTCCCATCCACGATTATCACAGTTCTAATCTTGAGTTTAGGGGTTATGGATTCAATCAATTGCCAATAAGTAAGCCCTTTAGTGTAGCATCAGACTCTCCCATGTACTAGAACATAGTAAAGTAACAGGAATCCTATCGTTCACAGAGCTTCACTGGAAGCGCTGCCTGTTTACAGTGTTAGCGTCTGACGTCATACGCAACCCTGGCGCACGTTTCGTCACTTGGGCGTGACTTTTTCAAAGGGGAAGGCGAGGGCCTCAACGGGGCCAAGCCAAGAAACTATAAAATACAGTGTGAGCACTGAGTAAGATAATAAAAGAGAAAATTAGATCATTTAGATTGATCTTTTAGGAATTAATTATTTACCTGTCTTAGGTGCAAAGAATAAGGGAGTTAATATTAAATGTTTTTAAGGAACCATTCCCAATTCCCTTGATTTTAAAAGTTTTTAATCAACGTTGTCTCAAAATAATATTAATACAACTTTATTATTTTAGTTTTTCTCTAAATCCTTTATTGAGTATATGTAAAATAGGTGTTATGCACCAGGAGGAAAAATTACTATTTCCTAATACTAGTACATTCCATTATTAGTGGTTTAATCCACAATTTTGGGTGTTTAATTATTCATTTTCAGGAAATCTCACTTTACCCTCATCTATATCCTTTCCTAATAGGAAAATGGCAAGTCTAAACATAGACAGCTGGAAATTTGCAAACCTACACAATGAAGCAGCAGAAAGCTTCAATCTGACAACAATAGAAAGGATAGATGAGGGCACTAATACAAGATCTGCATTTAGAAACCTGAATAAAAATCTAAAAGAACAAGTGAGAATAGTATGGGAACTAACAAGTCTTGAAAATTACATTAAAAAAAAATAATACTGAGAGCTTTAAGGATAAAAATAATGCCAGCAATTAGTTTAATAAGTGATGATTTTCTAAAGAAATGGACAGATATTTTATCACAATGCTCATTAGATTTAATGAACTTAATAGTGCAAACAGAAAAGAAACATATGGAAACGTTCAGTGCTGACCTAGAAAATGTTTTAAAAATTAGTTGAAACATTCAAGGATAAATCAGATTATGAAATAAATTGCCAAAAACTTACTGAAGATCTGGAGAAATTAAAAAATGAAATAAAATCCAGAAAACAGAAAAAGTTTATGAGAGATCAAGACGATTACAAAAACAATAGGGCATATAAAACATACCCAAATAAAGAATAGAACAAAGATATTATCTGATATAAGCTTGTCAGAATATGAAGCTTCAGACATAGAATACCCCACTATGAGATCAGGAGCCGAAGTAAATATTAACTCATCACAAAGGGGATTAAGAACGAGGTCAGCCCAGGAACATGTACATAGACAGGAAAAAGTTTTTTTAGTCAAGGGCCAATACATTGAAAGAGAAAAGCAACAAGTATACAAACAAGACCAAATCGATATCAAGGCCCCTCACATTAAGGACAAACCCTAATAAATTGAAATCAGAAAACTTGCTACAAATAATGAACCTGTCAAATTTTGCACTAAATGACACACATAAAGCTGTCCTAGAAAAAGGCCTTCCATTTGTGCCTTCATCTAAAGTAGTGCTTTTCCCCAATACAAAAGACCTGAACCTCTTTGGAAGAAAATTAGCACCTTATACATTTTATAGATGAAAAATATGAAAGAATATACATATTTAAATATAGATAAAGAAGATCAAGATATATTTATGGATATGATGGCAAAAATAGAAGAAAATGAAAATGAGAATGGAACTACAGTAGAATATGAAACACCAAAAGTAGGGAAAAAAAGAGTAAATTTACTCCTCAAATAAATGATTACCCAAATATTAGTGTATTTGTACAACAAGTTACCAAATAATTAGAAAATCTTTATACATAAAAACAAAGATCAATGTATAATCTAAGTATGAAGGAAAATATGGCACTAAAGGAACTTCAGGAATGTAAAACCATACAAATAAAACCAGCAGATAAAGGAGGGAACATTGTGATAATGGCTAATGAGGATCTTAAAAGATAAATTAACCTATGAGGTACTAAGAGAAGATCCTACTTACATGTATAGAGAACTTAAATTAATCCTTGATAAGGCTCTGATGGAAGGAATAATTAATACAAATACATATGATTATTTATTACCAAGTAGTCCTACAATCCCCACATTTTATGCACTTCCTAATGTGCATAAAAAGGTATTACCAATGCCTGGCAGACCAATTGTGTCGTGGAATAACAGTCTGTCAGAAAATATTAGCAAATTCTTAGATTTTCACTTAAAAACCGAATTTATGGCACAGCAATGGGGACATCATGTGCCCCTATTTATGCAAACCTTTTCCTCTGGTGGTGGGAAGAGAGATGGGTCTTTGAGGAATACAGAAATGATATCACAGATAATATACTAATGTGGAGACGATTTATAGATGATATCATTATTTTCTGGACTTGAACAAAAGAAGAACTCTCTCTCTTTATAGATACTCTTAACAATAACACCCTAGGATTCAAATTTACATATGAAATTAATCAAACTGAGTTGGATTTTTTGAACCTAAAAATAATAAAGGATGAAATGGGAAATATCAGTACGACCACCTATAGGAAAGAAACAGCATCTAATAGTCTATTAGAGTGGTCAAGTCAACATCATGAACCCCAAAAAAGAGGTATACTAAAAGGCCAATATCTACATATCCGTAGAAATTGTAGTGATGACATCTCCTTTAAGTTAGAGGCTGATAAACTTAGGAAATGATTTAAAAGTAGGGGATATCTGAATAAATGTCTTAAAAGGGAATATCAACATGCCCTAAATACCAAAAGAACAGATTTGTTAAATACACAAGAGAAGTATATACCAAAAATAAATCTGGGACAATCTCAGATACAAAAAAAAAAAAAATCTCAAATGAGGAGGATGGCATAATACGGTGTATACTTACATATGGATATAATTCAGGGGAAATTAAAGACATCTTTTCTTAGTTCTGGTATTTACTGACAGCAGATGAAGACCTAAAAACTAAGATTACACCACATAGCTCAATAATTTATAGACGGAGTCCCAATCTAAGAGATCTTCTACTACATAGCCATTTCCAACAACACAAACAAAAGGGAAAAAAAACATGGCTAAAACCTCTAACAGGATGTTATAAATGTGGACGATGCAAATACTGCAAATTCATAAAACCAAGCAAAGAATTTATTCATCCAACAACAGGTAAAAAATACCCAATAAAATAATTTTATAATTGCAAAACCAAAAGAGTCATATATGTGGTACAAACATGATTTATGTTGGAAAAACAAATATAGAGCTCTGACGTAGGATGGGAGAACATATTTGTTCAATCATAAACGAATATGATACGCCCATTGCACAACATGTGAAATCAAAACATGGAAAGAACACATCTGTCCTAAAATTTCTTGTAAAAAATGGAGCTAGATTGGGCCCAAGAAAAGGGAACCTGGATGAAATACTACTTAGAAAGGAATCCAAGTGGATTTATGAATTACAGGCCCAAACACCAAAAGGACTTAATGAGGGATTTTCCTTTAAGGCTTTCTATAATCTTTACAATGGTCTTACAACCTGTTAAGAATACAAACCAAATATTCCCCCAAATTTCCTTTTAAGGGATTTTGGAATGACAAATTTTTGGATTATGATATTGGAGGTACTTGAATTATCTTGAAATAACTTCATGACCTGAGAGGATATAGAATCTCTATATATACTTTTCCCTATATAAGAGTAAAAAGGATATATTTTAAATCCCTATGCACTTAATTCACTAAAAATAGCACTAATAAGATTAAATAAACTACATAATATTGTTGAAGTTTATAACACGAATACACTAAAGAAATATATTTTCTTGTCACTAATATTATCTATATGTAGATAATAATTTAGGAATGCTGTTAGAATATAATTAATATAGCATAGATTTAATCCCATATATAGTTTTGAGCATACGAGTTGTTGCTAACGCTTGTGGGCTCGCGCAGTTCCCCGCAAATGCGGATCCTCGCGAAGCGAGGGGCCGCATTTGCGGTGGTGGAGCATCCCACGTCGGCTGTGTTTGTCCGCAAATGCGGACCCTCGCGAAGCAAGGGGTCGCATTTGCGGTGGTGGAGCATCCCACGTCGGCTGTGTTTGTGCGCAAATGTGGACCCTCGCGATATACCAGTCATTGTTGCCGAACTACCAGATCCAGAACTATATGGTAGACTATATGAGATTGTTACTCATCGCATGATTCATGGACCCTGTGGTGAGCTTAATCCACAATCACCAAGTATGGAAAATAATAAATGTTCCAAAGATTTTCCAAAAGATTATAGAGACAAAACCAATGCCAATTGTGATGGCTATCCACTTTATAAATAAAGAGAAGGAGATAGTGCCATTATTCGTGGCAAAAAAGTTGACAATAGATATGTAGTACCCTACAATCCACATTTACTCATAAAGTATAACGCCCACATTAATGTAGAAGCCTGCACTTCCATCAAATCCATTAAATATGTGTACAAATATATTTACAAAGGCTATGATGCAGCTACTGTAGTCGTCAAAAGTGCAGACAACCCTGAAAGTAGTGAGTTAGTACATGATGAACTTGCATCTCATGTAGATGCTCGCTATGTCAGTGCGCCAGAAGCTATGTGGCGGCTTTTAAAATTTGAAATGCATGATAGCTCACATGCAGTATATAGATTAGCAGTACATTTGCCACAAAGACATTTAGTGTATTTCCATTTTGGAAATGAAAGTAATGCATTGGCCCAAAGTGAACTTCGTCACACTACACTAACTGCATGGTTTGAATTAAATTCCACAGATTCAGAAGCAACACAATTCTTATATATTGAAATTCCATATTACTATGTTTTTGTGAATGGATTATGGAGACATAGAAAAAGCAAAGGAAATAAAATAATCCCAAGAATTTACACAGTCAGTCCAAGAGATGTTGAACGTTTTTGCTTACGGATATTACTTTTGAACGTTCCTGGAGCACAAAGTTTTGAACACTTAAGAACTGTTAATGACATAGTATATGAATCCTTCCATTTAGCTGCCAGACATAGAAACTTACTAGCTGATGATACAGAGTGGGAAAGATGTTTAGAAGAAGCAGCACAATGTCAAATGCCACGGCAGATGAGAGAACAATTTGAATTTATTTGTATCTTCTCAAATGCTCCAAATGCATTAGCTTTGTGGGAGACATTGAAAAGTAACATGGCTGAAGACTTTATGCGACGATACACTGAACCCATTGCACACTTAAAAGCGTTAATGGAAATCCAAGAAGTATTTTTAACTCATGGATTAAGCTGTGCAAGTTTTAATTTGCCTGATCCAGAACTTATAGATGACATAAAATTTGAAGACTATGACATTCAATTACAAGTAGAAAGAACAGAAGAAAGACTTGCAACTTTAAATACATTACAATTGCAAGCATTTAATGCCATTAAAAATGCAATAGATGATGACATGGTGACAGAGCGTTATTTCTATCTTGATGGACCTAGCGGATCATGAAAAACATATCTATATAATTTATTAATGAGTTCTGTACGAGCACAAGGTCAAATAGCAATGGCGTTTGCCACTACTGGAATTGCTGCACTTTTGTTAGAAGGTGGAAGAACTGTACATAGTGGCTTTAATCTGCCAGTGCCTATTTTAGAAACTTCTGTGTCAGATATTCGCATGACATCATTACGAGCAAAGAAATTGAAAAAAAGTAACTTAATTATAATAGATGAGGCCACAATGATGTCATGCTATGCCCTCCAATGTATTGACCGTTTGCTTTGTGTAGTCATGGATAATACTTTTCCATTTGGTGGAAAGGTAATGTTGTTAGGTGGCGATTTTAGACAAACATTACCTGTCGTTGTACATGGAAATTCAACTGACATTATCTAAACCTGTGTAAAGTCAAGCACACTATGGAAACATTTTACCCATCTTCAACTGCAACAAAACATGAGATCAGAAGGCCAAATTGATTTCAATGATTGGCTTTTTAAAATTGGAGAAGGCAGAATAGAAAAAAATAACACATTTACCTGAGGACACTGTGGAGATCCCACCTCATATGATTTGTCACCAAGATATAATATCGGCTATATTTGAAGGTAGCATAAATAACCAGGAACATTCAAAGCTTGCCAACCAAGTCATACTAACGTGTAAAAATAAGGATGCATTAATCCTCAATAATGAAATTATTCTGTACTTGCTGATGACAATGAAAGGCAGGCTAACTTTTCCACTGAATTTATAAACTCACTAAATCCTTCTATAATGCCACCACATATTTTGCAGCTAAAGAAAGGTGCAATTGTCATGTTACTGTGAAATATGAACCCCAAAAAAGGCCTATGCAATGGGACAAGATTAATTGCTCAACAATTAAAGGACCATTTTATAGATGCTGAAATTTTAACTGGTACCCATAAAGGAGAGAGAGTTTTCATACCAAGAATAGATTTAGCACCAAGTGAAAGTAGTCTCCCTTTTATACTTCAAAGAAGACAATTTCCCATTATTATGGCATTTGCCATGACCATTAATAAATCACAAGGACAAACGTTCAAATTTGTGGGTATTTTCTTGCAAGAACCAGTTTTTGCACATGGTCAATTGTACCTTGCGTTATCACGGTGCAAAAATCTACAGGCTATTAAAGTTTACATTGAAAAGAATGAAAGTCAAGGTGATTTATTAGAAGATGGACGTATTTTTACTAAAAACATTGTCTACTATGAAGTACTATAACTTTTCATTAAAGAAATAAAACCCATGCAAATTTTTTTTTAAAGCATTGAAAAATAAAAAACAATAAACAATTCAGTCATAATTAATGGAAGTACTGTTTATGGATGATTAGCCTCACAAAACACTTGCCTTGCATTATTTTTACAAATTATGTTAAAATGTTAATTAACTATGTTACTGTTTCTAATGTTACAAGTTTGAAAACAATATTTTCAAGTTCATTACTTAGACTGATAAGAAAGTTCAAGTTTCAAAAAATATACTTTCAAGTTCTTTACTTCAACATATTACAAAGTTCATGTTAAGAGCTCAACCACGTTTTAACTCACAATGTAAATATTGTCTGTTATGTTAAACATTAATCCAGGGAGTAATCTTATCGCCAGTTCATGGGGTAAAGAAGGAATTAATTTAATTGTGTACGTTTCAAGGAGGGTTTTTACTGTTTGCCTTCCTCTGGATTCAATGTATATTTAAGTTAACAATTCTTGAGTTAAAAAAACATTACCTCAAGTTTACAATACTTATTAATTTAAATTTCAACTGTTCTTACATTCAAATGTTAATACTTTTAATACAAAATGCTTTAACAGTTACTGTTCACCAAAAGAACATTTTACAAAAATAAACATGTTTAATATCACAATACTACTTATTTCATCATTACTAAAATCTTACAAGTGTCAAATACCTACATTAATAACTAAACAACTTTCCAATCATACACATATCATTGCCATCATTTTTTGACGGGCAAGTCGCTAGTAATTATATAATTGTAAATACAATGTTATAATAGATATAACTATTATTAAGTTTATTTTTATTAAAACATTAATTTGATAAAATAGTATTTATTTAATGGATATTGAATATGGTAGCTTACAAATCACTTTATTATATTTTTGTAACACTAAAAATCCTTTTATCTACACTCTCTAAAAAATAAATCAGAAAAGAGATGTAGATTGACTAACACATATAGGGAAATGGAATAAAATAAATATGAGAGAAAGGAATAAAAATGTCACCGGAGACATTCCACTTATCATTTTGATGGAAGCTGTAATATATATCTTCCATAAGATAAATCAAATATTAACATATATATCTATGCATACAAAGCAATAAAAAAAATCAGAATTTATGGACACGTAGGAAAATATACTCATGGAGATAAATAACATCAAACGTTATTAAATATAATATCTTTGATTCCTCCATATTAGATAAGCTTTATATAAGACTTGACTCTCTACTTTACAAAACTTTCTTAATTTCTTTCTTTATAAATAAATAATCCTTGAACACCCATGGTGAAAATGATATCAGATATCACCTAAAAAGGTGTAGTAAATTTTACTTGCTATCCCATACTTGTTTATATTACCCTCTCCCTTGCAAAGAACTAAAGGGTAACTATGACAACCAATCTGACTATAAATATGAGGCCCCGTTGAGGCCCTTGCTTTCCCCTTTGAAAAAGTCACCCCCATGTGACGAAACGTGCGCCAGGGTTGCGTCTGACATCAGACGCTAACACTGTAAACAAGCAGCGCTTCCAGTGCAGCTCCGTGAATGATAGGATTTTTGTTACTTTACTATGTTCTAGTACATGGGAGAGTCTGATACTATACTAAAGGGCTTACTTATTGCCAATTGATTGACTCCGTAACCCCTAAACTCAAGATTAGAACTGTGATAATCGTGGATGGCAGTATAAGGAATACCATAAGTAGGATATAAAAATGGAAGAAAATATGGGAGTGTTTTGATTAAGGAAATTCCTCCTATAGATGTATACCCTTTTGAAATTGCAGTATCAGCTAAAAGACATTGAGTATGAATGTATCAAACACCCTATATATGTACTTTAAGGAAATCATAGATTATAAGAGGATACTATAATATATTAAGTGAGAGCACCAAAGTGTGATAGATACACAAACTATTGAAATACAACTTTCGGTGTGAGATTGTAACAGATTTAAGGATTCAGGAATCCTAGATATAAATATCATATCTTTTAAAAACTGATAAAGATGTGTATACATGAAAGCCTGGAAACCAAGCCAAGAAACTATAAAATACAGTGTGAGCACCAACTAAGATATGACAAAAGAAAATTAGATCATTAAGATTGATCTCTTAGGAATTAATTATATACCTGTTTTAGGTGCAAAGAATAAGGGAGTTAATATTAAATGTTTTTAAGGAACCATTCCCAATTTCCTTGACTTTAAAAGTTTTTTTATCTACGTTGTCTCCAAATAATATAAATACAACTTTATTGTTTTAGTTTTTCTCTAAATCCTATATTGAGTATATGTGAAATAGGTGTTATGCACCAGGAGGAAAAAATACTATTTTCCAATACTAGTACATTATATTGATATGGACAATAAAACATATATATTTTTTTATAATGTTAAAAATGTATAACTTTTAAGATCAAAGAACAACATTACACTTTAGCGCTAACATAAAATGGAAGACCCACAGATTCAGTTCAGATAATCTTCACAATACTGAAACTTATAACGTCTATATTAAAATTAAATCTCTCTGTCGAACTAAAGTGCCACTATGCAACTTCACCTTAAAAACTGACCCTGAATACAATTAGGGAAATCCTTCCCCAACTGTCATATTTTCAGTAAGATATATATGCCTCAAACTAAATAAAAGTAGGAACATATAACATTTAAATTGTCTGTTGCTAAAAATGTCTCAGAAGCAAGTTTACGTATTCATGCTTGCCGATAGCTGGAATCATCAGCATCTATGGAAGTGCAGTTAGCATAGGTATTCTGAAAAAGAGTAATGTGGATACAAAGTATTCACATATAACATTTATATTATCTGATAATAAGAGAGTCTAAGAGGCAAGTCTACATAAACACACTGACCAACAACTGGAATCATCTGCATCAATGGATGTACAAATAATTAATGTAATTACCCAATTACATCACATAATGTACTTCATCTATGAAAAATATTTTAATTAATCCTTTAAAAACATCAGCTTCTATGGATCAATAATCTATATATCATGCACCATTTTAATTTTTCAACAAATGATGATGCTGCTACTAACATTAAACCTTAATTACAAAGAATGCATCAACTTATCAGTCCTTTTCAAACAGATTTTTAAGCTTACAAACCTTAAAGAAACATATTAAATTATAAACATTAAAGGTAATAAAATGCAAGCTAACTGTTTTGTGGGGCCAATCATAGCTAAAGTGACTTCCAAGACATTCCATTATTTTATTTTTCCTTCAAAGTGGTTTCCTTTCAAAGAGCACAGCAGCCTTTTATTTGTGTCTATGGGATGTAACCCTTTTTTCTTTTCTTTTCTTCCTTTTTTGTTGGTTATTACTGTATTTTTCTGAAATTGTCAACATATTTTTATAACTGAAATAGTGTTCCTCTAAGAAGAGGCCAATTGACATTCAAATTTTTTTTTTCAACTGAAACCACTATTCTCTGTGATTACAAAACCTTGTAGTACAAAATATTTTTGGTAAAAATACGGCCTTTGTGTAGTAGATCACCAGTATTCAACTGAAACTTTAATCTCATCTGGATTTGTGCACCTTGAAATAGCAACATAGAGTTGTACATGTGCAAAAACAGGTCCTTGTAAAAAAAATACCCACAGAATTAAAAGTTTGTCCTTGTGAATTATTGATGGTCATGGCAAATTGTCTCCTTTGAAGGACAAAAGGCAAACAACTCTCACTTGGAGCTAAATCAATTCTTGGTATAAAAACGTGTTCACCTTTATGGGTCTCAGTCATAATTTCTGCATGTATAAAATTATCTTTTAAATCATGCACAATTAATCTGGTCCCATTACAAAGTCCTTTTTTTGGATTCATATTTCTCAATAGTATGACAATTGCCCCGTTTTTCAATTGCAAAACATGTGGTGGCATTCCAGATGGGGTTAAAGAATTTAGAAATTTAATACTAAAATTCAATTCACTGTCTTTATCATCAGCCAGAACTGAATTTGCACTGTATAATTCTTTTGTGGTGCATTGATGAATTTTAAAATTTCATTATTTAGATTCAAGGCATCTATATTTTTTGATGTTAATATCACTTTGTTTGCAATATCTGAGTAATCGTCGTTATTCAGAGTGTTTAGAAAGATTTCTGATATGAGTGATTCCTTGCAAACCATTGTTGATGAAATTTCAATGGTATCATTGGGTAAATCATGTATTTGTGGATGTTTTCCTTCTCCAATTTGAATGAGCCAATCAGATCTCATGTTTAATTCTAATTTGAGATGTGTAAATATTTTTCACAGTTTACTTGTCTTGATACATGTTTCCTTTATATCAGTTCAATTTCCATGTGGCACAGCAGGTAATGTTTGCCTAAAATCTCCTCCTAACAACATCACCTTTCCACCAAATGGCAAATTATTATCCATCACTTCTTTTAAGAAACTATCAATACATTGCAAATCATGACATGACATCATTGTTGCCTCGTCTATGATAATTAATTTACTTTTTTTTAAATTTTTAGCTTGTAAAGAATTCAGTCGAATATCTGACACTGATGTTTCTAAAATGGGAACTGGCAGTTTAAATCCACTATGCATAATTCTACCACAAAAGGGTGCTGCAATTTCAGATGTTGCAAATGGCATTGCTATCTGACCCTGTGCTCAAATGTAACTCATCAAACAATTGTACAGATAAGTTTTTCCTGATCCACCAGGGCCGTCTAGATAGAAATAACGGTCTTTGACCATTTCATGTGTAGCATTTGTGATGGCATTAAATGCTTGTAATTTTAAAGTATTTAAAGTTGCCAGTTTTTCTTCTGTTTTTTGTTTTTGTAGCTCAGTGCCATAATCATCAACGTTGATGTCATCTATAAGTCCTGGATCAGGCAAATTAAAACTTGCACAATTTAATCCATGAGCAAACAATGTTTCTTGCATTTCCATTAAAGTTTTTAACAGTGCTATTGGCTCATTGTAACGTTTCAAGAAGTTTTCAGACATATTTAATTTAAATGTTTCCCACAAAGTAAATGCATCAGGTACATTGCAAAAAATGCAAATAAATGCAAATTGTTCTCTCATTTGCTTTGGCATTTGACACAGTGCTGCTTCTTCCAGACACCTCTCCCATTCTGTATCATCAGCTATAAAGTTTTGATGTCTTGCAGCTAATAGGAAAGTCCCATAAACTATGTCATTCACTGTGCGTAAATGTTCAAAACATTGGGCACCGGGCGCATGTAAAAGAAGAAGTAATCTTAAACTGAAACGTTCAATGTCTCTTGGACTGACGGTATAAATTCATGGTAAAATTTTATGCGTATCTCTTTTTCTCTGTCGCCATAGACCATTTACAAATACATAGTGATATGGAATCTCAATGTATAAAAACTGTCTGGCCTGCGTATCCTGGCAGTTTAATTTAAACCAAGCAGTAAGTATTGTATCTCTGTGTTCACTTTGAGCTAATGCAGTTCTTTCATTGCCTGCCGTAAAGCAAACAAACTGACTTTGAGGCAAATGTACAGCTAATCGATACAAAGCATGTAACCGATCATGCATCTCAAATTCAGAAGCTGCCACATTGCTTTGGGAGCACTGACATAGCGAGCATCTAAATAATTTGAAAGTTGTTCACGTAAAATTGGATTTTCCTTTTCGTTTGCTGCACCTTGCACAACAACAGTTGCTGCATGATATCCTTTGTATATATATTTTTACACATATTTGATGGATTTATTAGAAGTGCAAGCTTCAACATTTATGTGTGCATTGTACTTCATGAGCAAATGTGGATTGTATGGAACAACAAATCTGTTATCAACCTTTTGTTCATGAATAATAGCTGTTTGTCCTTGTCTTCTTTTATAAATAGGATATCCATCACAATTTGCATAAGTTTGCATTTGAAATTGTTTAGGAAATTCTTTTGTACATTTTTTATTTTCCATACATGGTGAATTAGGATTAATATCTCCACATGGCCCATTAATCATTCTGTGTGTCACAATCTCAAATAGTTTTGAATATTTTTCAGGATCTGGCAATTCAGCAGTAATGACTGAATCCACTCTCTCTACAGCATTCAACTTATCTTTTTCCTGCAGGATTAAAAGTATGTGAGCATGTGGCAGTCCTCTTTTTTGAAATTCAATGGTATAAACAAAAGCCACACATTTTCCTATTAACTGTGCTTTAGTTATATCATGTATTAATGAATTAAGTTTGATTCTGAATACTCTTGCCACTAAATCTGGTCGGTCAGAAGTAGTTTGTCCCAGATTCAAATTTTTCTTGATCTCTGGCCATTGTGGATTACATGTGAATATAATGTATGAATCTGGTTTTCCAAATTCTGTGACAATAGCCATGGCATCATTATATCTTTCTCGCATATTGCGAAGAGATCCTTGGAAAGTGGATGGCAAAATGATCGCTCTTCCAGCTGGAATGTTTCTGTTGGTAGCCAATTAATTGACATAATCCATCAAAAAAAAAAAAAAAAGGTGCTCATCAGAGAACAAGCTAACCTAACAGGTTAGTTCTACGGCCATGATAAGCCACTCTGAGAGCAACCTCTTTTAGCTCACTTGTGCCATTCAAAAGAAGAAATATCCTGTAGTATATCAGTCTGGTCCCAATCAAAAGAGTGACCCAGCCCCAAAATACCAGGCAATTCTACCCTGAATAGGAGAAACAGCAAACCCCAGATGCGTTTCGGCCTATATGGGCCTCGTCACTGAGGTGCAGGTGAACTTCCTAAGGCACTTAGAGCAAGGGGTGCACATCTGGAGTCCCCTATCACCCTTAGGGAGACTAAACCTTAAGCGTAATTTGCTTAAACAAAGTCAGAGGTGCTCATCAAAGAACATAATCCATCAATCCACAATACTGTTCTACTCAAAGCTTATTTTGTTGAAATTTAATGAAATTTAGATTATTTGCTGCGACTTGTAGATAGGAATCAACAATCCATTGTTATGTGAGTTTTCCCCCACATAAAATTGGATTAAAAGAATCCCAAATAGCAGTTTGTGCCACTTTTTATTCCAGCATAGAAATATTGCATCTAACACGAACTTTACTATTGGGATAACTTTGCAATTGTAATTTTGGTTCCCATCCAGGTTCACCATTTGGAAAAAAATGGGATATGTCATTGGATCTAAATTACAACTTAATATATTTATGTTTATAAAACGTTGTTCTTCATTGCATGGATATTCTAATATCCTACTGAAGAGGTGGTTCACCATCTTCATTTTTAAAGACCATGGCAACCTCATTTACTGTTGGTAAATTATACTGTCTTTGATCAGTGTTGCGATCTCTTTTTAACACCATATTTACTCTTGGCATTGTCAATTGATGTATTTGAGCATGTTCCTGTTGTTCTTTTTCAACCTGTGCTAATTGTTTGTATGCTTGACTGTATGGGTTGTTGGCCATAATTATATCCAGCTGTTCAAAGACTATGCGCAAATACTGTTTATTTTCTGGAAGCGTAATTCTTTGTTTAACAGCTTCCATTGTATCTAAGACATATAACTGTGTAAATTTCCTTTGCTCTCCTTCTTGTGGGTGTAAATGTGAAGTTCGGTGGTAAATTTGTCCTTGAACTCTAAAACAGTAAGGACCATGTCCTGGGACATTTTCTGCTAATGTGGCACCCATTGACGCAAATTAAATTGCACTGTTATAAGACCTTATGTTTTATTTTTATTGGTATAATTTGGAAATGTTGGATCGCTCATGATACTTTGTAAGTAATCTGTAAATGTGTGTCTTTGTGGAAGTCTTACCTTTCCTTTCTGACAACAACTAATGAAGTCTCTGTCAGTAGGTCTTTCCTTTATAAAATGATAGGCCCCACAAAACTGACAAACAACATTGAGTAATCCACAATAATGAGTGTCTACTGTTAGTGCTCTACTAAACACATTATCATGAGCTTTCTCAACTTAGATATCTCTACAACTTTCTATATCTACATTGGTGTCATATATCATCAACATTGGTTTTAATAGGCAATTAAGTATCATTGGGTAATGGTTCACAGACATGTTTTTCTTTTTACTTTTTCATTTCTTTGAAGCTCCAGCACACTCACGTTGTGCTTTCTTACTCATTTTTCTTTAATTTAAAAGTCTCTGTTGGTCTTCTTCTCTTAAGCGTTGGGAAGTTTCAGGTGACTGTGCATCTCTCCACCTTTGCTCCCTTACCCTTGCCAATCTTCTTTTGCGTTCAATGTTGTCTTCTCCATTATCCACCCTTGTAATCTGTAATTGGAAATACAGGTGTAAGATCTAATGTTTAATGTTACATATTGTTTGTAGCTGGTCTCAATCCAAAGGTAAATAGCATTAATTAAAGTGTTTTATTAGCATACATTAAAAAGCAAAGCACTGAACATCACATATATAGTTGTGAGCAGCAGAAAATGTTGCTAACGCTGACATCATAAAGGGGGCGTGGCTATGATGTAAGTGGGGGTGGGCCTAACACCCGATTTTAACAGAAGCGTGGCGGCCATTTGCATTTCAGAGAAAGACAGCAAAGTGAGAGAGGGAGACAGCTACAGAGAGAGAAGAAGACAGGTACAGAGAGAGAAGGAGACAGGTACAGAGAGAGAGGGAGACAGGTACAGAGAGAGAGGGAGACAGGTACAGAGAGAGAAGAAGACAGGTACAGAGAGAGAGGGAGACAGCTACAGAGAGAGAAGGAGACAGGTACAGAGAGAGAGGGAGACAGGTACAGAGAGAGAGGGAGACAGGTACAGAGATGGAGACAGGTTCAGAGAGGGAGAGAGACAGGTACAGAGAGAGAGGGAGACAGGTACAGAGAGAGAGGGAGACAGGTACAGAGAGAGAGGGAGACAGGTACAGAGAGAGAGGGAGACATAAAGAGAATTTCAGAGCAAGAGCACACACAGACAGTGAGGGAGCACAAAGACAGCGCAGAGAGAGTTCACAGATAGAGCGCACAGAGAGTGCAGAGAGATTGACAAAGAGAGTGAGGGGTACAGAGACAGAGATTGCACACAGACAGCAGTGCACATAGGGTGCAGATAGAGAAAGCGTACACGCAGAGAGCATGCCCAGCCGGTACATCTACACATTGTATAGTAATAATAATAATGCACAAGAGCATGCCCAGCCGGTACATCTACACATTATATAGTAATAATAATAATAATGCACAAGAGCATGCCCAGCCGGTACATCTACACATTATATAGTAATCACATATATAGTTGTGAGCGTACGAGTTGTTGCTAACGCTGCGGGCTCGCGTAGCGAGCCAAGGCCCTCGCAAAGCGAGGGCCGCGGGCTCGCTACGCGAGTCGCGGCCCTTGCGTAGCGAGGGCGCGAGCCAAGGCCCTCGCAAAGCGAGGGCACTGGGCGAGGGTCTCAGTTGCTGGCATGGAGTGCCGTAGGCGCTCCATGCCAGCAACTGAGACCCTCGCCCAGTGCCCTCGCAAAGCGAGGGCCTCAGTTGCTGGCATGGAGTGCCGTAGGCGCTCCATGCCAGCACCTGAGGACCTCGCAAAGCGAGGGCCGCAGTTGCTGGCATGGAGCGCCGAAGGCGCTCCATGCCAGCAACTGCGACCCTCGCAAAGTTCACGTCGCAACCCAAAGAGCATGACACACACATTACGGCCTCGCAACACTCGGACGCAACTCGCGAACATTACAAAATGTAAAACACAATACATACACACAGCACATACATAAAAACCTTACCTACACCAAGAGGGAGCACCCAGGACCTCAAAAATGCCACTTAGACCTTCATTTTACTCGAAATAAAAGAGTTTAGAGACTAAAAAAAACTGTAAGCGAGAGAAAAAATGGTTGCCGAACAAAACGAAAACGAGGCTACAGCACTCTAAACTCGCAAAACACCACAAGAAACTCGCAAAACGCCACAAACGACCTACGGATATTCATACCACACAGTGCACACATTCATCACGCTTACACAGCAGCTCCACACCACTAATGCTCCAGCAACATCAAAACAGATTGCCAGCTCTTCAACACAATGCTTCAAAATAGGTAAAGTATATTCATTTAGTAATCTATTACATATTTCAGTATTATACACCAAACAGCATTAGCTACCTTACAATTTCATTGCCGTCATTTTTTGACGGGCAATATTCTAGTATATATATATTGAATATATTCAAATATTTTTTTATTTTTGGACTACTGAATTATTAATTCATTACTAAATATTACTGAATTAATCCCAAACTGAGATCAATGTTAAACCTAAAAAGCTAATTATATTGTCGTAAAGAAGTCGTCCAAGGCTGCTGCTCTACCTCTTTCTCCGTAATCCTTCTTCCCACATATAATGATCCTTTTGTGGACCCACCTACCATGGCTCTGTCCTGCCCCTAACTCCCTCTAGAGTAGTATCAGTTACTAGGGCCCTCAAATGATCTCCCCTTAAGGCAGGTAATGTACTCACCCTGGGTACCTTAACAGGTTGCACGTGCTGTCTCCAGTTATCTGCCACTGATAATTAGACAACATGAATGAATGGGTAGGTAACATAGTCATCCATCCATTTGAGCCATGAAACTGTATTCCCTTCTCCCCCAAGTAGCAGACTCTCCCCAATCCCTCAAGCAATAAAGTGGGCGTCTGGCAAGAGGAGGAAGATGTTGGGACTGATGTGGGCAAAACAACAGGGCTACTGACAGACATCCAGATTTCCTGTCCAGGTGTTAATGGCCCCTGATCCCTGGGGTGGCATTCCGTCCAGCCTCCTGATTCAGGGATTAGGCTGTGATGAGCTTGACTGGGCAACAAACCAATGGGGAGGAAGTATACATACAGGTCCTGTTGATGCTGAACCTCCTCAACGACCCATAGAGCTGCTAAAATACAAATATTGTGGCTCGCCTGTGTTTTTTGGTAGAGATTGGGCAGACACCCAGACATCTCTGCAATAAATGGACGTTTTTCCACTTTTTTCTCTCTCACCTGAGCCAGGCACTGGTGAGAAAACTGTTCCCAGAGGAGGGGTTGCTTTGCTTCCTCCAGGGTCCGTATCTTTTGATTCTTCCACTACCCCTCATCTGGCCCACCAAGATCCTCACCCATTACAAGTGTTCATTGCAATGGAGGTCACACTGTCATTCAAAGACCTGGAGGAAGCCTTCTATATCCCCTATGGTTAATGCAAAGTTTTTAAAACTATGGTAAGAAAGCTTTAGCTTTATCTTGGCTTATCGGGGTGGGGTTTGGAAGGGTGCATATTCTTATGGCTGTTGCTGGGGGAATATCCAGGTCTGCTCATTCTCCAGGTACTGATACCATTCATCAGCCTCACCGCCAGTTTAGTAGTCAGATCCCCTGTCAAAGCAGCTATCCTTGCCCTAATAGCGGCAGAGTAGCTCATCCACTATCTCCAGTCAATTCTCTGCTGAAGGTCCTGCTGAGGAACTATGACCAAAGGGCTGTAACAACTCATCCCATTGCTGTCTCCTCAGTTTCTCAATCATGGAGGTTCACATTCTGGAACCCCATTCCTCTGGCTTTTATATGCTTCTTCAGTCAATGATAGATCCTCCTATTCTGCCATCCTTATTTGTGTCAAGGAGAGACCCCATCACAGCCACCAGTTTGTCACAACCTTGGAGCAGTCTGGTTGGCTACAGGAACACCACCACTGTTTAAGTCCAAGGACCAGCTAAAGTTTAGTAAGCTCCCACACTTGTGATGCTGGAAGAGAATTAGAAGATGATTCCCAATAAAGACACACAACCATGATCTAGGTGTCTCCAATTGAACAACACCACCTCCCTTTTATACCCCTTTAAATAGTAAATTAAGTTATCAGGGCACACGTTACACCACTAGACTTTGACAGGGTCACTTACACAGCACGGCTCATATAATAAAAATCTTACAGGGTTTCCCAGGGACTAGAGGTGCCAACTAATCTGGAGATGGCCTACTAGGTTGGCTATGTGACTACTAAGTGTCAGGTAGCAGGGGCTAGCCACCCTCCTGACGAGCTATGTAACCCTCTCACATAGGATCCCTTATCTGCAAACCCTGTGCTGGTCATTTGGTCACCTTTGCTCAGGTGGTCTTTATTTAGTAGGTCACAGGATCAGATGTAAACTTTCTTCATCCCCATACTCAATGTCCCCAATTTTGCCATGTGTTGTTATAATGTGGTGTATTTTCCGCTGGTAACAGTATGGCTGCATGGGTAGTACAGAAGAGCATCACTTTCAATAGACATGGGAAAACATGCTGTGGTTAACCTCAGTCAATGGATCAAAGAGAGTATCAGTTAAAGCACTTATCCCTAATTAACCTCTATGGTTTACTAGAGGAAATAAAGAGTACTGTAATTTCATACACAAATAAAATTGCAATCATACTTTAGTAGCTGGAAATAAAATTATTCTTAATTGATAAAAAAATATATATTTTGCTGCTATATTTTCATTTTATTACAAAATCCAAGTCTATAAAGCAATCAAAAGAGGCTAACTTGCTCACACCAATAATAACAACTTAACTTGTATAGAGTTCAGTAAAAGAATATGCCATTTGCATTTTGCCCTAGTGTTTTGGATTCAACCATCTCAGACTCCAGTGTTATGGACATTTCTTCATTGAGATAATTATTTTGGTGTTGCTGTATTTAAATTGGCACTGTACAGATCCAAATTACAGCATGAAATAATACTTCATAAAGCACACATATGAATACAAAACAAGCTACCCTAGTATTATCAGTGGCATAATCCTCAACTACATTATAGCTTGATTTATTTAGCCTAATCCACCTTAAGCTTGTTCTGTGGGATCAGGTTAACAAGCTGTCTACTTATCCCATCAATAATTGTTGTGAAGGATTGCAGAGGTTCAGTACCGATACCTCTTTGGTTATGTCTTTATATCCACTTAAGAGCCTGTCAAAAGAAACCACAAAATGTTAACTAATATCCTTTTGATCAGGTCTTGTTATCCAATTAAGTGCATTTCAAAGGAAACCACAAAGGTTAAGTAGGGTTAAGTGCTATAACTGAGGTTAATGACCTATTAGTATGTTTTCCCACGTCTATTGAGAGTGATTCTCTTCTGTACTACCCAAGCAGCCATACCACAGTATAGCCAACACCAGGAGAAACCAGGGATACTGAAAATGGCGATAAAGTAGGCTGACCCCTGACTTTATGACCTGCTATAATCAACGGGGATCCACCTGGACAAAGGTTACCAAAAAATGCCCTGTTAACTGGACTAACTAAATCAATAGATGGTTTCAAGGAAGCATGTTGTTTAATAAACCTTCATTCTTTACTGACGACACATAGATTATGATTGTGTGTTTTGTTGGGAGGATTTGTTGGTGGATCATCTTCTAATGCTCGTTCATGTGGGAGTATAACTGAACTTTGGACAATCTGTGGACTTTAGAAGACCAGGTTGGTCCAGAGTCATGACATTGGTCAAGGGTTGTGACATGATACCAGACACAATGTCCATGATTCTTCCCTAGTTTGCACCCCAGGTGGGAGATTTGCAGTCTGCATATCCTGGGGGAATTTCAGATAAGGGGTAAGACTTGCTAGCACCACAGTACCAACTGGGAATTCTTCCTTGCTGATATCAATATCCTGAAACTGGTAACTTGGTTAATTAATGGACAATGGAAGAGACTCAATGGGTTAGGAAGATTTCAATTGAGAGGTTGTTTGGTTCTTGTTTAATGGCTGACTGTCCTTTTGTTCAGTCCCCTCTAAACCTTCTCACCTATCCCCAATAAAGGCAGTTCTGGTCAATGATTGCAAGCGTGAGAGCTGTACATCATTAACTCATGGAATCTACTTTATAAGACAGTTACACTGTTTTCAAAAGAGAATCTCTTTATTTGCCTGTAGGTGAGGATACTGATACCCACACTATGCAAGGCCCTCACCACTGGGAGTTGCAGAGCTGTCCCTGTTCATGACAAACTTGTGGCAGTGGTGGGTCTTACTATACTACTCTGTATAAGCCATGGCAGAGTATGATGAGCTCACTATGCCTGAACTTATTGAGCTTGTCCTGTGTCTAGGAATTAAGATAAATGGGTCAAGGGATTATACAGCTATGGTCCAGGTATTCAGAAAGTTGAATGAAGAGCTGGACATACCTGAGACTGGTTTAGCAGTTCCTGTGCAGCACCTACTTCTCTGGGTGAACGCGACTTCAGCGTGGAAGTGTCTTGGAGATATCAGGCCTGTATAGTCCTGATTTGAAGATCAGTGTCTCTTGAGGTTGGGGCGACCCATCTTGATGGCCATAATTCAAGAGGTAGTCCGACAAGAAAATGCTTTGAGAAGTTGAGAACCTTGTCTCCCATTTCTCAGAGTAGTACAAGTTACAGTGGATGCAGTGGCTTGAAACTCTCCTGTCATATATTTTAGAAGTTTGAGGCCTCTGGGGATATCACCAGGTTTTTATAGGACTTTGAGAGGCAATGCAGACTCTGCTGGTTGCCTAGCCCATCAATATTGGGAGTCTAGAGGGGAGCCCCGTGCCAAACCTCCTGGAGCTAACCCTCAGAAGGCCTACCCAGGCCATGGACAATGTACCCTAGCCACTTATTCAGTAGCTCCTCTCCTGTGGGGCCTACCAAGCCTTGTCCTGTGGAACAAAGGCATAGTGATGGAAGGGCCCATTGGGGCCCTGTAGCCCCAGCTGTGCCCCAGCAATTATCACTACTATGGCTGTCAATGCAATGGACACACAGTACAATTGCCAGCCAGGTAAAATCACAGATGGCATATTCAACTTGTCATTGTGGATGGAAAAGCATCTGAACTGCTAAGAGACCCTTCTCTCCTCAGCTTTAATGGACAAAAAGAGTGGATGTAGTTGTCACTGGAAGGTGAGAAGCATTCTATTCTTACATATAGACTGGGGCATCGGTAGGGGCTTGAGAGATGTGGATGTTATGACATGGATCCCCACAGATATGTTATTGGGGAATGATCTTGGCGCTAAGTAATGCAAATATGTAACTATTGTTAGAGCAAAGACCTCCCAGCCAGTAGCCCGGAGAAAGAGCATGCCACCCTGGTGAGTAGCCTGCCTTCTGGAAAAAGATGAGAGGTCTGGGCTGATCCTGAGGATTTATAGAGGGTGTCCAAGATAGAATAAGTTCTGGAGAAGAACAAGCAGGGGCCAACTGTGGAAGGTTGTCCCTGAAATGTTTAGGGCTCAGCTACTCGCTATTGCCCTTGACATTCCACTTGCTGGCTACATGGATATAAACCAAACCCTCCAGTATCTTACTACGTCCTTCTACTGGCCAGGAGTGTCTAAAAATGTTTATTGCGGATCCCCTGGCTAAATCCAGTCGTTCTTGCAAAAAATACATACTTACCATGGTAGACTATGCTACACACTACCCAGAAGCTGTAGCCTTGTCCAAGATTACTGTCGAGGCCATGGCTGATGACTTAGTCACAATCTTTACCTAGGTTGGGTTCCCAATCAATCAGGACACCAAGTTCCTGTCTAAGCTGACGCACCAACAATGGGAACATTGCAGGATTAAACAACAAATGTTGTGCCAGATAGTGCAGGATAATCAAGAGTTTTTTGCAAATGGGGAATAGAAGCAGGTGCCAGTTGCTTGAGAATCCTGGGTGGTTAAATGCCGGATAATCGGGTTTACTGTATTAATATTATCGCTTATTTGTAATGCGCCAACATATTCCATAGCGCTATACATAATTGGTGATCAAGGAAAAACAATATTAACACATTACAAAGATGGAGAGCCCTGTCTTTGAGCTTAGAATCCAGTGTCCATAGTGCTTTCCCCAAAGCACAGTGCAAGATTGAAAAATTGCAGACTCACAATCTAAAGGTTTTTGGTGTGGTACAGGAGGGAGAAAAATGCAGTGTGCATGTTAAAGAGGCAGGTTATAGGCTTCTTTAAGCAGGTGTGTTGTTAGTGAGGTTTTGAAGGATTTGAATCAGGAGGCTTGTTTAGTGGAGAGAGGCAAGAAGTTCCAGAGAATAGGGGCAGCACGAGAAAAGGTTGATAGTAGGCAGGATACTTCATCCTCTGTTACAAGGTCAAAAGAATGCATAATGGTTGTGGGCTTAGGGAAGGGTGGAGGCTGGGTGTTATCAGTTAGTTGAGAGGAGGCAATGTGTGGTCCATGTTGAGAGGAGAATTTGTTACGAATGTTTTTAATTTTATGCTTGAATTGGCTGGCAAATTCTTCAGCTGTGAGACAGGAAGGGACAGGAGGTGGTGGTGAGCGGAGGAGAGTGTTGAATGTAGCAAACAAATGTTTGAGTTTAGAGGACAGTATAGATATTAAAGATGTAAAATAGTGCCATTTTGCAAGGTTGAGGGCAGAGAAGTAAGAGTGCAACACAAAATTGTAGTGGAAGAAATCTGCTGAAGTGTGGGATTTCCTCCATAGCTGTTCAGCAGTGCTGGAGCACCTCTGGATGTGTTTGTGTGGTGTGCTATGGTTGTGGATGAGAGCAATGGCATCTGCATGTGGTTATGAGGGCCAGAGTGTCAAGGATAGGAAGGGCCTCTTATCTAACCACATTGGACTTGTTGAAGATCTGTTTGCAGATAATGCTCGAGAAGTATTCTAAGGAGTAATTGGCTTTTATCACTCCTGTTGGCCTTTACCAATTTACAGTGATGACTTTCGGAATGAAAAATGCCCCCTCCACTTTCCAAAGGCTGATAGATCAGATGTTGTAGGGATGTCGTAGGTATGTCCATGCAAACCTAGATGATATTGCCATATTTAGTGAGACATGGGACCACCATCTTTGGCATTTGACCTGTGAACATGTCTTTGCCACCTTGAAAACTGCCCTCACTTCCCATCCAGTTCTGGCCGCATCCGACTACCGTCATGCCGTCATAGTATAGACTGATGCCTCTGCCTATGGCTTCTGTGCTGTACTCAGCCAGATCAGTGACCAAGGAGAAGAAAATCCAGTTGCCTATCTGAGCCCTGGGAGGTAAATTATGCAGCCATTGAGAAGGAGTGTCTTGCAGTCATTTGTGCCTAATGGAAGCTGCATTCCTATCTCTATGGCCTGCAGTTCACAATCATCAACCACAATCCCCTTTTTTGGTTGAATTGAGTTACTGGGGATAATGTTTGTCTACTTCATTGGAACCCCGCCCTGCAGACTTACAAATTTACCATTCATTATAGGCAAAGTGGAAATCACCAAAATGGAGATGGCCTCTCCCACCAGATGGATCAGAGACTAGGTCTCGCCAGTCTCAACCCTTTGGAGGTCTTAGCTGACTTGGGCCACTAGAAGGGGGAGTGATTGTGAAAAGGTACACAATACTATGATTTCTTGCACCCTGGGTAGAAGATGTGCCTTTGTGCAGTCTATTTGTATTGGGGGATTTGACTTGCTGGCACCATGCCCCATCTGGAAATTCCCCTAATTAGGGAACAATGTGAAAGACTCAAGAGGGAGGGAGGTTTAAGTTGGGAGGTTGTTTGTTTACTATTTAGTGTCTGGCTGCCCGTTTGTTCAGTCCCTTATAAAACGGCTCACTCATCCCCAATGAAGTCAATTAGGCATAATACGCATTTTTTATAATTCTGTTCAACGATTGGAAGCATGAGAGCTGTACTTCATTAGCTCAGGTAAACTACTTTATAAGACACACTATTTTCAAAAAAATAATTTCTGTACTCTGCTGCGGTCACTGATCATAGTCATAACCACCCGATACAAGGACCTAACTGATGGGAGTTTCAGAGCACACTAGTCCTGCTTGTCCCGTATCGTGACAGGTATTGTGAAACATTATCAATGCCAATGATTCAAAATATCATACTCTAAGTATCAGACTTCATTGTTTATTTAGGAGATAATGTTTTTTTTACTAAAGTAAAAATAAAACAAGAGTTTCGAAAATGGATCAGTTAGATACACAAAACAGCTGCAGGAAATTGTGCTTGCTTTTTAACTTTTTACAGTGGGTGAATAGTTTTAAGACATTTTAATATGATCATTCAGCTGTACTTTGCTATGCAGAAATAGCTTATAAAGTATGGTAAAAAAGGTCATGTGTTTCTAAATGTAGTGTACTGGAATTCATACATTAATTTTAAACTGTATTGTCTGTAGTTATAGTCATCATCTCATATTTTAATAATTTTACATACACGCGACCCTAAGTTTACGTGAGTTTCATCTATTCAAATGTATGATAATTTTTTGTATGAGAATTGGGATTCACTTTTACACAAGTTCTTTACAGCAGGGGAAGCCCTTTGCTTGTATTGCTTGAGATATGTTGGAGTTCTAGAGAACTTACACTTCTAAATGCACTTCCTAGAAGACTACATATGATAGAGGGCAGACGTGATTGGGAGTAAAAAGAGAAAATGCTAAACCACCCAAAAAAGTTTGAAATTGTTAGCGAGAGAAGTGCATTAGTAATAGGGCGTGTGTTTGTGAATTAAGTAATCTACAATGTACAACATTCATGTAGAGGAGGCTATAAAGACATCTATGCAGCAGCCTAGGCTTATGGTGGCAAAAACGGTGTATATACAAGCAATTAATTTTTAGTGCATATGGAATCCATTTTATTGACATGGATTAAAGTTAACAATTACAAGTCCATCCCAGTTGATGTGGGTACGTCAAGCCTAAGGCCATGATTTAAAATAGCACTTACAGGAAAGCACTGAGGAGGCCCTGGATTTTTCAAGTAACTTCTGTTTTTTACACATTTTGCAAGTACTTTAATATGTTTAACATTAAGTTCAGGGGTGAAGCTGTAAGTGCAGATCAGTCTGCAGCTGACCTATATCCTGCCGAATTGCAAATGGTCATCAAGACAGAAGGCTGCTCTAGGAAGCAAGTATTGCAGAGGAAATGGTCACTATTGAAAAATTAAAAACAACTCAACCTTTATTTCAAAGGATGAGAAAAAGACAATAGAGTTCACAGTTTCAAATGTTTCAAAATATCATCAACTCTTATCTTAAGAATCCATTGGCTGATTAAAGGGACACAGAAAAAAAAAATATTGAAGAAATAAATTAACACACCATGCACTTGGTTATTATTATTCTTTAGTGGTGGGCTAGATAATTGTATGCATAAATTGTCTTTTCAGTTCCTCCCACTGAGCTATTACCATGATTTTATTTGGACTGACTGCAGTACAGTACTATACCTGTACTGTAAATAGCATTAGCAAGAAGAGCATGCCCAGTCAAACATAATCTGTGCTGTAGAGAAAATTACCGTGCACTGTTAGGATTTACTGAGTATACTCTTTGTGCAAATCTCCCTAGCTGCTGATGCTGTAATACTACAGATAAAGCTATTAACTTAGTTGAAGAATATTTAAGATACTTTATGCATAAACTAGCTATGCTTCCTCTTTAAAAATGAATAACAACAAGCTGCAATTACATCACAGTATACAGTACTCATGCAACGATTGGAGCCTATACTGAGTCCCTTGTCTGAAGTCTACATGAAACATAATTTAAAATGTTTCTAAAGTATAACACCTATGCAGTACTATTTGCTCTAAATATTGTAAAATTTGATGTGTTCAGTATTTGTTCAGTACAGTACAGAATATGCAAGTCTCTTTAATTTACATACATATATGGTATATTGAATCAATACCCAAAAACAACCCATACTTTCTTGGGTTGTGGGTCACATGTACTAAGGTCAGAGACTAGGACAACTCTTGTAGAAATTTCCATAATCCTATATTATAGTGTAGCACATTTCTTAATCACATATAATAGTTGTGGATATACGGGCCATTGGTCACGCTTTGCAGCCAGCGAAGAGAGGCGAGCAGTTGATGCCTGCACCAAGAACACTGCTCACATTGTGGCCCGTAGGGCCGTAACTGCCAGCTTTGTGAAGCGAGTTGAGGCACGACACTGTGAGGCCCTCGGGACTTATGCCTAAAATGAGCGCTACAGACGCTTATCACGAGGCCCACGGGTCTTAGGCATTGTGAGCCACGCAACTGCAGTTGAGGCACGCGGGACTTATGACCCGTATGACTTAGGACCAAAACCCGTACATGCACTGTGCGCCTCGCAAAAATCCGACTTTAACGCCGAAACACGGAAATGGATTAACCTGAAAAAAACAACAAATATTTCTCAAATTAACATACACACGCACACACAGCACAGAGCCAGGGAGCCTGTGAGGGAAGTTGCAAGTTAATTTGAGGCACATTTTTTCACGAACGAAAATTGACTAAGCTTTAAAAAAATGGCTGCCGAAAAACGCAAAACAAGTAAAACAAGGTTGAAGGACATAAAACACTTAACCCAAGACAGTAACACTTAACCCAAGACAGTAACACTTAACCCAAGACAGTAACACTCAAGCGCGAGGCCTATAAAGAATACAGGGTGAAGGCACTCATTGTGGGGCTCGGGAGGAGCAACGAAGGTGATCATTGCAAAATAGGAAAGTTGCTTTCAATGAGCGCAGAATGTGCTCAGAGCAGGGCTCTTGATAAGCTCCGAAAGTGCTCAGAGGGCCCACAGCCTCGCATTGTGTGGCAAACAGCATTGCCAGGCTTACAATTTTATTCCCGTCATTTTTGACGGCTAAGTTGCTAGTGTGCTATCATCAGGTGGAACGAGAGAATGTAAACCTTTGTTGACTAACACTCCATTACACTGAATATTTACATCCCTTATATTATTATTATCCTTATAACATGCCAACATATTCTGTAGCTCTATACAGGGGTAGAGTACACAATATTAAATACTGGGGTAGTATACATAACATAAACCACAATGCTAAAACATGGCAAAAAGTGAAGGGCCCTGTCTTTGAGCTTAAAATCTTATGTTTATTTTTCTTTATTACAAAGCACCTTACAAGATTGAAAACTTGCACTCTTACAATCTAAAGGGAGTAGGAGAGACTCCCAAATATTCTCCTTTGAAATAGAATTGTCTACCAGCTGGAGGTCTAAGCTGGCTTGGGCCACTTGAAGGGGGGAGTGATTGTAACAATGTACTAATCAACTATGATGTTTCCCTTTCTTGCACCCGGGATGAGATGTGTGCCTGTGTGTGGTCTACATGTATTGGGGGATTTGACTTTAGAAATCTAGGAATATGCTGTGAATCTTCAACTTTGCTGTATATGAAAATACTTTCTTTTGTATAGTAATTCAATGATATTATCTTGCTGAAGAAAACAGTTTGAAGGTGTAATCTGGGAATTTAACGAAATTTTAGCATTTACAGGAATAAAGGCCTGTCAAGTTTGACAGAGGAGGAGAGACAACTGGCAGATAGGAAAAAGCACATCATCGACTTCATCATCTATTCTTGACACCACCCAATCAGTTCAACTCATTGAAGCACTTAAATACACATCATCTGTCATTCTGATACAATTATGTTCCCTTAATATCTCAGCTATTTCAAACAAAAGTTCTATTTTATAATATGTGATTGATCCATTAAAACAGAGATACGTTGCATAACCTACAGCAGACATAGTTACAACATATATTTTTTATCTTTTATTATGCTCTTGTGATACTTTTTTCTCTTTAAACAAAAGTTTGTTTTTTTAACGTGCAAAAAGTATTAATTAAAAAAATGTGTTTAATCCTATTTGTCATTTCAGTGCAAACGTCTTTTAAATGTAACATTCTGTGCAATTACATTTTTTTAAATTGCATGGCAAAGTTATCAAGTGCTTATTATTGCAGTTTTCGGAATGTAAAATAAAATCCTTTTACTGTAATGATATTGATCATCATGAAACAAAATGTTCCCAATGCAGAGATTAGTTCAGCAGTAAATATCGGTATTTTTATTTTGTCAATGCACTAAACTATGTACAATAATTTTACTTTGTTAGGAATTTGCTTTAATTATTAAAATCAATTTAAACAGCAGCTTTTCAGTTCAATCAAAAATTAAATCTAATATATGAGTCAACAGCTCAGTTATATTTATATCTAATGGTTATTTTATGTAGTTATTTAAGTTTTCTTTGCAAACAGCTGTTCAATGGATAATTTAGCAGAGGGACTTGGACAATGCAACATTTATTATAGCTAGCTCACTAAAAACTGTGAAAGTAAATACATCTAAATTATAGTCCAACTAGTCTATTGGAGAGAAAATTATGTTTTGCAATAAATACATTGTAACAATCCAGAGTAGAAAATTCCTTTATGGAAAAATCATAACAAAGCAAATCACATGAAGATAAAATACTGAATATATTCTTCACATAATATGAGTGATTTTATAGATTAATGAGGAATTTAACCTAAACACAATGGGCTCTATTAAATTTGCCAAATATTAGTTCCTGAAGCCTGTAAGTAACAGCTATTAAATGGGCCTTTTTTAGCTCCCCGAAACGATCGCGGGTTACAGGCTGTAAAACAACAGCGGTTGCCAAAATCAGAACTCCGACCCAGCTAAGCCTTTGCTCTAGAGAAGACCTGCAAGGGGGTTAAACTCCTGTTCATAGCAGTGTAAAAACAAATATAAACACACTACTGTATTTTAAATTATAGGGAAAGCAATGAAAGGTATTAAAATTAATAGCACAACATTCTCAAGCTCGCAAATCATTGTGTTAATACATATAATAGAACTCGCATGGACTAGAATATTTTATTTATTTATTTTTTCATATTGCATTATTTCTGGATGGGGGGTCTGATCGCAACTTGGACTTCAAAACCGTAGGTGATTGATATTTAACCACAATGTTTTAGTGACGTAATGATGATGGTCTTTTTTACTTTTGCTTCTGTCTAAACCCATAACTACTGGTTTGAATCATGTTCACGCCCGGAAATGCTACGTGCCGCAGCATGGTTTATGGATTCGGATTCCTGCCATGTCCTTGCAGGCTTTTCTAATTTAATCACTCTGTAACTCCAGCAAATTTCATTTTAAATTTGGAATTTAATAGTGCCCAAAGTCAGATTTCACACAATTATATGTAACGTTTGATAAAAAATCATGTTTATGGCCTATAAGTAATATATTTGAAATTTATACATTTTATGAAGCACCATGCATACAGTATTCTAGCATGCAACCTATGCACATAACCACTTAATCCAACATTTTTCTGTATATCTACCACTGTGAAATAAAAATGATCACTTAAGTAAGCTGTAAAAAACATAATTTAATGTTATTTAAAAAGCAGTTGTTTGCATAAATATGTAAAACTAGGATAGGTGATTAGATTAACTTTAATAAAAAAACATTATTGCTCAATACTAGCTATAATAATTAGGCATAATAAGCATTTAATAAGTATTCACAAAAGTATTCACCATCTTGGTATTTTTTGTGTTTTGTTGCCTCACAACCTGGACTTCACATGGATAGTTTGAGGATTTGCATAATTTAATTTACAGAACATGCCCACAACTTTGCAGATGTTTTTATTTATTTTATTATGGATAAGTCCCTATGAGCTTGCCACATCTTACCACTGGTATTTTTGCCCATTCCTCCTTGCAAAACTGCTCCAGCTCCTTCAAGTTGGATGGTTTGCGCTTGTGAACAGCAATCTTTAAGTCTGACCACAGATTTTCTATTGGATTGAGGTCTGGGCTTTGACTAGGCCATTCCAACACATTTACATGTTTCCCTTTTAAGCCACTCCAGTGTTGCTTTAGCAGTGTGTTTGGGGTCAGTGTCCTGCTAGAAGGTTAACCTCCGTCCAAGCCTCAAATCACGCACAGAGTGATACAGGTTTTGCTCAAGAATATCTCCATATTTAGCACCATCTATCTTTCCCTCAACTCTTACCAGTTTCCCAGTCCCAGCTGCTGAAAAACATCCGCACAGCATGATGCTGCCACCACCATGTTTCACTGTGGGGATGGTGTTCTTTGGGTGATGTGATGTGTTGGGTTAGCATTTGGTTATGATAGATTTGATGGTGCTTCTGGTGATCATCAAATATTTGGATATTTTTTTATAACCTAACCCTGACTTGTACTCCTCAACAACATTGTCCCTTACTTGTTTGGAGCTTGGTCTTCATGGCAGTGTTTGGCTAGTGATGCCTCTTGCTTAGGTGTTGCAGCCTCTGGGGGCCTTTCCAAAAAGTTGTGTATATGTAATGACAGATCATGTGACACTTAGATTACACACAGGTGGACATCATTTGACTAATTCTGTGACTTCTGAAGGTAATTGGTTGCACCAGAGCTTTTTATGGGCTTCATAACAAAGGGGGTGAATACATACGCACATGCCAATTTTCTATTTTCTATTTCTAAAAAATAGTTTTATGTATATATTTTTCTCATTTTACTTCACCAACTTAGACTATTGTGTTCTGATCCATTGCATAAAATTCAGATTAACAAAACATTGAACTTAAGGCTGTAATGTAACAAAATAGGTAAAAAGTCAAGGGGGTGAATACTTTTGCAAGGCACTGTATATATATACTAGCGACTTGCCTGTCAAAAAATGACGACAATAAGATTGTAAGGCAAGTAATGGTGTTTGGTTGCGACATTAATTTTGTTGATGTTCCGAGATCCTTCGGCGCTCATTGCGAGGCTGTTGGTTGTTTGTGTGCTATGAGCAGCGTTGGCGGTGTTTTTTTATATGCTAATGAAATAATAAATAAAAGATTTTACTTTAGCTATTGTGACAAGGATGACCGTTTACCACAAGATGTCTTTGCGACAAAAGGTTCCCGCAATACAGACTTTAGATGCAAAAGACTTGTTTATTAGTAGGCCTCATAAACAAGGATGAGAAGTAGAAAAAATTAAAATAAAAATCTACATATACGTTCGTACTTCACATACAGGAACACCCTGACTACACCCGGGCAGCTTCCCTGCTCCGGAGAAATTATGTAACAAAAAGAAAACAAATGAATGCAGTTTTACTTCCAGCAGAAGTCTCTGCTGTGAGGGATAGTGCCACCTTGTGGCCAGGATACCAATAGTCTCTAATAGGTAGTATGGTGCCACCTTGTGGCCAGTATACAAATAGTCTCTTATAGGTGGTGTAGTGCCACCTTGTGGTCAGGTTACAAATAGTCTCTTATAGGTGGTGTAGTGCCACCTTGTGGTCAGGTTACAAATAGTCTCTTATAGTATCCGAAGTCTTTTCCACGTCTTTAAATAAGGAACAGTGGATGAAGCATAGGGCCCGCCCATCTCTCCCATATGCTTCACCCCAGGGACCCTTTGATATTGCAATAGTAATTCGGGTATAATAAGTCTGGTACCTTCATTTGGTGCCTCTGACAGCTCCACAATCGCTTAGACACCTTAGGCAACTCTGCCTGGGAATCTTTAATATTCACTTGCCTTACTTGGTGCCTTTGTAGTTTCACCTCCTGAGTCTGTAGTCACTCTGTCAGCTCTGTTCGTCCAGCTACTGCAAACAGCACACATTCCTTTCTGTTTTCCAAAAACTCGCAGCCCCAGTAAACAAGGTGATCTCCTCCAGATTTGTTTTCCAGAGTTCAAAAGGTAGATCCACACAGGATCAGCCAGCAAGCTCCTCTCTTGTGGCTTTCTCTGACTGCTAGCAGCAGCAGTACACAACTTAGGCCAGAGCCTAATCAGCCACCTCCTTCCATGTCTGCTTTCCAGGCTTTAAAGTGAAACTGCACCTGCACCAATTAGGAGTTCTTCATGAGTTAACTCCGTCACTCCTGTCAAGAACTCTTTAAATTTCTTTACCCGGCACCACCCGGCATTGTGTTGAAGAGCTGACAATCTGTGTTCATGGTGCTGCAGCATACAATGTGTGTTCTCACTGTTGTGGAGCTGCTGTGTAAGTGTCAGCAATGTGTGCAGTGTGTAGTGTAAATGGTGTGCGTGCTCGAGGAAAATCTGTTAGGGTAGCTGTGTACTTCCGCATTGTGTAAGTTAGTGTTGTAAAATGGTAAGTTTTGTATGGGTTTGTTGTGTGTATTTATTGTGTTTTTAATGTTTTCATGTGCGTGGTTTTCAGGCGCTATGGTTATTTCTAAGTCCTGCAGCTCGTATTTGTGGATACTAAGTCCGTAAAGTTTGTGGTCGAGGTGGGAGCCTTCACCTCCGCAAATGCGGCCCCTCGCTTTGCGGGCCTAAAGTCTGCAGTTGCAGCTATGCGAGCGTGCATCGTTAGCAACAACCCGCTTGCTCACAACTATAAATGTGACTAGCGAATTGCTCGTCAAAAAATTACGGCAATCAAATTGTAAGTGAGCTAAGGGTGCTTGGTGTAGATAATGTGGCTGATGTAGCGTTGTTCGTTTTCTATGTCGTGCAAGTTTTTCGTAATGTTCGTTTTCTATGTCGTGCAAGTTTTTCGGAATATCCGTAGCTGTTTGGTGGTCTTTTTCAGAAAATCCGTACCTGTTTGGTGGTGTTTTGCGTGTTTATGGTAGTGTTTTGCGTGTTTCAGGACCTTTAGCCTTGTTTTCGTTTTGTTCGGCGGCCATTTTTTCTCCTGCTTAGGTGATTTTTGGGTCTCTAAACACCGAAATTTGTGGTTAAATGGAGGTGTAACTTCACTTGCAGAGGTCCTCGGTGCCCCCCCTTGCTGTGAGTAACCTTTTTATGTGTTTGTTGTTTGTATTTGTTGTGTTTGTAATGTTTTTGGGGTGGCGCGGGTTGCGTCCTTGTTTTCTAATCTCGTAGGTGTTTTTCGGCAAATACGTAGGTGTTTGGTGGTGTTTTGCGTCTTTAGACTGCTGTTTTCGTTTTTTTCGGCGGCTATTTTTTCTCTTGCTTAGAGAATTTTTTAGTGTTTAAACTCTTTTAATTTGAGTTAAATTGAGGTGTAACTTTAGTTTTCGAGGTCCTGGATGCTCCCTCTTCCTGTAAGTAAGCTTTTTATGTATTTGTTGTGTGTATTTGTTGTATTTTTCATGTTTTGGTGTGCGCGTGTTGCGGGCATTTTTTGCGAGGTCGTAATGTGTCTCGTATTTTGTTTGCGTTACAACGTTAATTTTGCGAGGGTCGCAAAGCGTGCGCACCGGCTCGTATGCTCGCAACTATATATGTGATATATATATATATATATACATATATACATATGTTAAATTTAATTAAAACATTACATATTTTAACATTACAACATTATTTGTTTCTACTTGTGCAAAGCAAGTTATATCTGTTAAATCAAATCTCCATTGCCAAGTGATACCTCTGTATCACAAACAAAATACTTTAGTAGAGATGGGTTATGCGATTATTGTTTTAGTGCCATGTAAGTTGTTAATAGCAGAAAATGCATGTCCCACTTAACAGCTCATCCTGTTTTTAGGCTTGGCTAATGTTTCAGACACAGTTTGAGAGACCAAACAAGTACAGTTGAGATCAGATCTGGTCCCCAGTGGCCAAAATGCAATTAGATTTCTATGTACAGAAATATAACACATTTTATTAATTATTATTTGTGCTTTGCAGCAAGGGATAGGAATGTTGCTCTGGAATTTCTCTTCAACTTATTTTGTTGTGTATGCTCCCAATTGTTCTCATTTTACAACCCGTTTGAACAGGTGCATAGCTCCAGAGAATCAAAGATACTTTATCGCAAAAAAATTAATTATTTTAATGTTTTGTTTTTGCTCGTACAATGCTTTTATTTACTCTCTGACGCCCATTTTATTTGCATTCTTTTTCTACCATATTGACTCATGTTAAATCTTTAGCAACAAAGAAGATATGTTAAGCCGAAAGACATGGGAAAATTGCGGTTCTACACTCATCATTCTATATATTAATGGTCTTGTAACATGAAAACAAGTTGGGACTTGCACTTTGTCATGCAATTTGATGTGGCATACATATTACAATGTATAGATTAATATAGTTTATTTAGTTCAATTATCAATTTATAGACAAGTATATGCTTTATTGCAGCATAGTTTTTATTGGGACAATAGTAACATCAAGAATAAACAATTGAATGTTTTTAAAGTTGTAAGCTTTGGTTTTTAGATCGATTGCAATATAAAATCAATGAACCATATACAAAAGCATTCAAAGTGACCTTGCAACAAACAGTTTATGGCATTCTAGATTCAGTTAGAGCAAGTTATCAGCAACTAACATCCTAACATGGACAGCTGTGGTAAAAGACTACTTATGTTGTAAAGTAGCAGCATAAAATCAATGATCAAAATCCATTTAAATAATGGGACAACAATTAGTTTTAACGCATTTTAAATTCTGTTAGTTCAATATAGGAATCAATAAGCAGTGTATGGAATCTTATCAAGCTTGTATATCAATCTATTTGAAAACAGTCTATATTTTTAGTGCAACACAAAAATAATCAGAAGTATAACATCAAATTTGGATAAACAATCAGAATCTATCCCATAAAGTATATTTGATATTAATATTCAGTCATATAGCATGTTACTCTATGAAAACAGTAAATAGCAAAATCAGGTTTAAAACCTACAAAGCAGCCAGAGTATAGAAATATACACTGAAGCAATATAAAACTATTTAGTTTATCATGTATCTAAATGGCAAGCTAAATAACCTTTGTATTTAGGTATTGGATAATTTGAAAAGGGGCTTTTATAACAGAATATATTACATTTAATTTATCAAAGCAATCAGTTTGTTTTTGATCAAATTGAACCAAGTAGAAAGCAATAACCGTTTGGGGTTCATGTCTGGCCCATGACACCAGGACCCAATTTCAGGTTGTACCTACCTTATCAATTGAAGCAGAAAGATTGTGTGAGGACTATTTAAATTATTATTTTTACTATTACAAAGTGTAATAATAGAGTGTAATAAGGGGAGGTTACTGGATAGGACTCCTCGCCTTGTTTAGAATTTGTCATTTTTGGTTCTTTTTGGACAGATAGGATGAACATTGTATATAGGCATATATAGTGAAACATATTAGATATAAGAGAGTAAATGTAATACCAGAAAGTGACAGTCAGAAATAGCCCAGAGAAATGATCCGTCAGAACCAGCACCGATCGCTTTCTATCCTATTAGATAAAACCTTTCATCATGACAGTCACAGGGTTGGTTTCCCCCCGATTGCAATTGCTTATGTCTTATTTGTACAAATATGCATAGTTATAATGTGTCAATAAACATGTTGCGTAAATCAATTTTTGTCGGCTGGGCAGCAATCTAGCTCTATGTAATAAAATTAATTTATTGTGGTTTAGATGAAACCTTCACTTAAGTTATTTCTGCCAAATACTTCTTAGGTTAGAATACACCATTGTGTATTAATCTAACACCTGCTTTGATAACGCTCGGTAAGGACAATGGGATTTAAGTCAAATGCATAGATCCATCGTGTGTATGTTTTAGCTTAATGCGTTTCTCTCTCAAGGCCTTCTCAGCCATCTAACCTTATCTAGCATTGGCTTGGTCGTCTTACTTGATAAAACATGTTTAATAGACTCAGAAATGTTATTTGTACAAAGGAAAGCGATTAACCCTTTACCTATTAAAAGATTACCCCATATGTGTGTCAGTGTTTACAATAGTAACATCAATCAGCAGACAATCATATAATGTAGACACAATATAGATATGATCTTTTTAGTCACAAATAACGCAACTTATTCCTGCATGCCACCTACCTCAAACACATAATACTATGATTTAAATGCCCACTGTTTTTTGGAAAAAAAACATTAACACAGGTTTAAACCATAAGAACAAAAAGATATTAGAGAAAATGTTATTACTGACTACTCTGTTTAGCGATAATTCTATCTTGACTGGATTTAGAACTTGCTGCTATCTTTACATTTGATTGAGTGTGCTTATCTTTTCTACAGTGATGGTCAGACATAACAAATGGAGTACTTGAGAACTAGCCAATTACTGTTCAGAAACACACAGTGGAAAGTTAAAACATAAACCATGCTACTGCAGAGATGTACATGCAGAATTAAAAACGAGTTTCATGACATTTAGCCGAATTTTGCACTTAATGAGACTTATTTTTCAAGAATTGATTTTTTTCATTATCCAGTATTTCTTTAAATAACATTATATGTTTATCTTAATGGTGGTATTCTTGAACTTGTCTAGGTATTTTTTTACAGTTCTTTGAAGAGACTGGTCTGTCTCCAGAACTCTGTGTCATCTCTCCTCTGAACCTTGAGGCTCATATATAGGCAGTATAACCTTGTCACTATGGAAAGCTGCCCTCACATCACATGTTCACTACATGAATGAAGAAAGGAAGTTTATTCGATATCCTTAACTAAAACAACTTGAACATACTTGTATAAACAGTAAGAAATAAAAGCACCAATAAAACACACCAACTTAAAGGTAAGGACTGTAACAGGCAAGGAGGTTCTACTCACAGTCCAACAGCTATTTTACTGGATATTACCTGTCTCTTCCTACAGGCTATTCTGCTCGATGGAATGTCTAGATAATTCCTGGACCCAAAATCCCACCAAAAGTCTTGTGAGATCTTGTGGAGAGGCACACATATACAAAAGGTCAGTACGTGGCAGTATAAATAAATATTTCCCACTAAACCTCTGTGGGCAGCACTCTGATAACTAGGTGCCATATAACATTTCTTCTGTTTTATTTGTGTCTATAATCAAAACAAAGACTCAGAAGTGCTCGATGTGAGAAAAAACAATACCTAAATAGGTTTGTACGATAGGCCTGGTAACCTTCTCAGAGAGCAGCCTCTTTTAGCTCACATGTGCCCTTCCCAGGGAGAAATATCCTGTAGTATATGAGTCCGATCTCACTCCAAATATTTATCCATTACATATCATTATTCTGAATTTTTACAATGATTGCACCTCTTATATTTTTGAGCTATTTTGATTACATACTAGGAAAGTGTCACTGACAGAAAAAAGCCTTGAGTAATAAAAGGCAAGATAAAAAATGTCCATAATTTTTCCACACATTTTTCTTGTTTTCTCGGGGGGGTTTACCTACTCTTCTGTTTAGGTAAAACTTTCATTTGATCAACAGTATATGTCAGCTATGAAAGTTGACTAATACTATACTTCAAGAAAAGGGAAGCAACTCATGTGATAACAAAGTATAGAGAAATTTGCTGATGTGCTATAATGTTTAAATATACTAAAATCCTTTGGCCTCGTACTAAAGCCTATCTACTGTATATCCATCAATTCTGTCACTACCAAAAAGAGTTTAAAGAACTTTCAAAAGCTGCGCAAAGATGACAGATATAACATTAACACAATTATTTAGCAGTAAACATGACATTTTATTTTTATCATTTTATTTAACTGAAATATATAAGCTACACATATTCTAGTAAAAAACAGTATTTAAATACATATTGCCGGAATACTGGATTGATCTCTAAGTGCAGTTTTATGATCATCCTTTTAGTTACAAATATTTTAGTGCCATTGTCAGGAGAAGATGGCATACAAACATCAACGTTTATGTAAAGAATAAATCACAGCACACTATAATTTAAAATCCTCTCTAGCTGCTAAACTCCTAGTATGCAATATATATGTTTGTGCTTCAAAAGAATAATATTGATAAATACATAAGTTACTGCAAAATCCTTACTACAGTAGGTACAAAACTAATGTAACTGAGTCAGTATTTTTGTCAAATTTTCTTAACAAATAATATGCAAAATATGACAGCAATTAATGTGTGGGAATGTGCTATATTTTGTAACATTACATACTCTGAAACAACTGCAATTTCCAAAAACTTTCCTTTTTTGTTTATTATAAAAGCTGAATGTATTTTCTGAAATAAATTTAAATGCACATATAAATAAGTATCAAATCCTAAAGCAATTTTAGGTTGTGGCTCAACATTGATATTATACAAATTGACAAGACCACTTGCAAACATTTTAAACTAAAGTCATTGCAGTTTAGAATGACTGCATCCTTCATATTATATTAAAGAGAGCGTATAAGATAGATGGATTTTTGTATTGTTTTTTTTTTTTAAGTATTACTTGCTGAAACTTGCTCTATTTAAATGTTTTTTCTAAAAGATATAGGGCTCTATCAAAATATTTGTTTAAGAGTATAGTGCACATTGCACCACCTCTAAGTAACGTCCCTATCCAGCCTTTTTATCAGCGCTATGGTGACCTGTCACATTTAGATGTTCCTCCACGCTATCAGAATCACTTTTAACGTTGCTATACAGTATTAATTTACCATGCATAATTTTTGAGCATTTACCATGCATATTGTTTGAGCATTTGCCATGCATAATGTTTGAGCATTCTGATTGGCTTAAATATGTGTCCATAGTAATCAAATTTTCTAGTAGTCCAAGGGACTGTAAGTAATTTTCACCAACACCACAATTCAAAGGCCTCAATTCTACTGCGCTCAAATTTTTTATGGTCCAACTTTTTACATCCGTAAGTTACTACTGGGAATACCATAGTTCAAACCATGCAGACTTTTGTTGATAGTTTAATATCTATACTTTTTACTAGATTGTCCAAGCTTGCCATAGCTTTCCTCCCCAGAAGCAAACACCTTTAAATGTCACCATCTGCAGAAAATAAAATCTGTCACTGCCTCCACTTCTTTCCCATCAATTTGTCAAGAACTGAGATTGCTGTTTGCCATGGTCTTTGTCTTTTTAAAGTTGAGCAGCAGACCAACATTTTTACTCTATTCTTTCACCCTCATCAATCGGTCCTTTAGTTCCTCCTCACTTCCAGCCATCATAGTAGTATCGTCTGTGTATGTCAAGTTGTTGATATTTCTTCCAGCACTATTGATTGCGGGTTTGGATATATCCAGTCTTGCCTTGCTTATGATGTACTCTGCAAATAAGTTGAATTAATGAGATGAAAGTATTCAACCTTGTCTCACTCCTTTTCTGATCTTGATTCTGTTGTCCCATGTTCGATTCTGACCATGGCTTCTTGGTCAACATACAAATTCTTAAAGAGGAGGGTGAGCTACTCTGGTACTCCAACCTCTCTATACACATGACACATTTAGTTGGGATCCACAAGTCAAAGGCTTAAGTATAGTCTATGAAACAGAAGTAAATGCTTTTCTGGAACTCTCTAGCTTTCTCTACTATCCATGGGATATCGGCAATGTGATCTCTTGTACCTCTTCCTCTGCAAAACCCAGCTTGCACATCTGGTAGTTTTTGGACAAATCTTTTCCCATCTCTACTGCTACTTTCAAAGCCTTATCAGATTTTGATGCCATTTTGCCTTCTTCTCTTTCTTTTAGGGATATTCTTTGTTGCTGTTTCCGGGATAATGTTGCAAACTTCGGACCAAAGATCTTCAGGCATTCTATTTTCCATGTCTAGTCCCTTAAATCTATTCTTTGCCTCCACGGCGTATTCACAAGGGATATTATTTATTTCATATCTACATGGTCTGATGATTTTCCCCTTTTTCTTTAGTTTAATGTTGAACTTAGTAATAGGAAGCTTGTGGTCTTAGACCCAGTAAGCTCCAGGTCTTGTTTTTGCAGATTGTATAGAGCTCCTCCATCTTTGGCTGCAAAGGATATAGTTAATCTGATTTCTATGTTGTCTATCTGGTGATGTCCATGTGTAGCGCTGTCTCAGAGGCTGTTAGAAGAGGGTGTTTGCCACAAACAGAGAATTATGTTGACAGAATTCTACTAATCTCTGACCTGCTTCATTTTGAACTCCAAGGCCACACTTGCCAGTTATTCCAGGTGGCTTTTGGTTCCCTACTTTAGCATTCCAATCTCCTATGTTTATAGTAACATCTTTTCTTGGTATTATATCTATGACGTGTTGAATATCTTTATAGAACTGGACAATTTCAGTCTCTTCAGCATCATGGTTTTGATTGACTATGAGGGCTTCTCCATTACATCTGTGGGATTTTTTTTATAAGTTCACTTTATTAAGACACTAAGAAAATACAAAATGTCCAGGTATACCGTACAAGCATGTTACAGTACATTAGCAACTTCCAAATGTATCTTAAAATGTACAACATTTTCTCACCATAAAAACATACAGTGTATTTTGATAAAAAAGTTTGTTTTGTGCAAAAACAAAAAAGTAACAACAAATAAACAGGGAGGGGAGGGGGGGAGCAGACATACATGAAATCTTATCAACCATATCATCTAGGTTTTACCACTCTAAATTTAATTTCCAGCCCACTCTGAGTGTCCACAGGTCCCAACAGGCTGGCCATTTCCTGTAGTTTTCATCTAATTTTGCTGATAATGAGCACATCCCATAAATGTGTTGGATTTCCCTCCCAACCTCCCCACAAGTAGGTACCTCATCCCTCAAATGTTTGGAAATATAAGTCTAGATATATAAGCCAAGAAAATACAGTTTGACAAAAACAGCAAACCCCTGAATAAGTTTGGGATGGGAAGACCCAAGATTGCTTTCTCATGCTTTCTAGGAGCACTTGAACCCAAAAGTCTCTCTAGTGTGTTGTATTTGGGGCAGTCCCACAATGCATGTTTTAATGTACCAAGTTTATTGAAGCCTCTGAAATAGTTGCCATTCAAGGATGGCTTACATTTTTGTAATCATTCCGGTGTGAGATACCAACTAATTATTTTTTTTCTGTTATGACTAAATTTAAGGAGGAGTTTGCTGTATTTTTAAGTATTTTTGCCCACAGTACGTCAGCTAAAATTAAACCCAATTCCTTCTCCCAAGCTACCTGCCTGATCAATTAAAAATTATATAAGGTGGAGATCTTTTCCTACCATTAGCATTATGCAGACGTAACTTCTCAAATGGGGATTTTCTAGGGGGATTATTATCCCCATAATAGAAGCCCTATTAATGTGTATGTATGCCAAGCTAAATCACTCTCTCTGGGGTTGTAGGTATTGGTCCCTGAACCCCTTAGTGGACCAATTTGGGTTTTCCATCAGGATGTCTGCCACAATGTGCAAATTTTACATAGTTACATGAGGTTAAAAAAATACTTTTAGCTAATCAAGTTCAATTTTTTTAGATTTTTAGATCTCCTCTGATCTGCAATATGTGAATTGTTAATTCTTAATTAATCCAGAGGAAGGCAAACAGAAAAAAAAAAACTTGAAACTTTGTCAATTGTCTCAAAAATGTTTTTGCTGAGTCTACCATGAAAACTGACCGATTTTTTCCCCGTGGAATCTTCAAAGGGGAGCCACAAAGAAGTGAGCCTGCTTCTAGTTAGGGTGCACACTTTTTTTCCAGAGACTCATGGAGTGTACAATACTCTGGGCGAGCGTGTCCAAAGCACTTGGTGAATTATAAGATTTTGCTCTTTGAGAATATCCACGCAGCATGGAGGGATTTTCTTAATGAACCATTTGGACAACTGTGCTAAATGCAATGCCTTAAAATAGGTGAGCAAATCAGGAGTAGCCAAACCACCCATCTCCTTTAAGGCAATCATGGATGATCTGTTTACCCTAGGTTTCTTAGGATTCCATATGAAGTGGAGGTTTGCTCTTTGCAATTCCAGGACCTCAGCCATTTTGACTGCAAAAGGAAGTGTTCTGAAAAGGTACATTAACTTGGGCAAAGTGTTCATCCTTACCGCATTCATTTTCCTTAACCAAGAGATCGAGTGAGTGGATCAACTATTAAGGTCAAGAAAAAGGGCTTTGAGAATATCTCGGTAGTTAGTACTATAAATTAGTACTATAAATTAACTTAGTCTGCTTTGTGATGTAAATGCCTAAGTATTTGAAATATTTGAATGCTGAGACCATTTGAAAGAAAAGTTCAGTGCCAACAATTTTGCTGTATGCTGTGGGAGAGAGATATTCAGCACATCACTTTTATTTGTGCGTGCCATAAACCCCGATATATTACCAAATGTTTCCAATGAATAGAGCAAGTTAGGGAGACTAGTTGCCTTGGTTCATAGTTCTAACTTTCCAGGTTCCCATGCTGAATTGTTCCTTTCAGCTGCTGACTTTCCTTTACCTTCCAGACCCATCCACAGCTGGGTGTCCTTTCGGCTTTGGCCCAATCAATTAATTAGATCTAGTGCTACTTGTATTTGTCCTCTGCCCTTCCTCAGTAATGTGGTAGGCACCTTCTGACCTGAGTGGCTCATCCTCCGGTGCAATATCGTTATGTCTCTGGTTGTGCCTGTAAATAAAGCTTCCTTAGCAACGTTACTGGAGTCGGTTTCAGTTTCCTTCTCAAGTGGACTGCAATTTGTCTGACCTCTCTGCTATTACCTGCCCATCTTTACTGACCCTACATGATATAGTTCACAGTTTCATCAAAATACACATGCCCCTTCACCTTGAGAAGGTAGTAATCCAGAAGGGGGGACCTTCTGGATCTTAATTTACATGGACCTTTACTTACTGTATCTTATATGAGATTTTACACTACTGCTAAACATGCAATAAAAGTCTCTAATAATGAAGTATATTTAAAACATAACTATCTGGATAAACAATGTAGCTCTGATAAAAGCAAATTAGGATAATTGTTTGTTGTTCTGTCTAAGGGTTTAGACACATTAGGCAAAGTAAAATCTTTCCAAAACTTAAGTGCAAAATTATCTCACATTCATATTGAAAATATGCGTTTCTATGGTTATTTATTTTTTTAACCCCTGCAGGGAACTGACACCTGTATTTATTTTGAACTCAGCACTTTGCTTCTTTAGCTTTCAGTGGTGTTTCACTGGAGGCTAAAAAATGCCCTACCTTTTACAAATTGTTTTAACAGTTGTTGTGAAGAAGACAAATATCTTCCCTAGGGACAGCTTTTCTGGTACCCACCTTTTGTCAGAGTGCCTGTTAAAGCCAGCAACTATTGCAAACCCCCATTTTAGTGGTCTGTGTGTGTTTAAATTAAGAGCTACATTTTGAACTTTAACAAGAGTATTTTTATAGTTAAAGTTATTGAGGCCAATGTGATGCTATATTTCACTAGCTACTTTAATTCCTTATAGGGTTTTTGGCTAGGTTTGGGTGGCTGAGGAATTTCATGATCAACATGGTGATCTGGTGCTGTGTGAAGCTAGGTTCAATGTTTGTTTTTGCTAGCTAGCCTAGTCTAGATGATAGATAACAGTAATAATAAAACAAATAATAAATGTATTTTTTATGTAAGAAAAAATAAGTTTTACATTTTTTTGCCGACCCAATTCTCTTTTTGAAAAAGTGCAATTTAGAGGCCTCTCTGATGTTAGGAGAGCGTTCCAGAATATTGCTGCTACATACATAAAAGCTTGGTACACAGATATTTATTATGAGGAGATGCTTGAAAGCTTCTGGGAGCTTATACATAGTTTTTTTTGTGTGCTGATTTCACTAGTGTTCACGAAGGGAGGTCATTATTGGAACCCTCCTTATTGAGATAGCAGCTATTATGTTATACCACTCTCTAGTAAGCTGGAAGATTATGTATATGGTTCATACATTAACAAAAAGATAAGGAAATCTAACTTCCTGGAATCAGATGTTGTAGATAAAAGTTATACTGTTGACCCTGGTGAGAAATTTAGAAAAACATCCTAGACAAGAGATTACAAACTGGTGCGATTTAACCAGTTTAGAGGATTATCTTTTTCCAAAAAAAATATTCCTAGAGGACTCAGTGTCCAGAAAGGGTGATACTTCCTTTGTAGACAACTGGAATATTATTATTGTGCATTGTTCTCTTAAACTCCTTGAATTACTACTTAGTTATAGGAAAAATAAATTAAATGAGATTAATAGTAAGATTGAGAATATTGATGAAGAATTAAAACCATTTGCGTGTGATGTATTATATAGACAAATGGATAGAGACATCAAAGATATAGTGAATACATTTGAAGTTTGAAGTTCAATAGAGATAAAATGGGTTATATTAAAAAAAAAGGAATAGAATGAGCTTAACAAGACAAGAGGAATTAGGTTAGGGTAATGATTAGGACCTCCAGTGAATGGGAGCATCCAAATTGTACTTAATCATCAACTGAAGCCTTCTATTATTAAGCACAAGATAAGGAGGAATAATGTGCCTAAAACACCATGTACTTGTAATCCTACTACTAGAAGGAGACCAGGGAAAGGTAAATTCAAACAAGGATGATCTATGGGAGAACATAAGAAACAATTTAAAAGTAACCATTTTGTTGGATAGCAGAATGATGGAGATCAGAAGGGCAGGAGACTAAAACTACGTCAAAGCCAGTTGATTTTTCTTTTTTATTGAGGAAGGAGAAACTCCAGGTTTGAAAGAATGTGGAGAACAATACTCCAGGGACATATTTCCCATTAATAGCAGGGAGGAAAATAAACTTACAACAAAGAGACAATGAGGATGTAGAGGAGAGTCAAGGATACAGAGTAAAAAGGAAAAAAGACGCTATTATGAAACTATAAAAATCTTCAATATTTCTAATAAATCACTGTCATATAATAAGACAGGTATTCCACAGAAGGGGCAGTCATTTGCCCCTGATATGGAACCAAATAAATTTGACCTCTTCATTGACATCCATAAGTTTATCAGGAAGATTACCTTTGCCAGACATTTTGCGAACCTTGAAAGGGCTAATCGAGAGGAAGAGGCAGCAATTTAGCAACAGTCAAAATGGATCATAATGATCTTTTAACCCTCAATATTTTTAAGGAATTAGATAAAGAGAATGATGATGTGGACTCCTCATTCTTTGTTATAATTAGTATTAATCTTTTAAAGAGGAGATGTACCCTAAAATTCTGCATTCTACTTTTAAATCTAAATCCAATTTTTACCCAACCCAATCCCAAGGAAACTATATTAAAGTCTATACAAAAGTCCTTTGAAGGAAGCTGACAAATCTCTCCAAAGGAGAGAAATTAGCCCTTAAGGATCTACAGGAGGATCCAACGATTGTAATACGCCAAGAGAACAAAGTCGGTGGAATCATGATACAAAATAGAATGGCCTACATAAGTGAGGCATATAATCTAATTAGGGATCAGAGTACATATTGAAAATTGCAAGAAGATCCAACAGAGGATTATTTTGATAAAAATAGGTTACTGATCTCAGAAGCTAAGAAGAATGGGATCCTGGGTAAGAAAGAGTATGAATAGCTCAATATTAAACATCCTAGAATTGTGATCGTCTACAATCTGCCGAAAATATATAAGAACTCAGAAAATCCCCTGGGAAGACCTATCATATTGTGGATTGGGTCTTATCTGAGTATGTGGATTCGTTCCTTTAACCATTATTGGTAAATTTAAGATCACACTTTTTTTATACCCCACATTTACTAGAGAGGGATGTCACATTTAGAATGGAAAAATAAATACCAGTGGATAACTTTCGGTGTCCCGGCACTCTCCATACCGCAGGATCTGGGCATCAGTGCTATTCAACACTGTTTGGAAAGAGAGAGCGGTTTAGATGTGATACAGAGGGATGTAATCCTAGATAGTCTACATTTTTTCCTACATAACAATCATATTATTTTGAAAGCAATTTTACTTACAAACCAAGGGAACAGCTATGGGAACTCAATTCACCCCAGCATTGCCAACCTGTATATGAGGTATTGGGAGGAGCTGTGTATCAGGAAGACCAAACCCTACACAAAGAACATTGTGACATGGCTCAGGTTCATAGATGACATTATTGTTTTCTGGGAGGATACAGAAGAAGGAATTTTGGCTAATTTTCTTGAATATGTCTATTTTAATACTATCATCCTGAGCTTTTTCCTCAACACCACTGAAATTCCCTTTCTGAATGTGGTACTAATGGGTAAAGGTTTTATCATAACAGCTAAATTGTATAATAAATCAACAGATACCAATGGAAAAAGTCTCTTTTTGAGACCTGCAGTAATTACAAAATATGCTTTTTTATGAATATTTCAGAGTCATTACTCATATCGGGAAAAATTAAAAAGTTTGCAGAGACTCGCAAAATCAGTTAAAGAGACAGCACAGTAATAACAAATCATGGAAACACATGTAACTGTATGGGAAAATAATACATCCCATAGTCCCATAGACACAAATATGATATAAAAAAATAATTTGAAATTATTATGTCTGCATTATTATACATATTGGGAACAGCAACTATTGCCAATAATATACATGTCAACCGCAAGGGTAACAGACCCCAGTACACAACAGATTAGTAAGAATCATTAGATGCACATGACTTACAACAGCCGCTCCAACGCATTCACTGTTAAATGGATAGATACACCCCATGTAATACTAATTAACACCATGGATCTGTCTGCATCAAAGTGCTCAGAGCGATCATGTATGTCACATCTATGGTAAGGTATGTCAACTACACAATACCATTGGGAGTAATACACTGGGGTGTGAGAAGTTAATCATGTGGAATGGGCATCTAAATGGCAGATGAGATTTAATACGAATAAATGTAAAGTTATGCATCTGGGAAGGAAAAATAGCCATGCAATTTATAATCTTAATGGAGCAAATATAGGTGTTTCAGATATTGAAAGGGATTTGGGAGTGCTTGTGGACAACCATCTAGGTAACAGTGCTAAAAGCCAAGCAGCAGCAGCAAAGGCAATTAAAATATTAGCATGTATTAAGAAGGGTATAGAAGCAAGGAAAGCAAATATAATTCTGCCACTATACAAATCTCTAGTATGCCCTCATTTGGAATATGGAGTACAAATTTGGGCACCACTTCATAAAAAGGACATTTTAGAGCTGGAAAAGGTACAGAGGGCAACACAACTAATAAGGGGAATGGAGGGGCTAAGTTATAAAGAAAGACTAACCAAATTAAACTTATTTTCTAAGAGGGGATATGATTACCTTATATAAATACATCCAGGGTCAGTATAAAGATTTGTCAAGGGAGCTTTTTGTGCCAAGAGGTTTTCCACTGACAAGAGGACATCCCTTGAGGTTAGAAATAAAAAGATTCCAGAAAAGGGTTCTTCACAGTAAGGGTGGTTAATCTGTGGAATTCTCTACCAGAGGAGGTGGTGACAGTGGATTCGATAGATAACTTTAAAAGGGGACTGGATTTATTTCTAATTAAAAAGGGAATTCAGGGTTATCGTGGATAATTAGAGAGACAGTATTGATCCAGGGAGAAATCCGATCGCCAGTATCTGGGGTCAGGAAGGACATTTTTTTTCTCTCCCTTTGAGATGACTGGCTAAGTCTTACTTGTTTTTTTGTTTTTTTTCTTCTGTTTGCCTTCCTCTGGATTAATAATTAGAAAAAAAAAATTAATAATTGATTAATAATAAATTAACAACTAAGTAATTAATATTTAATCTGCATATTGCAGATCAGAGGAGATCTTAAAAGGTTGAACTTGATGTACTGAAATTCTTTTTTGAACCTTAATTACTATGTAACTATGTAACTATGTACAACCTCTGGCCTTAAACACAGATAGCAGGTGACACTCATTTTGGCTTAATATGGGCCACTAATACATTATGGAGTTGACCACCACAGGTATACCACAACATGGCACAGACCATGCACTTTAGTGTTATAGGAAGCATGTAAAGAACAGGTTGTGATAGGCACACATATATTGGGATATAGGGACAAATCATGATAAGGGGTATGGCATTAAGGTGTAATAGATGTTGAGGAAGTCCAGCAACCACACAAGGAGGCTGTTGAGACGCAGAAAGAGACCCAGGAAACACACCTGTCTTGTGAAGTGCCACGCCATTGTTGTTGTGCATGTGACAACATGTTTACCAATGATACAATTGTCAAATTACAGCTAGTGTTGTTGTATGAATTAATCATCAATATTACATTTCATATGGTTAACAACCCATTAGTGGAATGTTTATACTCCATATAATAGAAGTAACCAGTCAGCGCTACGGAATATGTCGGTGCGTTATAAATAGAGATGTCGCGAATAGTTCGCCGGCTGACTACTCCCGGCGAACATAGCATGTTTGCGTTCGCAGCGAACCGGGAACATATGCGATGTTTGACCCGCCCCCAATACTTTATCATTGAGCAAACTTTGACCCTGCATGTCACAGTCAGCAGACACATTCTAGCCAATCAGCAGCATACACTCCCTTCCAGAGCCTTCTAACTTATGGACAGCAGCCATTTTGGAATCATAACTAACTTGCAGTCTTACTGAGAGGAGGGAGAGTGTAGGTGCTGCCGATTGAATAGGGAAATCAATAGCTAGGCAAGTTTATTCAGTGTCCAGTGCAGTGCTGAAGGACTCATCAGATCTCTGCTGTAAACATAGCACCCCAAAAAGCCCTTTTTAGGGCTATAACATCATTTTTTTTTCTTTGTATTTTTCTGTGTAATCTAACTTAATTTGCCTGTCTCCCTGCTAGCCCCTGCTAGCAAGTGTGTGTGACAGGCTCACAGCTTATACTGTGTGTGCACAACGCATACAACATAATATTGTTTTACTAGTTGTCTACTTTTAAAAAAACAAAACATTTATTTTGTTAAATCTTAGTTAATTTGCCTGACCGCTAGCCAGTGTGTTTCAGGCTTACAAGTACTGTGCCAAGTTCAACCAATCCAATCTATTTGGGGTACCAGCAGTCCACATTTAAAAAAACAATAATTTTATTTTCTTAAATCTAAGTGCATTTGCCTGACCGCCAATGAAAGTTAATTTGCTTGACCGCTAGCCAGTGTGTGTGTCAGGCTTACAAGTACTGTGCCAAGTTCAACCAATCCAATCTATTTGGGGTACCAGCAGTCCACATTTAAAAAAAACAATAATTTTATTTTCTTAAATCTAAGTGCATTTGCCTGACCGCCAATCAAAGTTCATTTGCTTGACCGCTAGCCAGTGTGTGTGTCAGGCTTACAAGTACTGTGCCAAGTTCAACCAATCCAATCTATTTGGGGTACCAGCAGTCCACATTTAAAAAAACAATACCTTTATTTTCTTAAATCTAAATGCATTTGCCTGACTGCCAATCAAAGTTAATTTGCTTGACCGCTAGCCAGTGTGTGTGTCAGGCTTACAAGTACTGTGCCAAGTTCAACTAATCCAATCTAGTTGGGGTACCAGCAGTCTACATTTAAAAAAAAAATGACAGGCAGAGGCAAGACACCCCGCAGAGGCCGTCGTGGTGCTGTGATTCCCTTTGGCCCTACAATAATACCCAGTGTTCAGAGGCCAGTTACCCTGAACTTGAAAAGTTCAGAGGACGTAGTTGACTGGCTAACACAGGACACCCAGTCTTCTACAGCTTCCGCTTGGAACACTGACGCACCATCCTCCTCCAGCTTAGCTTCTGGCACTTCTCAAGTTACCACTCACCCGCCTGCCGCCACCACCAACACTAGTACCACAGCCAATTCAATTGATCAGTCAGAAGAGTTATTTACACATCAGTTTGAAGAAATGAGTGATGCGCAACCATTATTGCCAGAGGATGTAGATAACAGGGATATGTCTCAGTCAGACAGCATTACACACATGTACGTACTATGTGATGATGATGATGTACCCGCTGCTGCTTCCTTTGTTCAGTTGTCATATACAAGTGAGGCGGGTGATGATGATGACGATGCGTCCGTGGATGTCACGTGGGTGCCCGCTAGAAGAGAAGAAGAACAGGGGGAAAGTTCAGATGGGGAGACAGAGAGGAGGAGGAGACGAGTTGGAAGCAGAGGGAGGTCATCGCAACGAGCTAGTGGCACAGTCAGACAGCATGCGTCAGCACCCGGGGTCAGCCAGACAGCACGCCAATCAACGCATGCTGTTGCCACCACCAGAATGCCGTCACCGCCGAGCTCAGCAGTGTGGCATTTTTTTGTGTGTCTGCCTCTGACAACAGTGATGCCATTTGCAACCTGTGCCAAAAGAAACTGAGTCATGGGAAGTCCAACACCCACCTAGGTACAACTGCTTTGCTAAGGCACATGATGTCACATCACAAACGCCAATGGGATCAACACATGAGTACAAGCAGCACACAAACTCAAAGCCGCAATCCTCTTCCTGGTCCAGCATCTTCATCCACGTCAACCACTGCTGTCCTCCTTGCCCCCTCTCAACTATTCGCCACTCCGTCTCTCGCCTCTTGCTGTTCCTGCTCATCTCCCCACAGTCAGGTGTCTGTCAAGGGCATGTTTGAGCGTAAGAAGCCAATGCCACAAAGTCACCCCCTTGCCCGGCGTCTGACAGCTGGCTTGTCTGAACTCTTAGCCCACCAGCTTTTACCATACAAGCTGGTGGAGTCTGAGGCGTTCAAAAAATTTGTAGCGATTGGGACACAGCAGTGGAAGGCACCCGGCCTAAATTTCTTTGCACAAAAGGCAATCCCCAACCTGTACTCGATTGTGCAAAAGGAAGTAATGGCATCTCTGGCACACAGTGTTGGGGCAAGGGTCCATCTGACCACTGATACCTGGTCTGCAAAGCATGGTCAGGGCAGGTATATCACCTACACTGTGCATTGGGCAAACCTGATGACGCCTGCCAATCATGGAATGAGTGGCTCTGCAGAGGAGTTGGTGACACCGCCACGACTTGCAGGCAGGCCTGCTGCCACCTCCTCTACTCCATCCTCTTCCATAACTTCCTCAGTTGAGTCCTCTTCTGCTGCGTCTTGCTCCACATCAACGGCACCCCCCCCCCAGCTCCCCAGATACTATTCTACATCCTGGATACGGCAGTGTTATGCCGTCTTGGGGTTGACTTGCCTGAAAGCAGAGAGTCACACCTGGCCAGCACTCCTGTCCGCCCTAACCGCACAAGTGGATCAATGGCTGACTCCGAACCAAGTGGAGATTGGCAAAGTGGTTTGTGACAACGGAAGAAATTTGTTGGCGGCATTGAATTTGGGCAAGTTGACGCATGTGCCGTGCATGGCACATGTGTAGAGATGTCGCAAATAGTTCGCCGGCGGACTGTTCCCGGCAAACATAGCATGTTCGCGTTCGCGGCGATCTGCGAACATATGCGATATTCGCCCCCCCCCCCCCAATACTTTATCATTGAGCAAACTTTGACCCTGCATGTCACAGTCAGCAGACACATTCCAGCCAATCAGCAGCATACACTCCCTTCCAGAGCCTTCCATCTGAAGGACAGCAGCCATTTTGGAATCATAACTAACTTGCAGTCTTACTGAGAGGAGGGAGAGTGTAGGTGATACTGTATCAATAGGGAAAACCATAGCTAGGCAAGTTTATCCAGTGTCCAGTGCAGTGCTGAAGGACTCTTGTGCATTATTAATATTATTATTATTATTATTATTATTATTATTATTATTATTATTATTATTATTATTATTATTACTACTATATAATGTGTAGATGTACCAGCTGGACATGCTCTTGTGCATTATTATTATTATTATTATTATATAATGTGTAGATGTACCAGCTGGGCATGCTCATGTGCATTATTATTATTATTATTAGTAAAATACTACTACTAATAATAATAATGCACAAGAGCATGCCCATCCAGTATATCTACACATTATATAGTAATAATAATAATAATAATAATAATACATAAGAGCATGCCCAGCCGTTACATCTACACATTATATAGTAATAATAATAATAATAATAATAATAATAATAATAATGTAGAAGAGTATGCCCAGCCGGTACATATACACATTATATAGTAATAATAATAATAATAATAATAATAATAATAATAATAATAATAATGCACAAGAACATGCCCAGCTGATACATGTACACATTATATAGTAATAATAAAAATAATAATAATAATAATAATAATAATGCACAAGATGATGCCCAGCGGTACATCTACACATTATATAGTAATAATAATAATAATAATAATAATAATAATAATAATAATAATAATAATAATAATGCACAAGAGCATGCCCAGCCGGTACATCTACACATTATATAGTAATAATAATAATAATGCACAAGAGCATGCCCAGCCGGTACATCTACACATTATATAGTAATAATAATAAGAATAATAATAAAGCACAAGACCTCCCCTGTGTCTCCCCCCACTCCCTCCCATGTGTCTCTCTCCCCCCCTCTCCCTTGCGTCTCTCCCCCACTCCCTCCCATGTGTCTCTCTCCCCCCCTCTTCCCTGTTTCTCTCCCACCCTTCCCTGTGTCTCTACCCCCTCTCCCTTCCCCAGTGTTTCTTTCCCCCCTCTCCTGTGTCTTTTCCCCCTTCCCTCTTTCCTGTGTCACTCCCCCCTCCCCTGTGTCTCTACCCCCTCTCCCTTCCCGTGTTTCTTTCCCCCCTCCCCTGTGTCTTTCCCCCCTTCCCTCTCCCCTGTGTCTCTCCCCCCTCCTCTGTGTCTCTTCCCCCTTCTCCCCTGTGTCTCTACCCCCTCTAAACTGTGTCTCTACCCCCTCTCCCTTCCCCTGTGTTTCTTCCCCCCTCCTCTGTGTCTTTACCCCCTTTCCTCTCCCCGGTGTCTCCTCACCACTCCCTCCCATTAGTCTCTTCCCCCCTCTCCCCTGTGTCTCTACCCCCCACTCTCTCCTGTGTCTCTCCCCCCTCCCATGTGTCTCTTCCCCTCACCTCTCCCTTACCCTGTTTCTCTTCCCCCCTCTGCCCTGTGTCTTCCTCCCCCTCTCCACTGTGTCTTCCTCCCCCTCTCCTCTCTCCTGTGTCTTCCTCTCCCTCTCCCCTGTGTTTCCTCCCCCTCTCCCCTCCCCTGTTAGCTTCTATACGCATACATACATACGATAAAAATCTGGGGGGGGTTACCCCTTACCCCCTACCCCGTTCCAACACCCATGTGTACTGTATAATATTGTATCGCATTATGTTATATTATATCACTAGCGACTTGCCTGCCACAAATGACGGGGCAATAAAGTTTGAAGCCATGGCAATGCTGTTTGCCACACAATGTGATGCTTTTTGTACTCTGAGGACCTTCGGCGCTCATTGTGAGCCTCTTCCCTCGTGTCCTTCATGTTTCGTGCTTTGCAACGATCAATCTTCTGCGCTCATCGCAAAGACAGATATATAAGTACAGTGTTAAATATATAATTTTTTTTGTGCAGTGTAAATTAAAAAATGTATTCAGGTCTCAAAGCATAATAAAGTGATTTAGATTTGTAACTGCTTTGAGAGTGCTATCGCTGGCAGCCAATGAGCAGTAATCCAGATATATAACTGCAGAGTAAAAATTAAAACATTTTAGTGTAGTGTAAAGTCTACATATTTATTTTCCATTACTAATTAATACTTATTAAATGAATGCACGATAATAACTATTGTGAATGAACAAATGTATTAGGAAGTGCGAAGCGTTAATGTATGTAAAGTAACGGCATATTTTAAATATTAAGCATATTTTTTTTATATATATATTTTTTAATAATAATGAATTAATTAATTACTAAAATACTTTACCTATTTGTGCATAATATATCCAGTGATCAATATCCTGAAGAGCTAACAATCAGTTTTGATTTTCCTGCAGCTTACAGTGTACATTTGGACTGTTGGTGACCTGAGGTGTAAGTGTCAGCAATGTGCGCAGTGCACGAGGGGAAACCGCTTGTATAGTCGTGTAACGCGCCATTTTAGATTTGTAATGTTATTAGTTGCAAGTTAGTGTTGTAAAATGGCGGCAATTGTGTATGTGTTACGCGGCTCGCCAGCAGTTTCCATTATTTCTAATAGTTTATTTTGTACCTTGTCTGTTCCTAGGTAAAAGTCGTACATGGCTGGCGATGTTTTGCGCGGTTTGGGGTCGTGTAGCCTCGTTTTCATTTTTTACGGACGCCATTTTTTTTGTCGCTTAGCCGATTTACAAGTGCCAACTGGGGAAGACGTTGCAGATATCACATATATAGTTGTGAGCAGGCGGGTTGTTGCTAATGCTGCAGGCTTGCGAAGCGAGGGCCAGAGTTGCTGGAAAGGAGCCCTGAAGGCTCCCACGTCGGCTGCAATGAGCCGCAGGCGGGACTTACACCATCAAATTTACGGACTTACCATCCAAAAATACGGTATTAGAAAAAAAAAAACATTATGAGCTCACAAAAATACGACCTTAACGCCCGAACCGCACGCACTTAAAAACATTAAAAACACAATAAATACACACAACAAACACATAAAAAGCTTACCCACAGCAAGGCGGGCACCGAGGACCTCTGCAAGTGAAGTTACATCTCCATTTAAGTCCAAATTCATGAGTTTAGACACCCGAAAATCACCTAAGTGAGAGAAAAAATGGCCGTTAAAAAAAAGAAAACGAGACTACAGGACCCTAAACACGCAAAACACATACGGATTTTCCTAAAAATCCGTACGAGGTAAAGATACACTATTAACGAGGACGCTAAATCATCCACACCCGCGTACCACATACACATTCCCCGCCATTTTACAACACTAACTTACACAATGCGGAAGTACCCAGCTACCCTAACGGCTTCCCCTCGCGCACGCAGCCTATTTACACTACATACTGCACACATTGCTGACACTTACACAGCAGCTCCACAGCACTGAAAACCTACATTGTATGCTGCAGGAACATAAAAACAGATTGTCAGCTCTTCAGCACAATGCTTCCTGCATATATTACTTACAAACAGGTAAAGTATATTCATTTAGTAATTATTTCATTAGCATACAAAAATACATATACACAAAAAAAATATTATCAAATTAAACATAAAAGCCATTCACTGAGCGCCTCACAACGAGCGCCAACGCTGCTCATAGCACACAAAGCATTGCAATAAGCGCAAAAAACACATCACCGCCGACCAAAGAATAACAGCAAAAGCGCCTATCAGAAAAAAAATACAACCAACAGCCTCACAATGAGCGCCGAAGGATCTCCGACCTCCAACAAAATGAATGTCTCTTCCAAACACCATTACCTGCCTTACAATCTTATCAGAGAACGACTTGACCGACAGGTAGCAGACTACCTCGCCTTAACTGCAGATATCGACACTCTGAGGAGCGATGAACACCCTTGACTATTGGGTATGCAGGCTAGACCTGTGGCCTGAGCTATCCCAATTTGCAATTGAACTTCTGGCCTGCCCCGCTTCAAGTGTCCTGTCAGAAAGGACCTTCAGTGCAGCAGGAGGTTTTGTCACCGAGAAGAGAAGTCGCCTAGGGCAAAAAAGTCTAGATTGCCTCACCTTTATAAAGATGAATGAGGGATGGATACCGAAGGGACTGACACTGGGCGATACATTCGACTGAAAAAGGCCTGATGAGATGAGCTGCCTTCGGCTAAAAATGGTCCGTGCCGTGCCCCAAAATTGAAGTGATACGACCAACATAGCATCTTTTTCCATCTCCTGGTTCTAAAAATCCAGGCCTTATACACGCCCCCTGATTTGTGCTGTAACAGGTATTAAACTGATAAGAGTAGTAATTACAAACACGCCACTCCTATCTGGTGGCACCTTTGATTGCACGTGCCGTGCCCCAAAATTGAAGTGATACAACCAACAAAGCATCTTTTTCTATCTCCTGGTTCTAAAAATCCAGGCCTTACACACGCCCCCTGATATGTGCTGTAACAGGTATTAAACTGATAAGAGTAGTACTACTTAACACACCTTATAATAATGCAGAGAGAGGCAACGCAGTGAGAGGAGTCTGAAGAAGAGTCAGAGGAGGAAGGTGGCTTTGAGGAGGTGGAAGACCAAACACAGCAGGCGTCCCAGGGGGCTTTTTGTCACCTTTCGGGGACCCTTGGTGGCTGGGTGGAGGAAGAGACCTTTAATGACATCAGTGAGGCAAGGAACGGGACATGGCTAGCTTAGTATCCAACCTTGTGCAAATGTGGAGTTTGCGGTTGTGCAAAGGGACTGTTTGCGATTGGTTGCGGTGCGTTAAACGAGGAGTTTGGTCTGTCACTGTGAAGCGGGCCTAACCCTTACACTACCTTACCGATACAACATCATACCTGATGTTTTAAAGCACGTTTTTCCAAACAATTTAGGAATGTTAGGTAATTTATGCCCTTTATGGCTTAAAACCAGACTCTGCATCAACTATGTAATTTTCCGTGGGAGTTTTGCCATGTATCCCCCTCCGGCATGCCACAGTCCAGGTGTTAGTCCCCTTGAAACAACTTTCCCATCACTATTCTGGCCAGAAAGAGTCCCTGTGGGTTTTAAAATCCGCCTGCCCATTAAAGTCTATGGCGGTTCGCCGGGTTCGCCGGTTCGCAAACATTTGCGGCGGTTTGCGTTTGCGGTTCGCGACATCACTAGTTATAAATAAACGATAATAATAATGCTCATAGCACTTACAGCATGTCTTCATCTTCTCAATTACACAGATGCATTAATTCTTGGATTATGTAATCCAAAACAATTACACACATACAGTCTGTTCAAAAAAATAAAAAAATAAAAATGATAATGGTAGCTTAAAACAAGGCAGAGGGAGAGAAAATCTAGGAATACATGTATGTACAGTATAATGCTTTATACTGTAACTGTACAATAAACCAACTTACTGTACAATAAACCAACTTAACCATGCTATATGTGTCATGAGAGATCATTTGCCTTGAACATTAGTAATGATGTGGCATCTCACAAGGAATGCTAAGCTGTGACCACATTCAGAGGACTAGCAGCCCTATTAAATTCCCTCAACTTGTAAAACTGTAGCCCATAAGGTAGCCCGTAAGACTTGCGGCTTTTAATTTGGCCCGTAAAGTAACCCGCCAATGACTTGCGGGGTAAGGCGAAAAATCCCAACAGGATGTTGAAAATTGCACTCCCCTGTCGCAAATTCTTTGTTCTGTCAAGCCCGTAAATGTTCGAAAATCATTTTTAAGTTGCGTTCAACTCTGTAACGAGGAGCCAAAAAGCCAACGGGTTCTGGAGAGGACCCGCAATGGGGTTAAAGTCCTATCCGTAGCACTGTAAATGCAAATATATACACCCTACTGTACTTACAGTATAATTTAAGGGAAAGTGATGTAAGGTATTAAAATGAATAGCACAACATTCTCAAGCTTACAAATATGCAATATAAAATACTTTTATTTGTATTTAATTTGTGTGTTATACAGGGAGTGCAGAATTATTAGGCAAATGAGTATTTTGACCACATCATCCTCTTTATGCATGTTGTCTTACTCCAAGCTGTATAGACTCGAAAGCCTACTACCAATTAAGCATATTAGGTGATGTGCATCTCTGTAATGAGAAGGGGTGTGGTCTAATGACATCAACACCCTATATCAGGTGTGCATAATTATTAGGCAACTTCCTTTCCTTTGGCAAAATGGGTCAAAAGAAGGACTTGACAGGCTCAGAAAAGTCAAAAATAGTGAGATATCTTGCAGAGGGATGCAGCACTCTTAAAATTGCAAAGCTTCTGAAGCGTGATCATCGAACAATCAAGCGTTTCATTCAAAATAGTCAACAGGGTCGCAAGAAGCGTGTGGAAAAACCAAGGCACAAAATAACTGCCCATGAACTGAGAAAAGTCAAGCGTGCAGCTGCCACGATGCCACTTGCCACCAGTTTGGCCATATTTCAGAGCTGCAACATCACTGGAGTGCCCAAAAGCACAAGGTGTGCAATACTCAGAGACATGGCCAAGGTAAGAAAAGCTGAAAGACGACCACCACTGAACAAGACACACAAGCTGAAACGTCAAGACTGGGCCAAGAAATATCTCAAGACTGATTTTTCTAAGGTTTAAGGAATGATGAAATGAGAGTGAGTCTTGATGGGCCAGATGGATGGGCCCGTGGCTGGATTGGTAAAGGGCAGAGAGCTCCAGTCCGACTCAGACGCCAGCAAGGTGGAGGTGGAGTACTGGTTTGGGCTGGTATCATCAAAGATGAGCTTGTGGGGCCTTTTCGGGTTGAGGATGGAGTCAAGCTCAACTCCCAGTCCTACTGCCAGTTCCTGGAAGACACCTTCTTCAAGCAGTGGTACAGGAAGAAGTCTGCATCCTTCAAGAAAAACATGATTTTCATGCAGGACAATGCTCCATCACACGCGTCCAAGTACTCCACAGCGTGGCTGGCAAGAAAGAGTATAAAAGAAGAAAATCTAATGACATAGCCTCCTTGTTCACCTGATCTGAACCCCATTGAGAACCTGTGGTCCATCATCAAATGTGAGATTTACAAGGAGGGAAAACAGTACACCTCTCTGAACAGTGTCTGGGAGGCTGTGGTTGCTGCTGCACGCAATGTTGATGGTGAACAGATCAAAACACTGACAGAATCCATGGATGGCAGGCTTTTGAGTGTCCTTGCAAAGAAAGGTGGCTATATTGGTCACTGATTTGTTTTTGTTTGGTTTTTGAATGTCAGAAATGTATATTTGTGAATGTTGAGATGTTATATTGGTTTCACTGGTAAAAATAAATAATTGAAATAGGTATATATTTGTTTTTTGTTAAGTTGCCTAATAATTATGCACAGTAATAGTCACCTGCACACACAGATATCCCCCTACAATAGCTAAAACTAAAAAGAAACTAAAAACTACTTCCAAAAATATTCAGCTTTGATATTAATGAGTTTTTTGGGTTCATTGAGAACATGGTTGTTGTTCAATAATAAAATTAATCCTCAAAAGTACAACTTGCCTAATAATTCTGCACTCCCTGTATTGATCCTGGCAATCAATGTGTTAATACATTTAAAAGAACTTGCATGGGCTAGAATATCATATTTACTGATTTAATCATATTGCTTTATTTCTGGAATTCAAGTCTGATCGAAACTCGTAATTGAAACCCATAAGGCTTTAAAATCTAACCTCCAATTTTCAGTGATGTAATGATGATGATCTCATTTGCCATTGGTTCCATCTAAACCTGTAACTATCGTTTGACTAATTGATCATGTTCATGGCCGCACATCCAACGTGTGCAAGAATGGTTTACGGTTTGCCTTTAAAGCCTGTAACTTGCGGCATTGTCTAATTTAATAGCTCTGTAACGCAGCTGAATTTCAAGCATGCAGCCTTTGCAGGTTTGCCAATGCTGCTATAGGCTTTGAATTTCATAGGACTGTAAGAATGCTATCACCATCTCTATATGATATTGTTTAGCCACATTGATATTACATTCAATTGGTATACAGGTGTTATTAGATTATAACTGATTGTTATGATATCACAATGTCTAAACACGTACTGAGAGAAGACAAAGGTCATCAGCCATAGACAAAAATATATTTCCCCCTATATTTGTGCATGCTTAACTAATGCATGTATTAATGCTGGTTTTGATTAACATGCTTTGGTAGGACTATGCAAGTCCACCCCCATTTTTGCATTGGTACAAATGAAACCTATCAACAATCAATCTGGGCCCAGGCCCAGGCCCAGTAGAATTGAGGAGCGGGCACGGATGGCACTGAAGAAGACCACCATTTCCTTGCGCCATTAATAAGGGGCCCTGTGCTTGTCCACAGCCTTTTGTCCTCCTGATTATGGATGGTGATCCTGCCCTCCCTGCTCTGCCTTGAGGCCTGTCCCTCACCACCACTAATTCCCTGGGATCAGACCTCTCCCCCTCTGACACAGATCTAGGTGTATCTACTACTATGGGCCCTCTACCTCACCTCCTGACCCCCCCCTCCCAGAACTATCACTCCTAGCCTTCCCTCCTCCATTCCCCATGGCCCCCTCTCTCTCCTCCTCTCTGGCTCTTCTCCTCTCCACCTCTCCCCTCCTCATTCCTCCCTCCATCACTCCAATCGCAAAAGTAAAATAATGATGAAGAATATTTGACAAAAAAAATATATATGTATGTATTTTTTATATGTAAAAGTTTAGTTGGGGGTGGTATGTGGATGGTGTAGCCTAGCTCTATGTAATTATATATGTGGTATTGATCTATATGTAAGTTATGTGTTATCAGTGATTATGTGTCCGGTAAAATGAATGATAAAGTGAATTTTTAGTTAAGGAACTAAGTAAAATAAGCAAGAACCTGCTCTCCAATGTCTCAAATCTTCTGCTCTCTCTCTCAAAATCCAATACCCATCAGATATGTGTGCTAAGTTGAAGAAATCTACAACAAAGTTAACTCTTTGCCATTTTCTGTTGACTTCTATGTGTCGCAGCAAGAAATACAATAAAATTGTGATGGTTGGTGTAACTTTGGGAACGTCACCTAATCCAGTCCGCTCAACCTTACTGACAAAAGCTGGGGTTGAGTTTTGGCTGAGTTGCTTAAAGTTGTGAGTGATCTACATTCAATACATATGTAACATTACTAGAAAAAGCTCCCGCAGACAACATTATATAGTTTCTTAACTTATGAGGCCCTATACTTGCAAATGATATCCAGCCCAGATTTTTATAGTTCTTTTGTTACATACAAATATGAAGGTGTGACAATGCAGCAACAAAAGAGCTCATTGGGTCTGAAAAAGGACATAATATTTCTCAATTTGGACAATAACCTATAACAACTGCTATGAATTCAAATATGAATTCATGTTTCATTTATGTGTGTTTCCTGCAACTCACACCACTTGTTTCCTCTAAAATGAAAACACTTTGTATAAGTTATTTCAGGTCTTATAAACAAGAATTTTTGAGGTTTAAAGTTCTGAGAGGTACACAACATTTGTAGATAAAAAGCACAAATAACATTGCTTGACTTGCCAGATCAAAAGTTTGAACCTTTTTAACATCTGAACGTGTGGATAAAAACAAATGCTGAACACAGTTTCACATTTATCAAAGAAATTGAATTTCATAAAACTATTGATTTATTTTCTTTGATAAATATGCTGTATCATGTTTGAACCAATTTTGAAGTTGATAAACTCTGACAGATATCCCTACAGTGTGTTCTGTCTCAGCATTTCCAGTTTAGCAATACTAAAGTCTTACATTCTATACTCTTGTACATAACACAGAAATACAATGCATTGTCTTCCAAGGAAAACCACACATAATTCTACTGAATATAAAAACTTTACAAATCTTATTATACATTTTTTTAATAAGATCTAAAATCGTACTATATTCTGGAAAGCTTAACACATATAAAAAGATAGATAAGTCTTCATAATTACATCATAAATAAGGTTTTTATTTTCCAAACTATAGCTCAAATATAATACTAAATGCTGCAAGCGTAAACAATTCTTCTATTGAGTGTAATGTAGAGACAACATTTTTATTTTGTTGGTATCATTGTGGGATAGGTAAGCTAAGGCTTTATCCGTCATTATAATCAAGTTCCTAATTAAGGCCATATATTGTTTTAGTGCAGGTAGATAAACCATAGGGTCAGTCATTTATTATTACTTACCTATGCTGACACAGCAATATCCTGATATAGGTGCTATTTTATTGGGGGGAAGATAAAAATAAACAAATAAAACAATAACAACAGAAAAAGGTACAATTAGTATACTGCATTCCAGAGACTCTAGCAATTGGAGCAAAGATAAATAATTGCCAAACTCCAAGCAATTAACACATTGGCAGAGAGATATATAGTGAAGGATAAGTTGATCTGTAAAATACAGTTATTCCAATTATTGCTGTTAACTAATAGTGATGTCGCGAACATAACATTTTCGGTTATAGACTTCAATGGGCAGGCAAATTTTAAAACCCACAGGGACGCTTTCTGGCCACAATAGTGATGGGAAAGTTGTTTCAACGGGACTAACACCTGGACTGTAGCATGCCGGAGGGGGATCCATGGCAAAACTCCCACAGAAAATTACATAGTTGATGCAGAGTCTGGTTTTAAGCCATAAAGGGCATAAATTACCTAACATTCCTAAATTGTTTGGAATAACGTGCTTTAAAACATCAGGTAGTGTAAGGGTTAGGCCCGCTTCACAGTGACAGACCAAACTCCCCGTTTAATGCACCGCAAACAACTGCAAACAGTCCCTTTGCACAACCGCAAACACCCCATTTGCACAAGGTTGGATACCAAGCTAGCCATGTCCCGTTCCTTGTCCTCACTGATGTTATTGAAGGTCTCTTCCTCCACCCAGCCACCAAGGGTCCCCGAAAGGTGACAACAAGCCCCCTGGGATGCCTGCTGTGTTTGGTCTTCCACCTGCTCAAAGCCACCTTCCTCCTCTGAATCCTCTTCTTCAATTCTGGGGCACGGCGCGTGCAATCAAAGGTGCCACCAGATAGGAGTTGCATGTTTGTAAGTACTACTCTTATCAGTTTAATACTTGTTACGTCACCTATCAGGGGGCGTGTATAAGGCCTGGATTTTTAGAACCGGGAGATGGAAAAAGATGCTTTGTTGGTTGTATCACTTCAATTTTGGGGCACGGCATGTGCAATCAAAGGTGCCACCAGATAGGAGTGGCGTGTTTGTAAGTACTACTCTTATCAGTTTAATACCTGTTACAGCACCTAACAGGGGGCGTGTATAAGGCCTGCATTTTTAGAACCGGGAGATGGAAAAAGATGCTTATTTTTGGTCGTATCACTTCAATTTTGGGGCACGGCGCGTGCAATCAAAGGTGCCACCAGATAGGAGTCGCGTGTTTGTAAGTACTACTCTTATCAGTTTAATACTTGTTACGTCACCTATAAGGGGGCGTGTATAAGGCCTGGATTTTTAGAACCGGGAGATGAAAAAAGATGCTTTGTTGGTCGTATAACTTCAATTTTGGGGCACAGCACGTGCAATCAAAGATGCCACCAGATAGGAGTGGCGTGTTTGTAAGTTTTACTCTTATCAGTTTAATACTTGTTACGTCACCTATCAGGGGGCGTGTATAAGGCCTGGATTTTTATTGCCAAACGAATATCTAACTTTTTACTGGACTAAATACACAAGGACCAAACAGGGTTCATTCCTTTCAGAGAGGCAGGAGATCATGTTAGGAGGGTTCTGAACGCCCAGTTCTTGGCTCAACACTATAACAACCCAGTTTGCCCTCTAGCCCTAGACATAGAGAAGGCTTTTGATACGGTGGAATGGCCATATATGTACAAAATGCTAGATAAGTTTGGATTTGAGGGACGCTTTCTCAACCTGCTCAGAAGGTACTACGACTCACCAGTAGCTAACTTAAAGATACCAGGGGACCATAAGGTCAAAATCCAAGTAAAGAGAGGGACCAGGCAGGGATGCCCACTCTCCCCACTGCTCTTTGCTCTTGCCATTGAACCCCTAGCGCAGGCAATCAGAACCAACCATGCCATCCAGGGGGTTCAAGTAGAACACCATCAGTTTAAGTGTTCACTTTTCGTGGACGATATGCTTTGCATCCTGACCAAGCCCCTTCTCTCTATACCAGCACTCATGTACACTATAAAAGACTTCAGCTAAATCTCAGGCCTCCAATCCTTGCAAAAGGATATTTCTCTTTCAATGGAATCCTGCTTACTGGGGATACACATAAAAAAACTTATCTCAATCCTAGAACAAGCTATTCCAATTAATGGCTTTAGCATTCAAAATACACATAGCTACCCGGGCCCTGATGGATTTACAAATCTCTATTACCAAACTTTTATAGACTTGTTATTACTCCACTTAGCCACACTTTTCAATCAAATTTTAGAAGGCTCTCCCATGCCACAAGAACTAAACCATGCAAATATATGTTTCCCAAAAGAACGACGAGACCCATTAGAACTTAAAAATTACTGCCCCATATCACTCCTAAACGGGGATATAAAAATTTTGGCCAAATTAATGGCAAACAGGATTTTGCGATTTCTCCCCTCCATAATCCATAAAGATCAAACAGTGTTTATCCCCCATAGACAAACAGGGGACAATATCAGACGGACACAAAATTTAATCTCATGGTCATCCCTACATCAAATACCCACATGCCTTTTGGCGTTAGATATAGAAAAGGCCTTTGATACGTTGGAATGGCCTTATTTAAAAGCAGTATTACAGAAATTTGGGTTTGCAGGCAAATTTATGAACTTGATAGATACATACTACAAATCCCCGTCAGCCAAATTAAAACTCTCGGGAGATTGCTTACAACACATAAAGATTCAAAGGGGAAAAAACAAATTTTTAGATTTATTTGGAATCATAAAGCCCTGAGGATCTAAAAAAATAATATGTATAGACCAAAAGGGAAAGGGGGCCTATCGTGCCCGAATCTCAAACTGTATTACAAGGCAGCGCAGCTGGCTTTCATTCCTCTGGCGCATTCTACCACACATCAGCCGCTCTGGGAATTTATGGAAAATGTAAGCATGTCACCTTATACATGGGATACAGTAATATGGATTCCAGGCCTGTATACTTTTTGAGAAACTTGAAAAACCCGTTGATTAAGCACTCATTAAAAATATGGACGGAGATGAACTGGACGCAAAAACTGGACACTCGGGTATCAGATCTTACCCCTATCGTACCCAATCCCCACTTTAAGATACATCTTCCGGAAAGCTCTCTCAGTTGGTGGAAGTCTCAGAACCCACTAAGGGTTGGTCCATGGTGGCATGACGACAAAATAATGACCTTTGAGCGGGTGAGAGATAGATACAATTTACCCCTGGCTGAACACTATAATTTTTGCAGGATACATCATTTTATATATACGATAAGTGGTAGGGGAACCCCCCAAAGAAACACCTGGCTACTCAAAAAATTTAGGGATTCCCCCTTTCAGCCTGGTATTATTACCCTCGTGTATGAACTATTTTAACTATTTAACTCATGGGCAAACAAAACAGACTATACCAAAGCCTGGGAGAGGGATTTGGGCAGCGAGTTGGCAGACAGCACATGGGATAAAAGTTGGCGAGGCTTAAGTAGGGGATCTTTAAATTATAGTCTGCTTGAGACTTCAATAAAGGTCCTACACAGGACATATATTACTCCTTTTAAGCTAAATAAATGGGATCCAAAACGGAGCAGCTCATGTTTTAGGAACAGTGGTAATGAGGCTACATTTATTCATGTCTGGTGGGAGTGTTCGGCAGTCATAAGACTATGGAAAGAAACATGCTTACTAGCTTCTAAAATGTTTAAGATTCAGATTTCTGCTAATATAGAAAACTGCATGCTGGGTGTTCCGCATGTCTGTCTCTTGCCCGCTCAAAATAGGCTATTAAAGTTCATCATGTTGGCCACAAAGAACCATATAGCCAGACAATGGAAATCGGATACCCTACACTTTTAGGTGGTTAAAAATAAATTAAACTTTTTCCTTATAAATGAACGCCTTACCCATTTAGTAGACAACTCCATGGATACATTTTGAGATATATGGTCTCCGTGGCTGCACTTAAGGGATAGCATATCATCTGGAGACAATTAAAGAAATTTAGGTCCGGAATAGGGGCTCCCCTAAATGGGAGAGGATATTCTCAAGAGAACGGGATGGATGGAGGTGTGTGTGGATCCTTAGAGAGGCGGAGGACGGAGGTAAGTGCTATATTTGACATCATATTTATGTAAAAAAGGAGGATGTTTGTGGACCTTTCCCTTTCCCAACATGTTAAATGTTAAAATTAGTTATTTTTTTTCCCAATTATAGTCGGATTCAAGACTTAAAGGGAATCAACTTAAAACAAACTGAATTAAAGCTATCTTAATAACTGAAAAGTAAAAATATATATATATTTTTAGGCTACAGGTACAACCAAATCCAGATAACATACTAGTCCTGGATATGGTATAAGCTCCAAGATTATGGAATGGAAAGGGGTAAACTGAGTATTAATAGAGATAAGGTAACTCAGTGATGTATCAACATGTATGGATATATATGGAAATGGTTGTTTGAATATCCATATATTACCTTTTTGAAAGAAAAAATACACATAGCTAGTAGTTGGAAAACCCCAAATTAAAACTTTCAGGAATTAATAAAAAAAATCAACTATTTACTGCTCAACGAGAGATTAAACCATGTATTCTTGAAAAGAATCACCCAGTTCCAGACAATTTGGGATCCCTGGATAACATCCCCATTTAGTGCCCCCCTAATATAATAAAACATTTGTTAATGGTTGAAGCGACTCGGGGGGGAAGGACCAAAGTGGGGGAGCCCTGGAGGAGACCCTTCAGAAGCAACCGGCGGCAAAATCATCCGAGGAAAGGAGAGGTCGCCTACTGAAGCCTTCCCTAGGGTAACCCAAGGGCGATTGAGCAGGTTAGATATTGTAAATAATAAGCTACTGCTGGAGTGATGATAGATACTATTATCTATCATCACTCGAGCAGTAGCTTATTATTTACAATATGACTTTGGTGTTAACTGCTGATATTCTCTTTACTATTGTCTGTTTTACCATATCTTAGGTTTCTCTTAAAAATTGCAATCACAGTAAAAAAAAAGAAAATTTATTAACCCAAAAAGTAAAAATAAGAAGGCCTAGCCAGCTAATTTTAACAAAATGTCTTCATTGTAAATATGTATTTTTGCACAACTGTTGTGTTATGCAAGACTGTTATGCTTTATTTTTCATTACATGCTGTATGCCTTCTGACATAAAAATTTAAATTAAAAAATTAGGTATTGTTGCAGCCGCTGCTGTTGCAGTGGCCAGAAAAATTGACCTTTGTTTCCCAGGCAGAAAGTGCCATAAAACATTGCGTCTTCTTGAACCCTAGTTGGTGGCGAATAAGTTACGCAAGTCATCCGGCATTCACAGATAACATACAGCAGCGTGTGGACCAGTTTTAGCCGAAGGCAGCTCATCTCATCAGGCCTTTTTCAGTCTGGATTATAAGGCCTGGATTTTTAGAACCAGGAGATGGAAAAAGATGCTATGTTAGTCGTATCACTTCAATTTTGGGGCACGGCACGGACCATTTTTAGCCGAAGGCAGCTCATCTCATCAGGCCTTTTTCAGTCGAATGTATCGCCCAGTGTCAGTCCCTTCGGGATCTATCCCTCATTCATCTTTATAAAGTTGAGGCAATCTAGACTTTTTTGCCCTAGGCGACTTCTCTTCTCGGTGACAAAACCTCCTGCTGCACTGAAGGTCCTTTCTGACAGGACACTTGAAGCGGGGCAGGCCAGAAGTTCAATTGCAAATTGGGATAGCTCAGGCCACAGGTCTAGCCTGCATACCCAGTAGTCAAGGGGTTCATCGCTCCTCAGAGTGTCGATATCTGCAGTTAAATAGTATCTGGGGAGCTGGGGGGGTGCGATTGATGTGGAGCAAGACGCAGCAGAAGAGGACTCAGCTGAGGAGGTTATGGAAGAGGATAGAGTAGGAGGAGTAGAGGAGGTGGCAGCAGGCCTGCCTGCAAGTTGTGGTGGTGTCACCAACTCCTCTGCAGAGCCACGCATTCCATGCTTTGCAGGCGTCAGCAGGTTTACCCAATGCGCAGTGTAGGTGATATACCTGCCCTGACCATGCTTTGCAGACTAGGTATCAGTGGTCAGATGGACCCTTGCCCTAACACTGTGTGCCAGAGATGCCATTACTTCCTTTTGCACAATCGAGTACAGGTTGGGGATTGCCTTTTGGGAAAAGAGATTTCAGCCGGGTACCTTCCACTGCGGTATCAAAATCGCTATGGTAAAAGCTGGTGGGCTAAGATTTCAGACAAGCCAGCTGTCAGACGCCGGGCAAGGGGTGACTTTGTGGCATTGTCTTCTTACGCTCAAACATGCCCTTGACAGACACCTGACTGTGGGGAGATGAGCAGGAACAGCAAGAGGCGAGAGATGGAGTGGCGGATGGTTGAGAGGGGGCAAGGAGGACAGCAGTGGTTGACGTGGATGAAGATGCTGGACCAGGAGGAGGATGGCGGCTTTGAGTTTGTGTGCTGCTTGTACTCATGTGTTGATCCCATTAGCGTTTGTGATGTGACATCATGTGCCTTCGCAAAGCAGTTGTACCTAGGTGGGTGTTGGACTTCCCACGACTCAGTTTCTTTTGGCACAGGTTGCAAATGGCATCGCTGTTATCAGAGGCAGACACCCCAAAAAAATGCCACACTGCTGAGCTCTGCGGTGACGGCATTCTGGTGGTGGCAACAGCATGCGTTGATTGGCGTGCTGTCTGGCTGACCCCGGGTGCTGATGCATGCTGTCTGACTGTGCCACTAGCTCGTTGCGATGACCTCCCTCTTCTTCCAACTCGTCTCCTCCTCCTCTCTGTCTCCCCATCTGAACTTTCCCCCTGTTCTTCTTCTCTTCTAGCGGGCACCCACGTGACATCCACGGAAGCATCGTCATCATCATCACCCACCTCACTTGTATCTGACAACTCAACAAAGGAAGCAGCAGCGGGTACATCATCATCATCACATCGTCTGTACATGTGTGTACTGCTGTCTGACTGAGACATATCCCTGTTATCTACATCCTCTGGCAATAATGATTGTGCATCACTCATTTCTTCAAACTGATGTGTAAATAACTCTTCTGACTGATCAATTGAATTGGCTGTGGTACTAGTGTTGGTGGTGGCGGCAGGCGGGCGAGTGGTAACTTGAGAGGTGCCCGAAGCTAAGCTGGAGGAGGATGGTGCGTCAATGTTCCAAGCGGAAGCTGTAGAAGATTGGGTGTCCTGTGTTAGCCAGTCAACTACTGGCTAACACAGGACACCCAATCTTGTGTTAGCCACGTCCTCTGAACTTTTCAATTTTTCACCTTTTCACACACACTGGCTAGCGGTCAGGCAAACGAACTTAGATTGGCGGTCAGGCAAATGAACTTAGATTTAAGAAAATAAAATTATTGTTTTTTTAAATGTAGACTGCTGGTACCCCAACTAGATTGGATTGGTTGAACTTGGCACAGTGTATTTTAAAAATTATGAGAAAACATGTTCTGTAAACTAAATAAAAATCATTTTAGGAGGTTGAGAGTAAAAGAAACCGGATGGGGGAATACCGAGCAGAGCACACCATCTACAGCCCACTGGGAGACAAACTCATCCATTCCCCCAGTGGACAAAGCCAGGTGGCACTCTGCCTGGATACGGGAGTGCACCAGCACCTGGAACATGGCCTCAGGTGACAAAGGAACCCCCCCTATCAAACACTGCTTCCTGGACTTATATATAGCCAATTTGGCTAATGCCAGGAGCAGGTTGACGAGGAGGTCCCTGGCCTTATTGCCCCGGGACACTGGGCACCCAAAAATAAAAATGTGAGGGGAGAAATGCAGCCAGAACTGCAGGAGGAGGCCCCTCAAGAGTTACAAGAGGGGCTGCAGTCTGGCGCAACTAAAATAAATATGATACACGGACTCTCCCTTGCCACAGAATGGACAAGTGGAGGGAGAGACCGTGAATTTAGCTAAGTACTCTCCCATGCTCAGTGCACCATGGAGCACTCTCCAACTCAAGTCCCCGGGGCCTCTTGCCCTCATCAGCTGGTAGGACCCGCCTCCAGATGGTATCGGGACGGGTCAGGGACGGGGAGATGGCATCCCTAATCTCCTGGAGCAAGCGCCCTGAGACTTTGGGCGTCACATATCCCAAACGGAGCGCAAGCTACTGGGGTGACACCCAATCAGAACGCCCGTATTCCAGAAGATCCCCGACTCGGGTCATCCGTGCATGACTAAGGCGGCGGATGATACTGGGGGACTGTAACATTGGAGCCCCCACTGCTGGATTAAATAGCAGGGGCTCCGTGAATATTTCATCCCCCAAAGGCACGCCCTGCCTGGTCACGGAGACCATGCTCCAGGCCTTGAGGGTTTCCTGGTAGTATGCCGGCAACACCGAGAGGTCTCTCCCAAACCCCTCGGGCCTGATCAGAAATAATTGCCGGTCATACCCCAGGTTGCGCAACTGGTGATAAAAGCTGGATGCCAGTGCGCATCACTGCGGAGAGGGCTCTGCATATAGGTATCTTTGCAGGTACTGAAGGCGGAAGGTGGACAACTGGGAGCACACACAAACTACTCCCTGTCCACCTTCCACCAAAGGCAGACTTGCCACCCCTGCAGAGACCCAATGCCTTCCCATCCAGAGGAAATCTAACAAATTCCTCTGGATATTGGTGACAAACTCGAGGGTCGGACTCAGAGAAATCAGCCGGTGCCAGATCTGAGAAGCCACCAGCTGATTCACCACTAGAGTCCGCCCCCTAAGGGAAAGCATTTTTGCTAGACCCCTCCATCGTCCCAGACAAGAGAGGACACTGCCCTCTAACTCCCTCCAGTTGTCTGGGACGGAAGCGTCCGCAGCGGACAGGTAGACCCCCAGATATTTAATGACATCTGCCTCCCACGTGATGTCACGAAATGTGGGAGGCAAAGAGTCTACCTGTAAATTACCCTCTAAAAGACCTGTGCATTTGGACCAGTTGATCTGAGCGGAGGAGGCAGCTGAATATACCTTCTGGCACTGTTTTGCCAGCTCAAGATCAACTGGGTCCTGGGCCACGAGGAGCACATCGTCAGCATAAGCTGAAAGGACAATCCGCATGTCTGGATCTTTTAGCACCAGCCCTGTGAGCCTTTTCCTCTGTAGGTAGAGGAAAGGCTCGATGGCCAGTGCATATAACTGTCCAGACAAGGGACATCCTTGACGCACCCCTCGTCCAAATACCAAAGGTGCTGTTAGGGACCAATTGATTTTAAGTAAACACTCTGCAGAGGCGTACAGCGTTCTTATAAAGCCCACAAACTGTGGGCCAAAGCCGTACGCTTGCAGAGTGGCTATGAGGTAACCATGGTCCACCCTGTCAAATGCCTTCTCTTGATCTAAAGAGAGAAAGACGAGTGACAGATCAGTCCTGCGAGAATAATGCAATAGATCCCGGACCAGAAAGATACTATCAAAGATAGTCCGGCCCGGGATCGCATAGGACTGGTCAGGGTGAACCAATTCTGCCAACACAGACCCAAGTGTAAGTGAGATGGCTTTTGCTACAATCTTGTAGTCCGTGCTGAGCAGAGAGACCGGTCGCCAGTTCTTAATAAGCCGGAGATCCCCCTTTTTGGGCAGCAGGGCAAGTACTGCCCTGCGACAAGACAGGGGCATCTCCCGGTCTCCAGGGCTTCCCCAAGGACCAGATGGAAATCAGGTCCCAGAGTCTCCCAGAAAAATTGGAAAAACTCTACAGTCAGTCCGTCCAGTCCTGGAGACTTCTCACAGGACAGGGCACAGAGGGCTTCAGAGAGCTCTTGAAAAGATAGTGGTATATCAAGCCGCTCTCTTACACCCTCACTGACTGTGGGGAGCCCCTCCCATAGCACCCTGCAGGTGTCTGGAGAAATGGGATCTTTATAAAAGTTCCGGGCTCTGTCCCGGATACTCTCCTGATCTGTAAGGGGGGCACCGTCTTCATCTAGAAGACAGGTGATGTGTCTACTGTTACCCCCCTTTTTCTCCAGTGAGTAGAAGAGGCGCTCCAGGTCACAGAGGACACCCTTCCTCTCTACATTCTCGCTCTGCAGGGATTGGTCCTTACAAGTGAACAGCCTCTGCTCCAGATGGAGTACCTCCCCCCGGAGTGACTCCAACTGAGATTCGCGCTGCCCACTCGCAACCTTGGTATATTCCTGACACAGAAGTCGCAAATGAACCTTGCCCACGTCTCACCACAGTTTTAACGTGGCAAAGTCCCCCTTGCAACCCCTCCAGTCCGTCCAAAACTCCCGGATCAATGTCACAAGCCCCTGGTCCTTCAACAAAGCTGTTGGCGTTAGCGCCACCGTCACAGACACACAGTTGTGGTCTGTGAACGGAGCCAGCCTAATGGCACAAGAACCGACTCGTGACATATAGTGGCTAGATATATATAGTCTGTCGATCCGGGAATGGGACACCAGACCGGCTCTCACCCTGACGTAGGTGAAACCGTCTGATGCCCCTGGGTTCTGCTCTCGCCAGATGTCCTCCAGGGTGAAGCGGGAGATGATCTTCCGCAGGGCTGATGCAGAAGGTGGGTACGGCTCTGGACTATTCCGGTCCAGAGCGTCGAGGGTGCAGTTGAAATCACCCCCGAATACCAAACACTCATCTGCCTCAACCGTCTCCAAAAACTGGGACAGTCTGGCGAGGAACCTCACTCTCTTGGGCCCTCCAGCAGGGGCATATATATTAACTAGGTTAATGATGCTACCCTGCTCTCGGACCCGGAGGTGGATTAGACAGACTGGGATAACAGCTTTCACAAGCAGCAGCTCTGGCTGAAAAGACTCTGAGAACAGGGTCACCACTCCACATGACGCCGATGTGAAGTGGCTGAAGAAGACCCTGCCTCTCCACTCCAGTTGCCACGAGGCCTCAGCCTCTGGAGTGGTGTGAGTTTCCTGCAGGAAGCTCGCAGAGTACCCTCCCTGATATAAATAGGAGAGTACCTGGAACCTGCGGTACCTGCCTTTTGAAAGAGAGCACATGACGAAGTGCTCTCTCTCTGCACCCCAGGGGAATTTTAATAAATGGTGTTTTTACTTCCCCTAGGGTTAGCAGGTGGGGGCGCAGGAGGAAGTCTGGTAGGAAGGGGGGCACATTAGAGAGTGTTACTTTTGTGCCCAACCCTTCCAGGGGTTCTATTGGGACATATAACCCCCCCCCCCCCCACTGTGATGCCTCTCTGTATAAGTATGTGAGCAGCAGCCAGCGTATGGGTAAAGAAAACTGCTTTCCCAAACATTTTGCTGGCTGCTACTATAACAGAGGGGCTGATGACATTAGCTGCAGCACGCAGATAGATATCAATGCTGTAGACCCCAGACATCTGACATTTAACCCCATGCTTCCTGGTGATCTGCCCCTCAGCCCCAGCGGTGGTATTACTGGGGCCAGCAGAAACCACCTGTGACCAGGTATTAGCCACAGGGGTAGGTCTGCTGGCAGAACCACCAGGAGCTGGGGCTGCCTTATCTGCCTGGGGCCTATGCTGTGCAGTGCTGCAGCTAGGATTTTCAGGGGCCATTATTCCCCCTTTTGACCCCTGAGGCTTCTTAATGGTCTTATCCCTCATGTTTAGACCCTTTTTTTTTTTACTTTATTTGTTTTATTTATTTTTATATTTTGATTTATGATTTTCTACTGTTTTCTTTTTTTAAAATATAAAAGTGTGAAAAAGAAACAAAAATACATAACTAAGGGAGAGAGAGATGATGTTTGGCAGTGGAAGGGTTAATGGCCTGTTGCAAGGTGTTGCTAATTGCAACAACACAGAGAACACAGAGGCTTTTTAACTCTGTGTCAGATGTTAAAAAAGCCTTTTAAACAAAACTTCAAATTGTTTCCCCCCCCACTGCCTACAAAGATGTTACTTGTCTTCTCTCCCCCCAAAACATAAAACCCAACACCAAACAAACAAAACTTTAACAAAACCTGAAAAACTTTTAAAAAAAGTCAAAGTAAAAAAAGCTCCTGGAGTGAAGGTGAAGTGCTAAGGGAGGGGTGTGGCAAAGTATCCAGGAGACAGCTCACTCTCCTGGGATAGAGAGCTGAGCCTGACTCCCAGAAAACTAAAACTTAAATTAAACTAAGAAAAATACCACAAAAACTCCCAAAAATGAACAACACCGTGCACAAAGTGCTTATTAACAGAAAGGTGTAAAAATAAAACTTGTATTTGAGGGACTAAGACCCTAAAAAGCCTTTTGTTTAGAGCTCAAGCATGCACACAACATGCTCTCTGAGAACTTGGCACAGTCCTTGTAAGCCTGACACACACACTGGCTAGCGGTCAGGCAAATGAACTTAGATTTAAGAAAGTAAAATTATTTGTATTTTACATGTAAACTGCTGGTACCCCAACTAGATTGGATTGGTTGAACTTGGCACAATACTTGTAAGCCTGACACACACACTGGCTAGTGGTCAGGCAAATGAACTTAGATTGGCGGTCAGGCAAATGAACTTATATTTAAGAAAATAAAATGATTGTTTTTTTACATGTAGACTGCTGGTACCCCAACTAGATTGGAATGGTTGAGATTGGCACAGTGGTTGTAAGCCTGACACACACACTTGCTAGCGGTCAGGCAAATGAACTTAGATTGACGGTCAGGCAAATGAACTTAGATTTAAGAAAATAACATTATTGGTTTTTTAAATGTAGACTGCTGGTACCCCAACTAGATTGGATTGGTTGAACTTGGCACAGTACTTGTAAGCCTAACACACACACTGGCTAGCGGTCAGGCAAATGAACTTAGATTGACGGTCAGGCAAATAAACTTAGATTTAAGAAAATAAAATTATTGTTTTTTTAAATTTACACTGCTGGTACCCCAACTAGATTTTATTGGTTGAACTTGGCACATTACTTGTAAGCCTGACACACACACTGGCTAGCAATCAGGCAAATGAACTTAGATTGGGCGGTCAGGCAAATTAACTTAGATTTAAGAAAGTAAAATTATTGTTTTTTTACATGTAGACTGCTGGTATACCAACTATATTGGATTGGTTGAATTTGGCACAGTATTTGTAAGCCTGACACACACAGCGGTCAGGCAAATGAACTTAGATTGGCGGTCAGGCAAATGAACTAAGATTTAACAAAATAAAAGTTTTGGTTTTTTAAAAGTAGACAACTAGTAAACAAGATTGTATTGGTTGCACTGTGCACACACAGTATAAGCTGTGAGCCTGACACACACACTTGCTAGTAGGGGCTAGCAGGGAGACAGTCAAATGAAGTTAGATTAGACAGAAAAAAACAAACAAAAAAAATGATGTTATAGCCCTAAAAAGGGCTTTTTGGGGTGCTGTGTTTACAGCAGAGATCTGATGAGTCCTTTAGCACTGCACTGGACACTGAAAAAACTTGCCTAGCTATTCAATCAGCATCACCTACACTCAGCCTCCTCTTAGTAAGACTGCAAGTTAGTTATGATTCCAAAATGGCTGCTGTCCATGAGGTAGAAGGCTCTGGAAGGGAGTGTATGCTGCTGATTGGCTGGAATGTGTCTGCTGACTGTGAGTTGCAGGGTCAAAGTTTGCTCAATGATAAAGTATAGGGGGCGGATCGAATATCGCATATGTTCGCTGTTCGCCGCGAACGCGAACATGCTATGTTCGCCGGGAACAGTCCGCCAGTGAACTATTCGCGACATCTCTATTAACTAATATCATATTTGGTTCTTCATGTGATATTTTGTGGCAGATATCCTCTCACACACAGAATGTTTTTATAATACCTGTCTGTATATATATTTATATATAACTTTCCTCTGTATCCATTTAGAACTGGTGCTGCAAATATATTCCATACCTTTCTTTATAAATATCTGGAAGAGAAATGGTTAATGGAAGTTGATTGGTATGCTTTCATAAACCCCTCGATCCTCCCATTGAATGTCTGGCCCAAGAGGAAGCCCAGGTGAAACACGCACGTCGGCCAGCTTGCCGGTCTCGCGCTGATGACAACATCCTTGTGCGTCCAGTTAACTGGCGTCCATCGGAGACTATGAGGGAGTGTACAGATTTGGACTCTCTCTTCACCACAATACTGATGGCTTGATTCTAACTAAGATATGCACTATATAGTCCTTCGTTTGTGTATACCCATATATCTTACTTTTTTAGAAGCAGGAGATCAGTGTACAATTAGTTATTTTGTATAGTCAGATTAAGGGATAAGCAGCGGGTCCACACCGCCACTGCGCTTATTAGGGTTTTTACTTTAAGAGATTTTTTAGCACAGTATAGATAGTTCCTCCCCCCTTGTTAAGGAGCAAGCAGTGGTCTCCCAAAAGCCGCTGCAACGGTCTATGTAGAGACTTATAGATTTAGATCCCACAATCTGTCTCCAAGAAACCTTTTTTAACTAAGATATGTATTATATAGTCCTCTTTGTTCTTGCAGACCGCCATATACATTCTCAGGGACCAGCCGCAGTCCTAGAATCAGTTGTTGAGAACCCTTAGACTGCAGTTTGCCACAGAACTGTATGGAAGAACTTGCTCACTTCTGTATTCATCCCCTGAGATTTTCTTGAATTAATATAATGTTGTGAATGTTTCTAAACAAAATGCAGATGCCTGATTTGATTATTTTGGGGCTTGGCAGAGAATCAAAGGTGAATGAGGCAAAACATTTCTTTGCATTAAAGCCCCACATAACAGTGAAAATTGTACCTGTGATATACTTAAAATGTTATAATTATAAAATAATATTACTGTTCAAATCAACATTTTTGGAGGAAAAAAGTTTTATTAAAACCTGAAGTGTGAGGCCTAAGTTTGGTAATATTACCAAAGCACTGAAATATTGGTTAATATAGCTCTGATTTATCAATCTTGATAAAACATTTCACTAATATTGTTATCTTCAGTTTAAATTATAACATAGGTGTCTAATGATTCTGATCATATACAGTTACAGAAACATAATATACAGTTTATCAGAAATTAATTTATAACTTTTATTAGCAAGAATATTCTGTTACCAACCACAATGAAAACATACAAATTTCGTCAATTTAAAAGTATGTTTTTCTTTGATTCTGCATTTTTTTTAAATGGGTAAATAGTGTCAAGACCTGAACATATGAAGGCAATTTGGGAAATGACAAATATTATTGGTTTACGTTTGTGTTAATTCTTCAAGCTGAACAGCTAGAAAATGTTTTCAGTTTCATTCATATTTAAAAATGCACTGGGAAGTCAATAAGATAGTACTGATGAGTTGCTCACTTCACTTCATGGAAAGGTTCTTCAAATAAAAACTTAGGTCAAGTTCATCTGGGTGCATTATTAAAAAGTTATTTGTGAAGGTGTGAATGAAATATAGTTCACTGTGCAGACATTTATCAGGCAAAATAATTTGGAAGGTTTTCTTTATCCGTATGCAAAATAATTTGCAAGGTGTTCTTTAACCACAGCAGAATGAAGAAATATAGATGTTTGAAAAGTTTTATTCCTACTAAGAGCATCATTAAACATACAGATAATTTCTAATAAAAAAAAAAAAAACCTGGTGGGATCCGTTATGTTTACATTTATGGAGACCTATGAGCCTCATTCAAGTCCTTATTTCATAAGTCACAGCAGTAAAAAGTGGTCAGTAAATCCCCTTACTATTCTATTCAAACTTCTCAATGTGATGGTAAGTGTGCTACTTGCAATCCCTGCGATTAACCCCTACTCGCAATATTACACCCTTCTTTCCCATTGATTTTCCCAAATTAGTACTATTACAATTAGCTTTTGCACTAAATCGTTATGCAATTGCAATTTGATTTCTGATTTTGGCTAAAGCAATCCCTGCTCACACTTGATTGCCCCTTTCAAGTACACACCCGATTCCCCATTTCCCACTCACATCAGATCCATGATCCACATCACCATGGGGATCCATGTCATTGAGACCCATATGGCACCTAAAATATTCACCCAGTGTTAAGGCGGTCCTTAAGAAACCCTTGTGAAACTAGATGTTAACCCCCACCATTGGCACAAAGAGTTAACCCGCGATGCTACTGGAATCCGTGGCATAATCAGCATAATAAGCCATGGAAATCCTTGCAGGCACCTATCCCACAATAATATGCCATGGAGGTCCCACCTGGTATCCATATTAATCCCTTATCTACTAGGGTTCCTTAAAGGACACCATGGTATATAAATGAATCAATGAGAGCAAATTTAACTCCTGAAGTACTATGGAGGTCCTCAAGGACCGCCATGGCACTCTAAGTAAAAAACACTAAACACTAAGGGCCTCATTCTATTACCGGCCGTAAATCGGCCGTAAGGCTGCGATTCCTTGCGGGGGTTCAGTTAACTCGCGATTCTATTATACGGCCCCGCAAGGATCTCATCTTACGGCCGGCCGCATATCTTGGAACCGGCCGTAAGCTGTGAAATATAAAAACTCAAAAATAAATTCAAGCCTGCACTGTACAGCTCTGTAAATGCTAGGGATCATATTGGGGGACATGAGGATTAAAAGAAACCCACTCTCAAGCTTGCACATCTGCCGAAACCCGAGTTCAAATTAACTGTTTATTTTCCGGCTGCGGCGTGGGTGTGTCTGAGGTGCTCCATTTTTACATGGATATTTTACGGATATTAAAAATAAAATATTTTACGGATTTGAGTACAGGATAATTATGTGCTATTTTTTCTAACACCTAAAATCCCTTTATAGTCTTCTCAAAGTGCAGGATGGCTTTATTTGAGCTATTTTATGTGCTTAATTGGTGCTAGCGAGACCTCTTTCCTGCAAGTAAGCTGCGGCTCGTTTTTAGCCTTGCAGAGAGGTTTCCCGGAGCAATTGAATTGCAAATCTCTTGCGGCCGTTTTAGATCAAAGGCTTTCCTCCGGCGCAAGCGGCCGCAAGAGAAAGCAAGGCACCGGCCGCAAGCCTGCCGGAGCCTCCGGCCGTAAGGGAATAGAATAGCCGAATAGCTTGCGGCCGGTCCTTGCGGCCCCGCAACGGCTGCGGCCGCTAATAGAATGAGGCCCTAATGAAATAAAAAACACACAATAAGATCTCTTAAGTTATTACAAAAAATCCAATAAATTATTAAATCTAAAAATTTTATAAATTACAAAAAATAAATAAATTAAAAAAGTTACTTACAAATAAAAAAGAATTCCAAATAAAATATTAAAACTTCATATAAAATAATAATCTATTACAATAAAATAAAAAAATAAATTGAACCTGTGAATTACAATACAATTGATAATACTTACCTACACATGCCAGCCATGATTAATGATGCCCTGGTTCTCAATCTTCTAGATTTTAATAAAAAATATTTTAAGGAGTAAAGATTAACAAGTAAAAGTTAACATGAGGTCATGGGAGGGCCGTGGCAGGCCATGGCAGGTTGGGCTTGGGGGACAGCACTGGGCCCCTCCAAGACAGGGCCTGGTGCCTTGCATCGGCTGCACTGGCGTTAACTCTATTTCTGATTATAAGTTCTCGTCTGGATCACTACTTTGTCGTGGTGAAGGCGCTTGTGTACCTCAGTGAAGTTGTGGGCTATACTATTTAGGGTCAGTCAAGATAGGCAGATCATAGCATAGAGGTCAGACAAAAAGTGGTCCACTGGAGAAGGAATTGCAGATTCTCAAGCTATTATAGTTGCCTTTCTATACTAGTTGGTTAAAAAAAAGAATTTGGAGAAAAGAGCAAAACAAATTGTTAACAACAGAAAAATATATTTGGATGCAAGGTTAGATTATTGTTTTTTATAAAACATAAAAACTGCAGAAACATGTCCACAATCTCTGACAGTACACACAAAAGTCTTGTGAAGATAAAGATAACAGGGTATGAGATTAATCAAAGGTTATCTACTTAATACTAAAAAAGTTGATTTCTGACATAATGCATATGTAGAACCATTTTTTTAAAAAAAAATAGAGCTTACAAAAGTGTAAATAATCTGTCATAATACATACATTAAAAAAAGTTATTCTACATAAGTTTTATGCTAAATAACTGACTTTGGCCTCCATTCTAATAATAATTCTGATAATATATTGCAGTTTATACCATCTTTACGAGTAAAGTAAAACTACCTAGCTATGTTAGTCAGCAAGAGCACTGCTATGAGTGACTCTGGCAAGCCAGCAGCCGAAAATAGGGCCTATGCAGTAAACTGGCTGCTGGATCTTTTTTTCCTATGTTACACTTCAATGTTAATCTTTAACTTCCTCACATTATGGCACTCAGCCCACAACTGTAAATCCTTCCTTGTCCGTTGTAGTGTTGGACATGCCAAAATTAGGATTTTCGTAAAAGAATTGGCTCTAGGAGCCAATAGTAAATGAGAACACCAGGATTATTATAATGAGTAAAATCAAGTGTCTTAACTGTGTCAAGGAACTCGATTACTAAATATATTACCTTTTAGTTATTTATATTTTATGACATTAAATAGATGTAATAAGTGTGCTTATAGGTTCAATATTTAAAAATAAGTGCATTTTGCGTTAATAATCAGAATCGCTACTTTGTAGTGGTGAAAGGGCTTGTATACTTCAAAAAAGTTATGAGCTATACCATGTAGGGTCATCGAAGATGGGAGGGTCATAGCAGAGAGGTCAGACAAATCATGGTCCACTGGAGAAGGAAACTGCAAACCACTCCAGCAACATTGCTAAGATAACTTTATGGACAGGCACAACCAGAGACATAACTATATGTCACTGTAAGATGATCCACTCAGGTCAAAAGGTGTTTAACACATTACTGAGGAAGAGCAGAGAGCAAATAGCACCAGATCTAATAAAGAGTTGGGCCAAATCTGAAAAGTCATCCAGCTGCGGATATGTCTGGAGGGCAAAGCAAAGTCTGCTGCTGCAAAGAACAATTCAGCATAGGAACCTGGAATGTTAGAACTATGAACCAAGGCAAACTAGAGTTGGTCAAGAATGAGCGACAAGGTAAAAAATTGATATCCTAGTGTGATGTTCCGGGGGTACAGGCTATTACTGCCCAGGGAAACCTGCTATACTACAGGTTAACTACCCACAAGGACTGTTGGGTTCTTGGAAATCTCTGCACCAGCTCTCCATCAGGAATCAGCACTTCCAGGAGTCTCAGTAACCTTTCTGTGGTAGTGACCAGGACAAGTTACTTGCAGGGTAGAGATAGGTTCAGTACCACAGCCACCAGGATCCAATACGAGAGCATACAATTGCTATATGTCTCAGCAGTAAACTGTTTTATTTTTGAAAAGTCAGAAATATTTATAGCAGTTATATACAGAGGGGGGGTGTATATAACAGGGAGTGGCAGGCAAACACAAGATATTGACTCTGCATGGGGTCTAATAGTCTGGCATCCTGGGAACAATAGATCAACCCCCAATATACACATGTAGTCTCTGTCTGTCTAGCACATCAGATATGTAATTAGCTTATCTGGCAAACAATGGGATAAAGCAGATTACAATACAATGTAGTGGCTGGAGCCAAGCCGTCTGTCCTTTAATAAGCTAAGATCCAGAAAATGGAAAAGGGGTCCATGACACCCAGGAATTAGTGAACTTAGTGAACTTAAATGGACTGGAATGGGGCATTTCACATCAGACAACCACTAGACCATCTTGTACTGTGGTCAAGAATCCCGCAGAAGAAATGGAGTAGCTCTTGTAGTCAATCAAAGAGCTAATCAAAGGCTAAAGCAGGGCTCGGTAACAACACAATGAATGATTTCAATTCAAATTCAAGGCAAGCCATATAACACCACAATGATCCAAGTCTACGCTCTAATCATGGATGCTGAAGATGCTGATGTTGTTCAGTTCTATGAAGATATTCAACACGTCATAGACATTACACCAAGAAAAGTTGTTACTATCATTATAGGAGATTGGAATGCTAAAGTAGAGAAACAAAGGACACCTGGAATAACTAGTTAGCAAGTTTGGTCTTGGAGTACAAAATAAAAAATTTCAGAGTTTAGAAGAATTCTGTCAAGATAATTCTCTGATCATAACAAACATCCTATTCCAACAGCCTCTGAGGCAACATCACCAGATGGAAAATATAAAAATCAGATTAACTACATAATTTGCAGTCAAAGATGGAGGAGCTCTATACAATCAGCAAAAACAAGACCTGGAGCTGACGGTGGCTCGAACCATGAGATCCTTATTGCAAAGTTCAGAATTAAACTGAAGAAAAGTGGGAAAATCATCAGACCTAGCACATACTGTATATAAAAAATTATATCATTTGTGTATATGCAGTGGAAGTAAAGAATATAGAAAATATGTGTCCAACTGAATGTATAAGTCCAAAAGATAGCAAGACGAGACAAGGAGACATTCACTAATGAGCGATTTAAAGAGATTGAAGAAGATAACAGAATAGGTAAGTCAAGAGATCTCTTCAAGAAAAATTGGGATCTCTAAGGAACTTTTCATGCCACAGTGGGCGTAATAAAAGACAAAAATGGTGGGGACTTAATAGTAGATCAGATAGAAGAACTAGCAGAAATACACAGAAGATTTATACAGGAAGAACCTTAACAGCAGTGATGACCTCAGTAGTTTGTCCAATGAGCTGTAGCCAGACATCTTGGAAAGCAAAGTGAGATGGGCTGATAAAAAGGCTTCAGGAGTTGAACTATTCAAAATTCTAGAAGATCATGCTGTAACAGTGTTTCTAGCCTTATGCCAACAAAATTGGAAAACTCAACAATGGCCATTAGATTAGAAAAGTTCAATCTACATCTCAATCCCCCAAAAAAGGCAGTGCTAAAGAGTGCTCCAATTATCAAATGACTGTACTCATTTCACATGCAAGCTAGGTAATGCTCCACTCCAACAATACATGGACCAGGAAATACCAGGTTTGCAAGCCAGGTTCCACAGAAGAAGAGACACAAGAGATCAAATTGCCAATGTCTGATAGTTAATAGAAAAAGCAAGAGAGTTTCAGAAAAATATTTACGTATGCTTCATAGAATATTCTAAAGCATTTGACTGTGTGGATCACAACAAACTGTGTGAAGTTCTTAAAGAGATGGGAGTTCTAGATTATTTCATCCAACTCCTGAAGAATCTGTAAGTGGACCAGGAAGCTGAACTGAACATGGCGCTCATTGCGAGCCTCTCCCCTGGTGTAGTTTTGCTCCTGTAAACACCATTGGCGCTCCTTGTGAGGAGTGCTTTGAGCCCCTTTGGCGTTTAGTGTGATCCTGTCGTCTGTTTTTTTTTTCTGTGTATGTATTATTGAATCATAATTAATTAATTAATAAAATCAGAAATTAATATACCTTACCTATTTGTAATATATATATAGTCAGGAAGCAATATGCTGAAGAGCTAACAACCCGTTTTGATGTTCCTGGAGCATACAATGTAGATTTGAACTGTTGGTGAGCTGAGGTGTAAGCAAAGTGTACAGTGTGTAGTGTAAATAGGCTGTGTGCGTGAGGAGAAACCGTTTATTTAGCTGTGTAGTTCCGCATTTTTTAATGGTAATGTTATTAGTTTAGTTAGTGTTGTAAAAAGGCTGCGATTGGGTATGTGTTACGCGGGTGTGTAGCATTTAGCATCCTTCCTAATAGTGTATTAATAGCTTGTACGGTTCTGTGTAAAAGTCGCATGTGCTTGGCGGTGTTGTGCGTGCTTAGGGGTCGTGTAGCCTCGTTTTCGTTTATTTTGGCAGCCATTTTTTTTCTCGATTACGGGATTTTCGAGTGGCGAAAGTCTTTAAATGTGATTTCATTTGCGGTGTAACCTCATTTTCAAATGTCTGTCCCCCCTTGCTGTGTTTGTATTTTTTTTTTTAGTTTGTATTTTGTGTGTTTTTCGCTGTGCGTGGCGCTGTGCATTTTTTTTTCTAAGTGGCGGTTTCCTTTTGTATGTCCACAGTTTTTTATAGGCAATTTTTTCAAAGCGCTACGGGTCTCGCACAGTGAATTGTGTATTTGAGGTTTGTGTTAATGTGTAGTTCCGCTGGTTATAAGTATGATGAGCAAGTTGTGCGAGGTCGTAGGGATGAGTGCCTACGGCGCTCATCTCTACCAGCTCAGTGAGCGCCTTCGGCACTCCCTGCCTAAGCCCTACGGGGTCGTAGGGATGAGCGCCTGGTTGGCAGGGGCACTGCCAGCAACTTCTGGCTCCGACTGAGCCAATGTGTCGCCTCTAGCTCTGTAGTGATGATACAGTATGTCACAAAAATGAGTACACCCCTCACATTTTTGTTAATATTTTATATATTTTCATGTGACAACACACTGAAGAAATGACACTCTGCTACAATGCAAAGTAGTAAGTGTACAGCCTGTATAACAGTGTAAATTTGCTGTCCCCTAAAATAACTCAACACACAGCAATTAATGTCTAAACGTTTGTCAAAAAAAGGGAGTACACCCCTTAGTGGAAATATCCACATTGGGCCCAACATTTTTATATTTTGTGTGGCCACCCTTATTTTCCAGCACTGCCTTAAGTCTCATGGGCATGGAGTTCATCAGAGCTTTACAGGTTTTCACTGGAGTCCTCATCCAAACCTCCATAATGGAACTGGTGGATTTTAGATCCAGATTTTAGATTTAGCTTGCACTCCACCACCTTCCATTTGCGGATGCCCCACAGATGGCCAGTCCATAACCATTACCTTTTGCTTCTTTACCTTTTACCTTTAGCTTCTTTAGCAAGGTAGTGGTCGTCTTGGAGGTGTGTTTGGGGTCATTATTATGTTGGAATACTTCCCTGCGGCCCAGTCTCCGAAGGGAGGGGTCATGCTGTGCTTCAGTATGTCACAGTACATGTTGGCTTTCATGGTTCCCTCAATGAACTGTAGCTCCCCAGTGCCGGCAGCACTTATGCAGGCCCAGACCAAACATATATAGACATACAGCGCCTTGCAAAAGTATTCACCCCCCTTTAAATGTTTAACTATTTTATTACAATAAAGCCTTAAGTTCAATGTTTTGTTAATCTGAATGTTATGTGATGATTCAGAACACAATAGTCTAATTTGGTGTAGTGAAATTTGAAAAATATATACATAAAATTATTTTTTAGAAAAAAAAAAACAGAAAATTGGCATGTGCGTATGTATTCACCCCCTTTGTTATGAAGCCCATAAAAAGCTCTTGTGCAACCAATTACATTCAGAAGTCACATAATTAGTGAAATGGTGTCCACCTGTGTGCAATATAATTGTCACATAACCTGTCATTACATATATACACCTTTTTTGAAAGGCTCCAGAGTCTGCAGCACCTAATCAAACACTGCCATGAAGACCAAGTAACTCTCCAAACAGGTAAGAAACAATGTTGTTGAGAAGTACAAGTCAGGGGTATGTTATAAAAAAATATCCAAATCTTTGATGATCCCCAGGAGCCCCATCAAATCTATCATAAGCAAATGGAAATAACAAGGCACAACAGCAAACCTGCCAAGAGACGGCTGCCCACTAAAACTCATGGCCCGTGCAAGGATTGCATTAATAAGAGAGGCAGCACAGAGACCTAATGTAACCCTGGAGGAGCTGCAGAGTTCCACAGCAGAGAATTGAGTATCTGTACATAGGACAACAATAAGCCGTACACTCCGTAGAGTTGGACTTTATGACAGAGTGGCCAGAAGAAAGCCATTAATTTCAGCAAAAAACAAAATGGCACATTTTGAGTTTGCCAAAGGCATGTAGAAGACTCCCAAAATGTATGGAGGAAGGTGCTCTAGTCTGATGAGACTAAAATTTTACTTTTCGGCCATGAAAGAAAACGCTATGTGTGGCGCAAACCCAAAACATCACATCACCATTATTTCAGCAGCCAGGACTGGGAAACTGGTCAGAGCTGAGGGAAAGATGGATGGTGATAAATACAGAGATATTCTTGAGTAAAATTGTACCATTCTGTGATTTGAGGCTTGGACGGAGGTTCACCTTCCAGCAGGACCATGACCCCAAAAACACTGCTAAAGCAACACTTGAGTGGTTTAAAGGGATACATGTAAATGTGTTGGAATGGCCTAGTCAAAGCCTAGACCTCAATCCAATAGAAAATCTGTGGTCAGACAAAGATAGCTGTTCACAAGCGCAAACCATCCAACTTGAAGGAGCTGGAGAAGTTTTACAAGGAGGAATGGGCAAAAATCCCAGTGGTAAGATGTGGCAAGCTCATAGAGACTTATCCAAAGCAACTTGGAGCTGTGATTGCTACAAAAGGTGGCTCTACAAAGTATTGACTTTGGGGGGGTGAATAGTTATGCACATTCACTTTTTCACATTGACTATTTTGTCCTATTTGTTGTTTGCTTCACAATAAAAAAAAAAAAACATTTACAAAGTTGTGGGCATGTTCTGTAAATTAAATTATGCAAATCCTCAAACAATACATGTTAATTCCAGGTTGTGAAGCAATAAAACACGAAAAATGCAAAGAGGGGTGAATACTTTTTCAATGCACTGTAGGTCTATATGTGTATATATTTATGTTCTATAATATATTCTGTTGATTCCCCCTATATGCATTTGCCTGATGATGTCAGATGCTGCCTCCACTCTTTCTGCATCTCTGTTTATGTTCAAACTGAGGGTTTCATCTCATATCAGTGTTTTTGTGTCCTTTGTGCCTTATCAGTTTATCTGTGATTTAGGGATTATTTAAACTACCTTTCCTAAGTGTAGATGTATACTTTTGGTGGTGGGAGTGCCTTTGTCTGGGCCTGCCTGAGTGCTGCCGGCACTCAGGAGCTACAGTTCACTGAGAGTACCATGAATGCCAACTTGTACTCTGAAACAGAGCATGATCCCCTCCCTTTGGAAACTGGGCGACAGGGAAGTATTCCAACATGATTACGACCCCAAACACATCACCAAGACGACCACTGCCTTGCTAAAGAAACTGAAAGTAAAGGTGATGGACTGGCCAAGCATGTCAACAGACCTAAATCCTATTGAGCATCTGTGGGGCATCCTCAAATAGAAGGTTGGGGAGTGCAAGGTCTCTAACACCCACCAGCTCCATGATGTCATCATGGAGGAGTGGAAAAGCATTCCAGTGGCAACCTGTGAAGCTCTGGTGAACTCCATGCCTATGAGGGTTAAGGCAGTGCTGGAAAATAATGGTGGCCACACAAAATATTGACACTTTGGGCCCAGTTTGTACATTTCCACAACGGTTTAGACATTGATGGCTGTGTGTTGAGTTATTTTGAGGGGACAGCAAATTTACACTGTTATACAGTCTGTACACTTACTACTTTACATTGTAGCAGAGTGTAGCAGAGTGTAATTTCTTCAGTTATTTACAGAATGTGAGGGGTGTAATCACTTTTGTGCATGATCATTTGATTGATGCCTGTTCCTATCTATCTGACATGCAGTTATCTTGACCCTGGAGGGTTCACTTATTTGCTAATGTTTGAAGCTATGCCTTGCTAGATGTAATCATTACTTTGTATTACAAGCTTTTTTGTTTTGGGTCATATCTTGATTTGTGCTCCTGTCTGTCATCTGCAGCACATGCATATACATACTCTGCATACCTTGCTTACACTACACTACACATCCATCCCTATAAAGTCTGTGTTTGCATATGCTGCAGTGACCACACCCTTAACTGTGGTCTCAAATGAATGTTCACTATATATATATATATATATATATATATATATATATATATATATATATATATATATATATAGTATTTGTGTGTCTAGTTGTCACATATATGATGCTTCCCACCAACGAGAATGATATGTAAAGTTATGGATTTGAGAAGGGATAGACAATCCATCTATTCCTAATAAAATCCAGGGAGATGACATCACACTCCTATTGTTGTGCCGCATTTTCATGTGATTAGAGTTATCTATGTGTGTGGGGTGTACATGTGGTGTTCATATGGGTGAATGTTGGTGTATCTGATATTCACCTTGTAAAATGGCTTGATCCAGTGTAAACACTAGGCCTAGAGCTCCAGGGAGGCTCCCTGCTTCCATCATCTGCTTCAGTAACCTCTCTCATACCTTGTACTCTAGGGCCACTATTTGGCCCTATTGCTGCTCTGGCCTCCTCCTAATGCATTCTCCTGATCTTTGCCCGGCTGTTGTCGTAACGATGCCTTATAGACCTCACATCCTTATCTTTAAAACCAAGCTCAGTAACTATGGCTGCTGCCTCTTTCCAGGGCTTCCCCTTGGGGCTGGCCTTAACTTCCCTCCCCCTTGTAATGATATGGGCACGGGCATGGATGGCATTGAGCAGTACCACCATCTCCTCTGGCCTATAGTTAGGGGCCCTGTGTTTTCCTCCAGTTTCTTCTCCTCCCAATAGTGGCAGGGGATCCATACGTCCCTGTTCTAACCCTGAGGCCCGTCCCTCCCCACCAACACCCCTCAGATCAGCCCCCCCTCTGAACTAGCAGTCAATGTTGTCATCCCTTTGACTAACCTCCCCTTCTCCGGAACTATCATTCCTAGCCCTCCCCTCTCCACTCCCACCCTCCCTTCATATCCTTTTTTTAGTATTAAGCAGTTAAATAGTTTTTTTTGTAAGTACAATATTTATGCATGTATTAAAATAACTGAAACTTACTTCACTTTACATGTTTTCCTTTTTTTTGCCAATTCCTCCAAATTCTTTTTCATCAAGCTGATTTAACTCTGCAGGAAGGTTTCAAGATCACCAGGAGAACAACTCATCTTTCATCCTGGACTGATACCATTAGTATTGAGGGAGAATATGTATTCTCATGGCAGAAAGTTCAGACAAATCGCGGTCCACTGGAGAAGGAACTGGCAACCCTCTCCAGTATCTTTGCTAAGAAAACTTTATGGACAGGCACAACCAGAGACATAACGATATGGTACCGGAAGATGAGCCTCTCAGGTAAGAAGGTGCCTACCACATCACTGATGAACCTAGGGCAAGTACAAGTAACACCAGATCCAATGAAGTGGTTGTGCCAAAGCCAAAAGGACACCCAGCTGCAGATGTGTCTGAAGGGGAAAGGAAAGTCCGCTATTGCAAAGACTAATTCAAAATAGGAACCTGGAATGTTAGAACTATGAACCAAGGCAAACTAGATGTGGTCAAGAATGAAATGACAAGGTTAAACATTAATATCCTGGGAATTGGTGAACCCAACTGGACTGGAATGGGACATTTTACATCAGACAACCACCAGATATTCTACTGTGGTCAAAACCCCCCCGAAGAAATGGAGTAGCCACCCTAGTCAATCAAATGGTAGCCAAAGCAGTGCTTGGTTACAACCCAATACATGACAGAATGATTTCAATTTGAATTCAAGACAAACCATTTAGTATCACAGTGATCCAAGTCTATACTCCAACCAAGGATCCTGAAGAGGCTTAAGTTGTCCAGTTCTACAAAGACATTCATAACGTCATAGATATAACACCAAGAAAAGATGTTACTATCATCATAGGAGATTGGAATGCTAAAGTAGGAAACCAAAAGACACCTGAAATAACTGACAAATTTGGCCTTGGAGTACAAAATGAAGCAGGTCAGAGATTAGTAGAATTTTGTCAAGATAATTCTCTGTTCAAACACCCTCTTCCGACAGCCTCCGAAATGACTCTACACATGGACATCACCAAATGGACAACATAGAAATCAAATTGACTATGTACTTTAATTTAGTCAAATTTGGAGGAGCTCTATACAGTCAGCAAAAACAAGACCTGGGGCTTCCTAATTCAAAGTTAAAAGTTAAACTGAGCAAAAGAGGGAAAACAAGCAGACCAGCAGTAGATTTTAACTAAATATTATCCCTTGTGAATATGCAGTGGAAGTAAAGAATAGATTTAAGGGACTAGACATGGAATAACTTTGAACTGAAGTTTGAAACATTATTTAGGAAACAGCAACAAAGAATATCCCTAAAACAAAGAAAAGTAAGAAGTCAAACTGGCTATCTGATGAGGCTTTGAAAGTAGCCTAGGAAAGAAGGAAAGCGAAAGGTAGTGGAGATAGGAAAATATTTGTCCAACTGAATGCAAAATTCCAGAGGATAGCAAGAAGAGACAAGGAGACATTCTACAATAAATGATGTAAAGAGATTGAAGAAGATAATCAAATGGGTAAATCAAGAGATCTCTTCAAGATATTTGGGAACCTAAAAGGCACCTTTCATGCCAAAGTGGGCATGATAAAAGACAAAAATGGTAGGGACTTAACAGAAGAAGATCAGATAAAGAAGATGTGGCATGAATACACTGAAGATCTATACAGGAAGGATCTTAACAGCAGTGATGCCCTCAATAGCTGGAGCCAGACATCTTGGAGAGTGAAGTGAAATGGGCCCTAGGATGTCTTGCTGATAATAAGGCTGCAGGAGGTGATGGAATCCCAATTGAACTATTCAAAGTTTTACAGGATGATGCTGTGAAAATGTTACTTGCCTTATGCCAACACATTCTGAAAACTCAACAATGGCCAATTGACTGGAAAAGGTCAGTCTACATCCCAATCCCCAAAAAAGGCAGTGACAGAAAGTGCTCCAATTATCAAACAATTGCACTAATTTCACATGCCAGCAAGGTAATGCTTAACATTCTACAAGCTCGACTCCAACAATATATGGACCAGGAACTACCAGATGTGCAAGGTGGGTTCTACAGAGGAAGAGGCACAAGAGATCAAATTGCCAATATCCGCTGGATAATAGAGAAAGCAAGAGAGTTCCAAAAAAAACATTTACTTCTGCTTCATAGACTATTCTAAAGCCCACAAGAAAATGTGGCATGTTCTTTAAGAGATGGGAGTACCAGATCATCTCATCCTCTTCCTAAAGAACCTCTATGTTGACCAAGGAGCCACGGTCAGAACCAAACATGGGACAACAGAATGATTCAAGATCGGTAGAGTGCAACAAGGTTGTATATTATCACCTTATTTATTCAACTTATATGCATCATGAGTACATCGTGCGTAAGGCTGAACTGGATGAATCCAAAGCCAGAATCAATATTGCTGGAAGGAATATCAACAACCTCAGATATGGGATGATACTACTCTGAAGGCTGAAAGCGTGGAGGAACTAAAAGACTTATTGATGAGGTTAAAAGAAGAGAGTGCATAAGTTGGCCTGCTGCTCAATGTTAAAAAGACGAAAATCATGGCAAAGGGCAATCTCACTTCCTGGCAAATAGACAGGGAAAAAGTAGAGGCAGTGACAGATTTTATTTTCCTTGGATCCAAGATCTCTGCAGATGGTGACTGTAGTCATGAAATTAAAAGATGTTTTCTTCTGGGGAGGAAAAGTATGGCAAGCTTGGACAAGCTAGTAAAAAGTGAAGATATTAAACTATCAACAAAGATCTGCATAGTTTGAACTATGATATTCCCAGTAGTAACATACGGACGTGAGAGCTGGACCATAAAGAAGTCTGAGTGTGTGTTATTTGAGAGGTAAACTGGGGGCGTGACTGGAACTAATCAAAGCAATGGAGTGAGTGATTATAGATTGGAGGGGAAAAGACAGCTACAAGCGAGCAGAATTATGAGCAGCTGAATGTGAACTGAATTCTCAGTAGCAGCACCCTGCAATACCCTGCGAGAAGCCAGCAGAATGAAAATGAGGGCAGATACAGAGTGGCCATGTAAGAGATGCTGAGATATTGGTGTAAGAAAGTGGAGTGACTTACGAGGAGGAGGTCTCACAGCCTTGAGGTGGAGGAGTGCCCTCGAGAGACAGGATTGCAGAGGAGATCAGACAGAGGAGATCTGCCCTGCTGGAGATCCCTCTGGGAGAGAAGTGAGCTAGTAGATAGAAGCTGACGAAGTCGGCGGGAGAGTGTGGGTAGCGCAAAGCAGAAGCCACGCAGGCAGTGTATCCTGCGAGCCCGGCGCAGAGAGAGACTGAGATCATACACAACAGAGCTGTGTGAGAGACGGGGGACAACGGAGCAGAGGGGAATGCTGTGGGAGGCGCAACCCAATTGTATAGAAGTAAAATAACTTCCACAGAAACAAGTACCGAAGAGGAGGGAGATTGAGGCAATGCCTTGTGGGTGACTCCCCCCTATGAAAGAGGTGAATCGGCAGAAAGATGCTGACGGAGCTGGAGGGAGTGCAGGTCAAACACAGGAGAGACACAAAGAGACGCTGACAGACTCAGTAGAAGTGTGAAACGAGCACTAAGACGGAGGAGAGAGAGACCTGGAAGAAGTAAAAACCCAGAGAACAAAAGACCCAGCATTGCTGAGTAAAGATAAGTACCTCTCCATTCATTAATATTTATATTAGTACAACCACCACACAACTGACTCTAAGATACTCCCTGTTGAGAGACATTTAAATTCAAAACTTTCAAGTCTATGAGCACAAAGTAGAAGACATATTTTTTAAAGATAATGAAAGAGAAATGCACTTTAAAAAATTAAAGGACAACTAGACTCTAAAGAAAGAGGAAGGGAGAGAGGGGAGGGAAAAGAGGGAAGAAAAAAAATAAAAGATCAAAGCATATATATAAAGAGGAAAAGGAAGGGAAGGAAGGCATAAAGAGAAAGGGGAAATAAAAGATCAAAGCATATATATAAAGAGGAAAAGAAAGGGAAGGAAGGCATAAAGAGAAAGGGGAAAGGAAATGCCTCGTAAAATAAAAAATAAAGAGAAAAAAATACTTCTCAAGTATCAACCTTTTTCTCACCTAAAAATAAAGGGGACATATCAAATACATCCTTTTTACAGACATCAAGTAGCGAGCAAAGCAACATCCAAAGTCCTATAAGTACAGCACAAAAAATAAAGAACAATGAAAATACCTTTAGGGATGAAGACCCTTTGACAGTTTTCAGAATGATGGAATTACTGATGGATTTTCAAATAAATCTAACCCGAGATATTAAAGATCAAATGCTTGAAAATTCAAATGCAATAAAAGAGTCAAATATTAAAATGGAAAAAAGTGCATTAAAGATGGAAAAACTTACAATAGATCATAAAGCATTATTGTCATATGTAAAACTCTGGCGGGGAAAATTAAGGAAATTAATTATAAGATGGCAAGCATAGAAGAAAGTTCAAGGAAATATAATCTCAGAATAAGAGGGATATCAGAAAATGTTAAAGATCTTGATATGAATAATTATTTGAAAAATCTCTTTACTACTATTATACCAGAATTCAGTAAAGAAGATAGCAAAATTGAAATATGCCATAGAATCCCTTTTCTAATGACAATGGATAAAATAAATCCTGGAGATGTAATAGTAAAATTGCAATATCTTCCATTTAAAGATGCAATCAATAGAGTCTCATAAAAAGAATCAAAATTAGAACATCCATATGAAAAAAGTATCATTAAAAGTATAAGAGTAAAGTGAGGCGGATGGAAATATTTCACTAATATCAGATATACAAAGTTTAAGTACTATAAATACACTAAAAATAAAATTGGTAACATTTAGAGAATAGTAAGTAGACACTTAATTAAAAGAAATTAAAAATATATTGGAGGATAGAAAAGAGGGTAAAATTTCTTATCTAGAGAGAAATTCCCTCCATGCTTTGTACGTCAGCACTTCCTTTGTAGAGTTTGTCATAAAATAGATAAATTAAGAAAAGTGACATAGTCGAGAATAGAGCTGTCTTTTACCCACCTTATGTCATAGGACATTTAACAATTAGTTTGAAACATTGGCTTAAAAGCCCTATTATTATGACTAAAATGAGAAATTGAGGTCATAAGCGAAGTGTATGTAGGGATATTAGGATGATTGGGATGTAAGTTGAAGGACTAAGAGATATAATAAACCAGAGAAAAAGCCTAAAGAACCAAAGAGAAAGATAAAAGATAGGAAAGACAAAATAGAACTCATATTGGTTTATATATAGATAATATCAAGATTAGGAAATGAGAAAAAATGAAAAATATGAAAGATGGTACTAAAAATTCTATCTCATAATGTCAACGGTTTGAACTCCCCCGTGAAAAGAAAAATTGCTTTTACTGAGTACGGTAAACTAGATGTAGATGTGTTATGACTCCAAGAAACCCACCTGAGATATAACAATCTACATCTGATTAATAGTAAAAGATTTCAGGAAAGCATAGATGCAACGTATAACAACAAATCAAGTGGAGTATCTATCCTACCTAACAAAAAATGAAATAGAGTATGTAATAAAAAAATAAATAAATAACATAGACCTGGAGGTGGATGGGTTAGATAAATTATACTGACAAACTTTTGAAAGCTCGTTAAAAACACACCTTGCAAATATGTTCAATGAAATAAAATCAAGTGGTAGAATAATGCCGAAATTGACAAAAGCAAAAATATTGAATATATTAAAACAAGATAAGGACCCAACTGAGTGTAGTAGTTATCGCTCAATCTCGCACATTAATTATGATTTAAAAATATATTCTAAAATATTGGCCAACCGATTAAGTCCTATTCTCCCTAAACTTATACATCCAGATCAGCCGGGTTTTGTTAAGAGTAGACAGGGATCATACAATACCAGACGTCTGATAGACACTCTGGTATATGCAGATAAAAGCATTTGACAGGGTCAGCTGGGGTTTTCTCAGAGTTGTATTGCAAAGATATGGATTGGAAGAGTTTGCTTCAAAAGCTATTACTCACTATATATCAACCCTAAAGCTAAATTAGTAAATCCAAATTTTTCGACAGAATACTTTCCCATAAGCAATGGAACTAGACAGGGGAGTCCCCTGTCTCCTATATTATTTATATTATACATAAAACCATTTGTACAAATGATCATAGAATCAAAAAATATAAAATGTGTGCAAATTGGTACCAAAGAATACAAGACTCTTTTATATGCGGACGATCTAGTATTGACTCTGAACCTGAAAAATCGTTAGCCACATTGGAAGAGATCTTAACAAATTTGTTAAAATGTTTTTTTTTTTTTTTTTGGGGGGTGCTAGCTAGTCAGATAAGATTTATTTAAGGTTATAAATGAAGACATAAGGCAAATTGATAGTAAAGAGAAGGGTGGAAAGGGAAAGAAAAAAAAAAAGAAAGAGAGAGAGAGAAAGAAAGAAAGAGAGAGAGAGAGAAGGGGAAGGAGAAGGGAGAAAAAGAAGAGTAGGAGAAAGAGGAAAAGGATTGTAAGAACGTTAGGGGAAGGAATTGGAAAAAAGATTAATTATCTCTGTTGAATTCTCACCGCCATGTTCACATTGGAACTTTTTATTAAGTTCGCCCTGGAAGAGCAAGGCACGCCGACTAATTTTTTTAAGTCGGACATGCCGGGCAAGGAGGGTGGTTTTGTCGTTTTTGTTTTTTTAAGTATGTTTTTTATGAATGGTTTTTGTATGTATCCAGCGTGGGGAGAGGTGGGGAGAATCGAGAGGAGGGCAACTTTGTATGGCACTCAGACTCTGGTTAAGGGATGGATTCGCTTATATTGATTAGCCAAAATACCCAGGGTCTGAATGCACCAGGGAAATGACACGCTTTTTTCAAGATATTTAAAGCTGAAGAAGCGGATATTATATGTCTCCAGGAGACTCACTGGGCTAGGGATAAGGCACCTGTAATTAATGACATGCATTATGTGTGTGGTGTGTAGAAAAACTAGAGGAACAGCAATTTTTTTTCAGTAAAAAAATTAAAACTAAAAGAAGAATTTCTTGAACTAAATCAAGAAACGTAAATAAACGCATGGATAGAAATGAAGTATGGGGATAACATCATCTCTAACCCAGAGAAAATAGTACAAATTATATAATTTAGAAAAGAATAAGGAAGATAGGGTGATCCAGGATCAAAAGATCAGAATTTTTTTAGCAAAAATTAATAATCCTAAACTTTCTATAAGTACCGTATATACTAGAGTATAAGCCGACCCGAGTATTAGCCGAGGCACCCATTTTACCACAAAATACTGCGTAAAATGAGTGACTCGAGTATAAGCCGAGGGTGGGAAATGTGCTGCCCCCTGTGTCCCTCTTGTGCCCTCTGTGTCCCCCTCTTTCTCCGTGTCTCTTCTCCCCTCTCCCTTCCCTGTGTCTCTTCCCCCCTCCCTTATCACCCTCCTCAACCTCCCTCCTCATCCTTAACCTCCCTCCTCCTCCTCAGCCTCCCTCCTCCTCCTCAACCTCCCTCCTCCTCCTCAACCTCCCCACTTATCCTCAACCTGCCCACTCATACTCAACCTCCCTCCTCATCCTAAACCTCCCTCCTCATCCTCAACTCCCTCCTCAACCTCCCTCCTCATCCTCAACCTCCCTCCTCATCCTCAACCTCCCTCCTCATCCCCCCATCCTCAACCCCTTCCTCAACCTCCCTCCTCAACCCCCATCCTCAACCCCCTCCTCAAGCCCCCCATCCTCATCCTCCCTCCTCAACCCCCATCCTCATCCCCAACCCCCTCCTCAACCTCAACCCTCCTGAACCTCAACCCTCCTCAAACTCAACCCCACCCCCCCCTCCTTAACCTCCCTTCTCAACCCCCCATCCTCATCCTCTCTCCTCAACCCCCCATCCTCAACCCCCCTCCTCAACCCCTCCTCCTCATCCTCAACCTCCCTCCTCATCCTCAACCTCCCTCCTCATCCTCAACCTCCCTCCTCAATCCCCCTCCTCAACCCCCTCCTCAACCTCCCTCCTCAACCCCCCATCCTCAACCCCGTCCTCAACCTCCCCATCCTCATTCTCAACCCCCCATCCTCAAGCCCCCATCCTAAACCTCCCTCCTCAACCTCAACCCCCCTACTCAACCTCAACCCCCCTCAACCCCAACCCACCTCCTCAACCTCAACCCCCCTCAACTTCCCCCCTCAACCCCCTCCTCAACCTAAACCCCCCTCAACTGCCCTCCTCCACCTAAACACCTCCATCCTCTCCCCTCACTTACCTGCTTGTGCTCCGGCCTCCGCTCCTTGCCCGGCGCCGGTGCACATGTGATGTCATTAGCATACACCGGGGTCAAGGAGCGGAGGCCGGAGCACAAGCAGGTAAGTGAGGGGAGAGGGGGAGGTATTTAGAGGGGTTTATGTAGAGGAGGGGGGTTGAGGGGGGTTTAGGTTGAGGAGGGGGGAGGGAAAGAGACACAGGGGTAGAGAGACACATGGGGGGGTAGAGAGACACACGGGGGGTAGAGAGACACACGGGGGGGTTAGAGAGACATGGGGGGTTAGAGAGACACGGGGGGGGGGGGGGAGAGTGACTCGAGTATAAGCCGAGGGGGCCCTTTTTTGCCTTAAATAAAGGGCTGAAAAACTCGGCTTATACTCGAGTATATACAGTAATCTAAAATTGTTAAATATGGAAATTAATGAAGAGAAAGTAGAGAGGGTAATTGGTAATCTGAAGATTGATTCATCACCCGGACCTGACTGTTTTAATAATTATTAATACAAATTGATTAATAGAGAAATAGTGAGTGAATTGGTGAATACATTTAATGAGATTAAGAATCTAGGGAGAGCTCCTAGCAAAATGCTAGAAGCAGTTATAGTGAACATACCAAAGTTAAACTCTGAAATACCAGAATGTAAAAACTTCAGACCCATATCTTTACTGAACAATGATATAAAAATCTATTTTTTATATAAAAATCTAAAATACTAGCTCAGAGACTTAATAAAATAATTAATTTGTTAATTGAAATTGATCAAACAGGTTTTATAGTAGAGAGACAGGGAACTTCAAACATCAGAATTTGAAATTTGATTGCTTATCTTAATAAGAATGGTACCCCGACAGTGTTTGTTTCACTGGACGCAGAGAAGGCCTTTGACAGGGTCAGATGGAGATACATGGAGTTAACGCTGGAGAGGTTTGGCTTGGAAGATTTTGTTCTTAAAGCCATTGGAGCACTCTATGGGTCTCCATCCGCCTCTGTCAGGGGCCTAGGATTTCTCTTAGAGAGATTCTCCATTTCAAATGGAACCGGGCAGGGTTGCCAGCTTTCCCCAGTCCTATTCGCCTTATTGATTGAGCCATTGGTTCAAGCAATTAGAAGCTCAGAATACATTAAAGGCATTAGGATACAATCAAGTATACATAAAACATCTTTGTTTGCAGACGACATGGTGATATCAGTGGAGAACCCACTTAGCTCTCTGGGATCTCTCCATAAAGTGATTGAAGAATTTAGCAATATATCTAATTATAAAATTAATATTTTGAAATCTGAAACCTTGCCTATCAATCTATCTCTAGCCAAAATAAATAGTTTGAAGGAAAAATATCATTACAAGTGGCAGAATAAGATTCAACATCTGGGTATTGATATATATGTTAACTTAAAACAAGTTATTGTGCAGAACTTTGAACAACTATACATAAAGATATTTTTTTTTTACATGATTGGGGAAATAACATCATGTCATGGTTTGGGCAAATAGAGGAGGTAAAGATGTGTATTCTCCCAAATATCACCTATCTGTTACGTTGCTTCCGATATGGGTCCCAGCATATATCATAAACAAATTCCAGATCTTAATTGATAAATACATTCAAAATTACAAAAGAATTATGATAAAGAAAGTATATATGTTATGTGACTTTGAATGGGGAGGGGTCGCATACCCGATGATTAAAAATGATCAATAAGCTATACAAACGTCTCAACTAATATTATGGACACTGCCATCTGATTTATTTAACTGGGCTCAAAATTAGAACTTTGAATTGGAATCTGGGGATCTAAATCTCTTACTCTTTCAAACAGAAGGGGAGTTTAAAGATATAAAATATGTGAGTATGTTCTACACTAAAAGACCACAGGTGATGGTGTAAATTGAATGCTCTTTTCTCTCTTATGTCCCTTCCAAGTTCTATCACTCCTTTGGCCTCGTTGGCTAAACTATTCAACTCAAGCTTAAGTTGCAAGTAGGAAAGAGAGCCCTCTATTTGAAAGACATATATGGCTATATTAAATTAATGGAGTTTCAAGAACTATCAAATACGTATTTAATTTCTATAAACAATTGGTTATAATATATTAAACTACAAAAGGTACTAGTATCACCTCCCTTTTATATGGAGATGAGGAGGCTGACTGACTTTGAAGTATTAATATCTTCTGAGAAACCTTTCAATTTGAGGTTATGGGAAAACGATCTATGTTATTCTTGGCCTATTGAAAAATAGCACTCAGCCTTTTCTCTAATGGCCAGATTCATTAAAAATGATACGTATAGGGAAATTCAATTTACCATTAATAGATGGTATATAACTCCAATGAAACTGGGACAGTTAAATAAATCAGAAGAACAAAAATACTGCTGGAGAGGTTGTGGGCAGATTGGCACACACTTCCATATGTGGTGGAGTTGCCCTCTCATACAGAATTTTTGGCTTGAATGTTTTAAACATCTATCTATGATATGTGAAATTGTAATAACTCCGGCACCAGAAATAGTGATTTTGCACTTTTTACCTGAAGGTCTTTCAGTCCCAGTTAAAGGAATGGCTCTACTTTTCCTCATGGTATCAAAAAATCTTATAGCTTCTAGTTGAAAAAATAATGTAAGTCCAACTTGGTCGGAACTTAGAGAAAGACTGGAGTACATTTATCTCATAGAATGCGGACAAGTAATACAGGGACAGGTCCAAAAATAAGAGCCAAATGGGCCCTGGTGGAATTTTTATTTTATTTCAATAACCAAAGTTTAAATTCTATAAGATGTCTTGTCCGTAGCTTAAAGGTTTCTTTTTTTTCTTTGTTTAGAATATGGCTCTGGGTGGGCCTCTCCTTTCTTTTCCCTGCCTTGGCCTCTTCTCATGCTGGAGGTTTATGTTTTGTTTATGTTGTGATTTTGTCTTGAATTAGTTCTTCTTTTTTGTGTTTTTCTTTACATGATCTCCTTCCCAAAATAAATTAATAAAAAAATTTATTAAAAAAAAAGCAAAGGAATAAGAAAAGGAAAAAATGTGTTTGTACTTTAAAGCATATGTTTTTTTAATTTCAGAACAAATGTCTTATAAACATTTATTGACCTGTGTGTCAGACATTGTATATTTGGAACATATGTTTTCTAGTTTGTTATTGTAACTCTTTTATATATGCGATAATAAAATCATAAAAAAAATGTGGTAAAATGTCATACTTTAAAGTAAATAACTCCAAAACTGATTTAATTATTAAGAAAATGAATCAACAGACAAAAGTCTGACTAAAATATCTATATAATATTAACTGGGAAGCAAAGAGCATAGTACACCTGGGAATAAGCTTCCCTATTTGCATAAAATAAATATTAAAGAAAAAATTTGAAAAGATTTTTAGACATATAAAAATAATAATAAATGATTGGAAAAAATCATATTTTTCATGTAGCGCAAAAAATTGCAATAATTAAAATGGTAACAATAACTTAAAATTAACATATATATTTAGCTCCATTCTGGAAATGATTCCAAAATACAAGCTGGCAAAAAAAAATAGAGATGCATCAATGAATATATTTTAATTAAGAAAAGATCAAAAATATCTCTAAAAATTAACAAAAGAAAATTTTGAGGGGGAGGACTTGATTCAATAATCTATAGCTATATCTCAAATGATAGGCTGGTGCTCTCCTATTCTAAATCCAGTATGGAAGGAAATAGATGGTCTCATGTTGGAAAATACCCTTAGGGCCTCATTCTATTATCGGCCGTAAATCGGCCGTAAGGCTGCGATTCCTTGCGGGGGTTCAGTTAACTCGCGATTCTATTATACGGCCCCGCAAGGATCTCCTCTTACGGCCGGCCGCATATCTTGGAACCGGCCGTAAGCGGTGAAATATAAAAACGCAAAAATAAATTCAAGCCTGCACTGTACAGCTCTGTAAATGCTAGGGATCATATTGGGGGACATGAGGATTAAAAGAAACCCACTCTCAAGCTTGCACATCTGCCCAAACCCGAGTTCAAATTAACTGTTTATTTTCCGGCTGCGGCGTGGGTGTGTCTGAGGTGCTCCAAGCACTCTGGACTTTTTACATGGATATTTTACGGATATTAAAAATAAAATATTTTACGGATTTGAGTATAGGATAATTATGTGCTATTTTTTCTAACACCTAAAATCCCTTTATAGTCTTCTAAAAGTGCAGGATGGCTTTATTTGAGCTATTTTATGTGCTTAATTGGTGCTAGCGGGACCTCTTTCCTGCAAGTAAGCTGCGGCTCATTTTTAGCCTTGCAGAGAGGTTTCCCGGAGCAATTGAATTGCAAATCTCTTGCGGCCGTTTTAGATCAAAGGCTTTCCTCCGGCGCGAGCGGCCGCAAGAGATAGCAAGGCACCGGCCGCAAGCCTGCCGGAATCCCCGGCCGTAAGGGAATAGAATAGCAGAATAGCTTGCTGCCGGTCCTTGCGGCCCCGCAACGGCTGCGGCCGCTAATAGAATGAGGCCCTTATTAATTTAATCTTATGGCTTTCGGTTTCAGAAATATTAACACATAAAGAGCTACCTAGAGTTATTAGATCTCTATTAAAATTCTGGATTAAAGAGGTAAATTAAAACTATCGTCCTATCCATCTTTGGGGACACCTATAGGGCCTCATTCTATTAGCGGCCGCAGCCGTTGCGGGGCCGCAAGGACCGGCCGCAAGCTATTCTGCTATTCTATTCCCTTACGGCCGGGGATTCCGGCAGGCTTGCGGCCGGTGCCTTGCTATCTCTTGCGGCCGCTCGTGCCGGAGGAAAGCCTTTGATCTAAAACGGCCGCAAGAGATTTGCAATTCAATTGCTCCGGGAAACCTCTCTGCAAGGCTAAAAATGAGCCGCAGCTTACTTGCAGGAAAGAGGTCCCGCTAGCACCAATTAAGCACATAAAATAGCTCAAATAAAGCCATCCTGCACTTTTAGAAGACTATAAAGGGATTTTAGGTGTTAGAAAAAATAGCACATAATTATCCTGTACTCAAATCAGTAAAATATTTTATTTTTAATATCCGTAAAATATCCATGTAAAAAGTCCAGAGTGCTTGGAGCACCTCAGACACACCCACGCCGCAGCCGGAAAATAAACAGTTAATTTGAACTCGGGTTTGGGCAGATGTGCAAGCTTGAGAGTGGGTTTCTTTTAATCCTCATGTCCCCCAATATGATCCCTAGCATTTACAGAGCTGTACAGTGCAGGCTTGAATTTATTTTTGCGTTTTTATATTTCACCGCTTACGGCCGGTTCCAAGATATGCGGCCGGCCGTAAAAGGAGATCCTTGCGGGGCCGTATAATAGAATCGCGAGTTAACTGAACCCCCGCAAGGAATCGCAGCCTTACGGACGATTTACGGCCGATAATAGAATGAGGCCCATAGAGTTAATGACTCTATACCAGAGGAAATAAAAGTAGAACAATGGAAAAAAAGGTATATATCTTATTGACGATATTTATGAAGAAAGGAATCTAATGAAATGGTCAATATTGAAACAGACCTATGCGTTAGAAAAGGGTATGTGGTTGCAATTTATCTAATTTAAAAACATATTGAAACAGAAAGGCTTTCAATTTAAAAATATGCCCAAATTAACATCATGTGAACTGATGATTTATGGTAGAGATCTATTACATATAATTTCCAAATGCCATAAAATTATCTTCCAAAATGTGCCCTTTAGAAAAACAAAAGCTGTAACAAAATGGGAAAAATAATTAAATATGAATCTTGCCGAAGATATATGGTTAGAAACCTTTAAGTTGATAAAAACTTCAACACAGGCAAATTCCTATTTGGAATTATACTTTAAGATAACTCAGCGTTGGTACCTCACACCTGAAAAGATAAAGTCTAATGATAAGATAAAATGTTGTAAAAAATGTGGTTTACCAGATAACACATTTCATGTATGATGGGAGTGTAAAATAATGAAGGATTTCTGGAAGAGAGTGGTTACTTGGATCTCAGACATAGTAGGGCTGAAGAGCCCTTGCAATCCACAACTCATTATATTACATTTAGATTTAGTGGATCAGTTCCCTCAATGTAAATTTTTGGTGTCACACATTATGTTAATTATTAAATGGTTATTAGTAGAGTACTAGCGACTAGCCAGTCAAAAAATGACGGCAATGAGGTGTATGTTTGTAAATTTGTTTAGTTAGTAATATACGTATTTGACACTTGTAAGGTTTTAGTTATGTTGAAATAAGTACAATTCTTATATTAAACATGTTTATTTTTTTAACATTTTTTTTTCATCTTAACTGCTAAAGAGTTTTTTAGTAAAAGTATTAACATTTGAATGTAAGAACAGTTGAACTTTATATTAATGAGTATTGTAAACTTGAGCTAATGTTTTTTTAACATGCAACATGTAGCTCAAGAACTGTTAACTTAAACATACATTGAATCCAGAGGAAGGCAAACAGTAAAAACCCTCTTTGAAACGTAGCCAATTGTATCAAAGCGGGAAAAAAAATAATTCCTTCCTGACCCCATTAACTGGGGATCGGATTACTCCCTGGATTAATGTTTAACATCAAATACAACATTTACATTGTGCCTCAAAACGTGCTTGTGCTCTTAACATGAACTTTGTAATATTCTAAGTAAGGAACTTGAAAGTATATTTTTTGAAACTTGAACTTTCTTATCTGTCTAAGTAAGGAACTTGAAAGGATTTTTTTTTAAACTTGTAACGTTAGAAACAGTAACATAGTTAATTAACATTTTAACAGAATTTGTTAAAATAATGCAAGGCAAGTATTTTGTGGGGCTAATCATGCATAAACAGTACTTCCATGAATTATGACTGAATAATTTATTTATTGTTAGTTTTCAATGGTTGACCTTCGTTTGTTGGTGTAGTAATTGTTTTAAATGGCACATAGAGTTTGCTCTGTGGAAAAGTGGTTCTCTAAAAAAAGAATGCAAGACCTTAAAATTGGTCCGCAATGTGTAAAGACTGTTGTGCATGTGTTTTACAATTTGATGTAGTTTAATATGAAAAGATTGTTTGTGTAAACATAATTTCTGTGGCGTAATAATGACCTTTTGAAAAAAACGGACATTTGTGTGTACTTTTTCTAAAAATTTTGTGGTTATATTGTGTTTTTTTACCTTTTTGCGTTTGGTTTTACATTTGTTTTGCATGGCTTTTGTTTGTTCAATAGAAAGTTACAGTACTTCATAGTAGACAATGTTTTTAGTAAAAATGTGTCCATCCTCTAATAAATCACCTTGACCTTAATTGTTTTCAATGAAAACTTTAATAGCCTGTGAATTTTTGCACAGTGATAAGACAACGTACAATTGGCCATGTGCAAATACTGGTTGTTCTAAGAAAATACCCACAGATTCGAAAGTTTGTCCTTATGATTTATTAATGGTCATGGCAAATACCATAATGATGGGAAATTGTCTTCTTTGAAGTATAAAAGGAAGACTACTTTCTCTTGGTGCTAAATCTATTCTTGGTATGAAAACTCTCTCTCCTTTATGGGTACCAGTTAAAATATTAGCATCTATGAAATGGTCCTTTAATTGTTGAACAATTAATCTTGTCCCATTGCATAGGCCTTTTTTTGGGTTCATATTTTGCAGTAACATGACAATTGCACCTTTCTTTAGCTGCAAAATATGTGGTGGCATTCCAGAAGGAGTCAATGAGTTTATGAATTCAGTTGCAAAGTTTGCCTGACTTTCTTTGTCATCAGCAAGTAAAGAATAAGCACTGTGATAATTTATTTTGGGTGCATTGATTTTTTGTAATATTTCATTATTGAGTATTAATGCATCCTTATTTTTACATGCTAGTACGACTTGGTTGGCAAGTTCAGAATAGTACTGGTTATTTATTGTACTTTCAAATATAGCCGATATAAGATCTTGTTGAGAAATAATATGAGGTGGGATGTGCACAGTGTGGTCAGGTAAATTTGGTATTTTTCAGTTTTTCCTTCTCCAATTTTAATAAGCCAATCATTGAAATCATTTTGGCCTTCTGATCTAATATTTTGCTGTAGTTGAAGATGGATAAAATGTTTCCATAGTGTGCTTGACTTTATACAGGTTTCGATAATGTCAGTTCGATTTCCATGTTCAATGACAGGTAATGTTTGTCTAAAATCGCCACCTAACAACATTACCTTTCCACCAAATGAAAAAGTATTATCCATGACTTCACGAAGCAAACGGTCAATACATTGGAGGGCATAGCATGACATCATTGTAGCCTCATCTATTATAATTAATTTACTTTTTTTTCATTTTTTTGCTTGTAATGATGTCATGCGAATATCTGACACAGAGGTTTCTTAAATAGGCACTGGAAGTTTAAACCCACTATGTACAGTTATTCCACCTTCTAACAAAAGTGCAGCAATTCCAGTAGTGGCAAACGGCAGTGCTATTTGACCTTGTGCTCGTACAAAACTCATTAATAAATTATATAGAAATGTTTTTCCTGATCCGCCAGATCCATCAAGATCGAAATAACGCTCTTTGACCATGTCATCATCTATTGCATTTTTAATGGCATGAAATGCTTGCAATTGTAATGTATTTAAAGTTGCAAGTCTTTCTTCTGTTCTTTGTACTTGTAGTTGAATGTCATAGTCTTCAAAGTTTATATCATCTATAAGACCCGGATAAGGCAAATTAAAACTTGCACAACTTAATCCATGAGTTAAAAATACTTCTTGGATTTCCATTGACGCTTTTAAGTGTGCAATAGGTTCATTGTATTGTTGCATAAAGTCTTCAGCCATATTACTTTTAAATGTGTCCCACAAAGCTAATGCATTTGGAGCATTTGAGAAGATGCAAATAAATGCAAATTGTTCCCTCATCTGCCGTGGCATTTGACATAGTGCTGCTTCTTCTAGAAATCTTTCCCATTCTGTATCATCAGCTAGTAAGTTTATATGTCTTGCATCTAAATGGAATGATTCATATAGTATGTCATTAACAGTTCTTAAGTGTTCAAAACTGTGCTCCAGGAACATTTAAAAGTAATAGTCGTAAGCAGAAATGTTCAAGATCTCTTGGACTGACTGTGTAAATTCTTGGGATTATTTTATTTCCTCTGCTTTTTCTAGGTCTCCATAATCCATTCACAAAAACATAGTGATATGGAATTTCAATATATAAGAATTGTGTTGCTTCTGAATCTCTCGAATTTTATTCAAACCATGCAGTTAGTGTAGTGTGACGATGCTCACTTTGGGCCAATGCATTACTTTCATTTCCAGCATGGAAATACACTAAATGTCTTTGTGGCAAATGTACTGCTAATCTATATACTGCATGTGATCTATCATGCATTTAAAATGTTAACTTCTGGCACACTGACATAGCGAGCATCTACATGAGATGCAAGTTCATCATGTACTAACTCAGTGCTTTTGGGGTTGTCTGCACTTTTGACGACTACAGTAGCTGCATCATAGCTTTTGTAAATATATTTGTACACATATTTAATGGATTTGATGGAAGTGCAGGCTTCTACATTAATGTGTGCATTATACTTCATAAGTAAATGTGGATTTTAGAGTACTACATATCTAGTGTCAACTTTTTTCCCACGAATAATGGCACTATCTCCTTCTCTTCTTTTATAAAGTGGATAGCCATCACAATTGGCATACGTTTTGTCTCTATAATCTTTTGGAAATCTTTGGAACTTTTATTATTTTCCATACATGGTGATTGTGGATTAAGCTTGCCACAGGGTCCATGAATCACGCGATGAGTAACAATCTCATATAGTCTACCATATAGTTCTGGATCTGGTAGTTCAGCAACAATTACTGAATCCACTTTCTCACCAGTATCTCATTTATCTTTTTCTTGAAGTATTATGAGAAGAAGTGCATGTGGAAGGCCTCTTTTTTGAAATTCAATGGTACATACATAAGCAAGACATTAGCCAAATAAGTGACTTATAGTGATGTCACGTAATAATTAATTTAATTTAATTTTGAAAACTCTGGCTACTAAATCTGGTCTATCGGAAGCAGTTTGGGCAAGAAGTAAATTTTGTGTAATTTCTGGCCATTGGGGATTACATGTAAATGTAATAAATAAATCAGGTTTGCCAAATTTGGTGACAATAGCCATATCGTCATTGTATCTTTCTCTCATATTTCGAGGAGATCCTTGAAAAGAAGATGGTAAAATTATGGCTTTGCCAGCTGTCATGTCTCTGCTTGTAGCCACCTCAGCAACATAGTCCATTAGTCCACAATATTGTTGTACACATAGTTTATCTTGTTGATATTTTATAAAGTTTAAATTATTGGCCTCAACTTGCAAATATGATTCAATAATCCATTATTGTGTTAGTTTCCCATCACATAAAATTGGATTAAATGTATTTTGAATGGCAATTTGAGCTACTTTAAACTCAAGCATAGAAATATTATTTCGGATTCTGGCTTTAGCACTTGGGTAACTGGGAAGTGTTATTTTTGGTTGCCAACCTGCTTCTCCGTGTGGGAAAAAATAAGATATGTAATTGGATCTAAATTTGGACTTAAGATACTGATATTAATGAATGGTTGCTCCTCATTTCTGGGATATATTCTAATGTCTCTTTAAAATGGTGGTTCTCCTTCATCATTTTGAAACACCATTGCAACCTCATTTGATGTTGGCAAGTTATAATGACGTTTATCACTATGTCTATCTCTTTTAAGTACCATATTGACCTTTGGGATTGGTAATTGATGTCTTTGTGCATGAAGTTGTTGTTCATTTTTTACTTCTGCTTTAGTGTAGGGGTTATTGGCCATAATGTTATCTAGCTCTATAAAAACACTGGGTAAGCATTTTTTATTTTCTTGCAGCTGCATATGTTGGTCAACAGCTTCCATTGTATCTAGGACATATAGTTGAGCAAATTTTCTTTGCTCTTCTTCCTCTGTATGCAAATGTAAAGTCCGATGGTAAATTTGGCCTTGGACTTTAAAACAGTAAGGACCATGTCCTGGTACATTAGCAGCTAATTTTGCCCCCATAGATGCAAAGGATATGGCACTATTGTATAATCTAATGTTTGTCTTAAAATTTTTGTAGTTTTGAAAAGTAGGTTCAGTCATAATGTTTTGTAAATAGATTAGGAATGTTTTCTTTCTGTAAGACCTTGCCTTTTTGACAGCAACGAAAAAATTGGCCATCTCTGGGTCTCTCCTGTTTAAAATGATAAGGCTCACAAAACTGACATTGAGTATTCAGGTCCACACAATTATGAACCTCTACTGCTAAAGACTTGAGTAAACGACAATTTGCAAAGCATATATCAGTTTCATTTTCAAATTCAACAGTTGAAATGTCATGTGATGTTTCGGGAACAGGTTCTAAATGCTTTGTTTTTTTGGTGGCTTTTTTTGGTATATATTTTATTTGTTCAGGTAAAATGTCATGTGATGTTTTAGGTAGAGGTTGTAAATGCTTTGTTTTTTTGGTGGCTTTTTTTGGCATATCTTTTATTTGTTCAGGTAAAATGTCATCTGATGTTTCAGGAACCGGTTCCAAATGCTTTGTTTTCTTAGTAGCTTTTTTTGGTGTATCTTTAATCTTTGCAGGTGATAGTCTTTTGCTTGCAATTCTTTTGTGTTCTTTTTCTTGTTGAATTTTCTTCTGCTCTGGTGTCTGCTGGTTAGCCCATCTCTGTTGTAATAGTATTTTTATATTTTATTTAAAGGCTTATATGTTGGGTCTGTGAAAAGGTTTCTATTGTTGTTTTTTGGGTGTTAATATATTTGTTGTAGTATTCTATTTTATGTGTGCGGTTAGGTTTTATTCTTAATATTGTACATTAGGACTGGTAATTGTGAATGAAAAATGTTATTTATTTTGTGTTTTGACACTTTTGTGGACTATGCTGTTTTATGTTGTTTTTTGTTTTTTGGGGCTAGATTGAAGTTTGGGTTTACTGTTAAACATTGATGTTCGTAATAGACAAATAACAGGTAAATGTCAAATATGTCAGTAATATTTTGGTTAAGGGTATAATTAGTGGTTGTTATTGTTGTTGGTGTTTTTTTTTCTGTTGACATGGATGCAGTTTAGTTTTCTCTTTTTTTACTTATATATATACTGTATATATACTGTACCTTGTTTGAAGTGTGATTTCAAGCAGAATCTTTCTTGGTCCGCTGTTGTAAGTCTTCGTCTGATGCTCTTCACGCAGTGTCTGTTGTAAAAGAAAAAGTAAAATGTTATTTGCTTTGAATGTATTTGTAATGAATAGCATATTTCAGTGTTTTGGTCTATTCTATCTGTTATGGTGAATTTTTCTGCTATGCTGTTTTTTGTGCAACCTTTTAAAATACTTTAATTCTATTTGTATATTACAGTTATCCTTTTTTTACTGTAATTATTAATGTTTTTACTATTTTGGATATGATCACAATGTTTTTAGCATTATCCTGTTTTGTGTCCACCACTTTTGGTATGCTTATTTAGGCTTCTTTGTAATAGGTTCTTAAACAGTAAAGAAGAATATTAATTAGCTTTTCTATCTGTTTGTGTGAATTTTGGTACAATCCTATTTTGTCTCCACCATATTTTGCATACTTCATTTTCTTAATTAGTCTTCTTTATGAGTATTAAATGTTGTTGGACAGTAAAAATGAATGTTAATTGCTTTTTCTATATCATGTTGGACTTTTTTGTTTTATCCTGTTTTGTGTTCACCACTTTTTGGTTGCTGCATTTGGATTGTGGGTGATGGTTGGAGGTTATCTTACAGTAAAGAGGAGGAATATTTTTGTTTTATGTATGTTGCTAATGTTTCGGATTCTATCCTATTTTGTGGCCACCTCTTTTTTTTTTAATTTCTCTGAAACTGTCTTTCTTTTTAAATTGTATAGGTCTTTCTGAAGTTTGTTGAACTGTGTTGTTTTGGTCTGTTTTTTACTTAAAATTTTTATATTGGCGGCCATTAAACATATAGGCCCTCATTCAATTGCGATTTTGCCAATTGAATAGAGGTCTAAATAAGCACATAGCATATTTTTTTTTAAATAGGTTTTTAGTTAGTGAAAACCTTGTTTTTGGATAGATGCTTACTAACTAAAAACTTCTTTAAAAAAATATGTTATGTGCTTATTTAGATCCCTATTCAATTGGCTGAATTGCAATTGAATTAGGGCAATATAGTTCTTTTTTTTTCTTCTACTTTTTCTACTATACCTTGATTGAAGTGTTGTTCTTGTCCGAATGACAGAGGGTCCCCTTCTGCCAACCTTAATCCACCACTCTTCTTGTAGTGTCTGTTTGAAAAATAAAGTTAAATGGTTAATTGTATATATATATTTTTTTGATTTTGCAAAGCATGGTCTTTTTCAGCATGTAATGTATTTTTCTATCTTGCCTCTTCTTCTTTCTTTCTGTTCTTTAAAAGTAATTCTCTTTGACAGTCCACGGTGCAAATTCTTGAGTGATGCTGTTGATGCAGAGTCTGTTTAAATATTGAAAAAAAGGGCAAAGATTCAGCTTCAGGTTACATATGTATTAGTGTCAGATTATTTTTTGCTATGAGTTGTAGTAAATGAATGTCATTTAAATGTACTTGTTTCATTAGTTTGAGTTAACATTAGTTTGTTGTAGGGCCACACACATAAATGATACATTTTCATCATTAAAGATTGGATTTTTTTTTTTTTTGTTGTCTTGGTAATAAAATGTAATATATTATAGCTTACCTAGCTTATTAGGAAATAAATCTCTTTTCAAGTAACAGCAGCAGTTAACTATCCAGTCACTCCGTTCATCACCTGAGTAGAAATGTAGAATTTTCTGGAAAGTAGGCAGTATTTATAAACTTTGAGGTGCCTGAGACCGTTAGAAAGCAATACGCATGCGCAATTTGCGTTCCAGCTTACAATTTGCGTTCCATCCGCCATTTTATGAGTAGTAGTTGTCAAAATGGTGGTTAATATTAGTGTGGTATGTGCCGCATAGGATGTGTTACGTACCTCGTAAAGTTGACTGTAGCGTGGTTTCAGTTTTGCGAGTCACTGTAGTATTGTTGCGTCTGTAGCCTCGTTTTCGTTTTGTTTAGCGGCCATTTTTTCTCTCACTTAGGTGATTTTCGGCGCGAGCCGCAAGCCTTAGCAACAACTCGCATGCTCGCAACTATATATGTGATGGAGCAAATCTAGGTGTATCAGATATTGAAAGGGATTTGGGAGTGCTTGTGGACAACCACCTAGGTAACAGTGCTCAAAGCCAAGCAGCAGCTGCAAAGGCAAATAAAATATTAGCATGTATTAAGAAGGGTATAGAAGCCAGGGAAGCAAATATAATTCTGCCACTATACAAATCTCTAGTACGCCCTCATTTGGAATATGGAGTACGATTTTGGGCACCACTTTATAAAAAGGACGGCTAAGTTATGAAGAAAGACTAACCAAATTAAACGTATTTTCTCTAGAAAAAAGGCGTCTAAGAGGAGATATGATTACCTTATATAAATACATCCAGGGTCAGTATAAAGACTTGTCAAGGGAGCTTTTTGTGCCAAGAGGTTTTCAACTGACAAGAGAATATCCCTTGAGGTTAGAAGTAAAAAGATTCCACTTTAAAGAAAGAAAAGGTTTCTTCACAGTAAGGGTGGTTAATCTGTGGAATTCTCTACCAGAGGAGGTGGTGACAGCGGATTCGATAGATAACTTTAAAAGGGGACTGGTTTTATTTCTAATTTAAAAGGGAATTCAGGGTTATCATGGATAATTAGAGAGGCAGTAGTGATCCAGGGAGAGGTCCGGTAGCCGGTGTCTGGGATCAAGAGGGAATTGATTAATTCATATTTAATCCGCATATTGCAGATCAGAGGATATCTTAAAAGGTTGAACGTGATGGACTGAAAGTCTTTTTTCAACCTTAAATACTATGGGCCTCATTCTATTAGCGGCCGCAGCCGTTGCGGGGCCGCAAGGACCGGCCTCAAGCTATTCTGCTATTCTATTCCCTTACGACCGGGGATTCCGTCAGGCTTGCGGCCGGTGCCTTGCTATCTCTTGCGGCCGCTCGCGCCGGAGGAAAGCCTTTGATCTAAAACGGCCGCAAGAGATTTGCAATTCAATTGCTCCGGGAAACCTCTCTGCAAGGCTAAAAACGAGCCGCTGCTTACTTGCAGGAAAAAGGTCCCGCTAGCACCAATTAAGCACATGAAATAGCTCAAATAAAGCCATCCTGCACTTTGAGAAGACTATAAAGGGATTTTCGGTGTTAGAAAAAATAGCACATAATTATCCTGTACTCAAATCCGTAAAATATTTTATTTTTAATATCCGTAAAATATCCATGTAAAAAGTCCAGAGTGCTTGGAGCACCTCAGACCCGCCCACGCCGCAGCCGGAAAATAAACAGTTAATTTGAACTCGGGTTTGGGCAGATGTGCAAGCTTGAGAGTGGGTTCCTTTTAATCCTCATGTCCCCCAATATGATCCCTAGCATTTACAGAGCTGTACAGTGCAGGCTTGAATTTATTTTTGACTTTTTATATTTCACAGCTTACGGCCGGTTCCAAGATATGCGGCCGGCCGTAAAAGGAGATCCTTGCGGGGCCGTATAATAGAATCGCGAGTTAACTGAACCCCCGCAAGGAATTGCAGCCTTACGGCCGATTTACGGCCGATAATAGAATGAGGCCCTATGTGACTATGTAACTATGTATATGGGTTGGATACAGAGGGGGTGTATACAACACAACAATGACAGGAAGTGGTACACAAAGACAAGAGATTGACTCCTCATGGGGTCTTATAGTCTTGCATCCTGTCATCCTATCTGGCACCTGTGAACAATAGGGCCAACCTCCAAATTCACATAATGCTGTTTCCATGTCTAGTGGTCCAGACCTCAAACAGAGTACATTATCTTTTTCTGTCAAACAATGGGGCAAAACAGAATACAATATAATGTGTTTATGTACATAGTCCAGTGTCTGGAGCCAAGCAGTCTGTCCTTTATGGTGGCTTAATGGGCTAAGATCAAGGAACTGGAAAAGGTGGACAATATTTTAATACTGTTTACACATTTAGGGAAAACATTTTGCTTGCACCATACTGTGCAACAAGAGTTGCAATGGTCCAGCGCCGATTATATCATAAAAATGTAAACTGAACCCATCAGGTGTCTTTACTTCTGAGAAGATTGTTACTACAGTCAAATATGTATTTCTTCTTGCTGAGAAGATGGAGATAAATAAAATGTAGTATATTCTATGACAAATGGGAGACACCAGCAACCAAGGCACTACCAGTTACAGAAACACAGAGGGCTTCTGTTCTTCCCATAAAAACTAATACCCCTCTCTGTCATAAACATAACCAAACTTTTATTCCTCTGTGTCCTTCTAGGATAGGTATAAACAGTAAAAAGGCTTTATAAAAAAAGAAGTGATTATATAAACCTGGGATCAATAAAACACAGGAATAAAACATGAAAATAAATAATTATTTATTGCAGACTTTCAAGATAGAGACTGTTGAGCTAATAAGTGCAATTAATTGCAATGCCTTTAATTGCTTTCCCAGTATTTTAAAGTACAGTAGTGTGTTTATATTTGTTTTTACAGTCTTACAAACAGGTGTTTAACCCACATGCGAGTCCTATCTAGTACTCGTAGACATTTTTGATACATTTTCCATTTACGGATTTGAAGGCAATTTCGGGCTTGTTGAATTGTTGCTATTGAATATGGATTTGGCATTTTTAGCACTGGTAACAATTGCGGAAACATCAAAGGAGTAGATAGGACAGAGTCACGTTTTTAACAACTACAGTGCTTTTGTGCCTGTAACTCGCAAATCGAATGCTGGTAGTTAGCAGAGGCCAATTAAATATCGGTAACTTTTACAGGCTACATTACGGGCTCCAGTAATTACAATTTGTCCAATTGAATGGGGGCACTTGTTTTTTTATCTGTTTCTGTTGCTGTTTAGTTTCTGACATAATTAAGGAAAAAAATCACACATCTAGTTCGTATTTAGAAAAAAAAATGTTTATGCTTTTGCAGGACCCTGGAGAGATCCATTACTGGAAATTGTGTGTGAGAGGGGTGTTTACATATCTGGAGAGCTATTGTTGCAGTGAAGGATGCTAGGTGTCTACTTTTGGCAGAAGAGACCATGGACATTATGTTTATTTCAATCTCATCCAATTATTTTTACAGTGGCTTTCTGTCCTTCCCCATGTCTCTTTTCACTGCTAAAACACACACACCTTCATAATTACACTTTGAGGAATTGACGTAACAATCACAAAAATGATTCCTGTATTCATAAAAAGAGCCTTCAAATGTTCCCACAAAATGTTTTATGTTTGTGGCATACACAGCTGCTATTATTGTTAGTTTGGTCCAAGGGCACAGCAAGCGGCACATCTTGTGCCCCGAGATATGCTAACTTGTTCTTGGGGTGGTGGGAAAGCACATTAGTCTTCAAAGAAGACATGGATACATTAACAACATCTCATTGTGGCTTCGTTTTATAGTCAATATCTTGATCCTGTGGGAAGAAAGACTTGCACAAATTTGTGGAGACATTAAATGACAAGATTGGTCTTAGGTTGACCTATGTGATAAGCCAATTCCACTTCCTTCCTTGATCTATTGATTTGTAAAGATGAAAATGGACACAAATACACCAAATGCTATTGAAAACCAACATCATCTTACTCCCTACTTGAGTGGAATAGTGTGCATCTAAAGAGACTGAAAAGGGGAATACCCGTTGTTCAGTACTTTAGGATTCATAGAAATTGTACATCCGTGGATGATTTTAAGGTTGAAGCAGCAAAACTATGTAAGAGATTTAGATCAAGAGGATACCCCAATCGATGCCTCAAGACAGCTTACAAGAGGCATTGGGATCTGACAGGAACCTTCTGATCTATGCACAAAAATGTAAAACTCTGGAAGGATATTGAAACAGGTCTAAAGAAATACTGGAAGATTCTAATGCTGGATGAGTATATACAGGAAAATATCAAGAAACATCCTTCGGTTATTTATTGGAGATCTCCAAGTTTAAAGGATATCCTAGTTTGGTGTCACTTTGAACAAATTTTTTGACAGAGGCTGTCTGCTGTATAATGCTGTGCAGGAGACTCCTGAAAACACACCACCCCCTGATGACGTCAGCACGCTGGCTGACCAAACGTATGTCGGGATAATGAGTCTGAGGACATGCGTTTGTTTCTGGAGCCTGCACACTAGAAGGAGCTTAGCCTAGTCCACCTTAGTGTAATGAACTGGAGGTCTTGGGGAACTCTGAAGTGCCAGATTCTACCCCAGTGCACTGTTTCAGGTAGGAGGGTATTACTTCAGGGACCGGTCATAGCTCAGGTAAGCCATTGATGTTTGTTGTTGTTAAGTAATGCTGTAAGGGGGTTATCTCCATTAATTATAACATTACTAGCGACTTGCCCGTCAAAAAATGACGGTCAATAAAAATGAAATGTTGTGAAATTTGTTTGCAACACAAAATGACTCAGCTACATTTGTCCCTTTTTTTTTCTTAAAATAAATACACATTTTTTTTTTTACTTTTTATTTTTTTAACTTTCAACTTATATTTCACCAACAGATTTTTTTTTTCAATCTTCAGTCTTTTATTTGTGATATATATAATAACAATATATTAATGTCTTACTTTTTAATGCATACATATTGTAAAGTCTAACATGAAACTTTGTAACATGCAACTTGTATATTAAACATTCGTTCAACATTTTTTTTAACAATACTAACACTTTTCAATACATATTTATCACTGAGTAACTGCGGACTCTATTAACTTAGAGTAAGTATTTTTTTTTAACAATAAGATGATTTTTATCATTTGTAACTTTTTTGTTAAATTCTTTTTAAACTAAATTCGCATTGAATCCAGAGGAAGGCAAACAATAAAAAGCCCCTATTGAAACTTGGCCAATTGTATCAAAGAGAAAAAAAAATAATTCCTTCCTGACCCCATTAACTGGCGATCAAATTACTCCCTGAATCAATACTTTGACTTTAAATAATACATTTCCAATTATGATGAAATGCTTCAACTTTATACTAACAATACATGTTTGACTATACGACATATATATTTAACAATATTTTTTTTTATTTAAAAATACACATATTTAACATCGGAAATGGTAACATCAAACAATAACATTTAACTCTTGTAAATCCTGAAAAATTCAGTTAATTGTTTTGTGGGGCCAATAATGTTAATATAAAACTTTGAACCCATTCCAATCTGTTTAAGGATATTTTACTGTTGTTTTTGTTGTAATTTTTTTGTATTTTTCTGTTTGTCCTTTCTGCAAATATCACATCGATTTTCATAAGTGAAATAGTGGTCCCTATTTAAAGAGCCCCAGAGTACTTTAATTTTGTACTGGAAGTCAAACCACTGTTCTCTATGTTTTTTGTCCATTCTTTAGATGTTTTACTTGAAATATTGTTTTTGTGCAATCATATTGAGTACCATAAAATGTTGGCATTAAAATGAAACCATTGTCCTCTATCTTTCCAACACCTCATAGTAGACAATGTTTTTGGTGTAAACACATCCATCGTCCAATAAATGACCCTGAGTTTTGTTTTCTTCAACATGCACTTTAATTTCTTTTGGATTAGTGCACCTTGAAAAAGCCACATACAGTTGTCCATGTGCAAAAACTGGTTCCTTTAGAAAAATCACAACCGACTTAAAAGTTTGTCCTTGGGATTTATTGATGGTCATGGCAAATGCCATGATAACTGGAAATTGTCTCCTTTGAAGGACAAAAGGCAAACCACTCTCACTTGGAGCTAAATCAATTCTTGGTATAAAAACTCGTTCACCTTTATGGGTCCCAGTTATAATTTCTGCATGTATAAAAGGATCTTTTAACTCATGCACAATTAATCTGGTCCCATTAAAGTCCTTTTTTTGGATTCATATTTTGCAATAACATGACAATTGCGCCTTTTTTCAATTGTAAAATATGTGGTGGCATTCCAGATGGTGTTAACGAATTAATAAATTCGATACTAAAATTCGATTCACTGTCTTTATCATCAGACAGAATCGAATCTGCACTGTAATAATTCTTTTGTGGTGCATTGATGTATTTTAAAATGTCATTATTTACATTCAAGGCATCGATAATTTTTGATGTTAATATAAATTTATTTGCAATGTCTGAGTAATCCTCATTATTAAGAGTGTTTAGAAATATGGCTGATATGAGTGATTCATTGCAAAACCATTTCTGATGGAATTTCAAAGATATCATTTGGTAAATGCTGTATTTCTGGATGTTTTCCTTCTCCGATTTTAATGAGCCAATCATTGAATTCATTTTGGCCTTCAGATCTCATTTTTAATTCTAATCTGAGATGTGTAAATATTTGCCGCAGTTTACTGGTCTTGATACATGTTTCAATGATCTCCGTTCTATTTCCGTGTGGCAAAACAGGTAATGTTTGCCTAAATTCTCCTCCTAACAGCATCACCTTTCCACCAAATGGCAACTTATTATCCATCACTTCTTTTAAAAATCTGTCAATACATTGCAATGCATGACATGACATCATTGTTGCCTCGTCTATGAAAATTAGTTTAGTTAGTTTAAATTTTTTTGCTTGTAAGGAATTCAATCGAATATCTGACACTGATGTTTCCAAAATGGGAACTGGCAGCTTAAATCCACTATGCACAGTTCTCCCACCATCTAACAAAAGTGCAGCAATTCCAGTTGTTTCAAATGGCATAGCTATCTGACCCTGTGATCGAATATAACTCATCAAACAATTGTACAGATAAGTTTTTCCTGATCCACCTGGGCCATCTAGATAGAAATACCGGTCTTTGACCATTTCATCATCTGTAGCATTTGTGATGGCATGAAATGCTTCTAACTGTAAAGTATTTAAAGTTGACAGTTTTTCTTGGGTTTTTTGTTTTTGTAGCTCAGTGTCATAATCATCAAAATTGATGTCATCTATAAGTCCTGGATCTGGTAAATTAAAACTTGCACAATTTAATCCATGAGCCAACAATATTTCTTGTATTTCCATCAATGTTTTTAACAGAGCTATTGGTTCTCTGTAACGTTTCAAGAAATCTTCTGACATGTTTAATTTAAATGTTTCCCACAAAGTGAAAGCATCAGGTACATTGCAAAATATGCAAATGAATGCAAATTGTTGTCTCATTTGCTTAGGCATTTGACATAGTGCTGCTTCTTCCAGACACCTCTCCCATTCTGTATCATCAGCTATGAAATTTTGATGTCTTGCAGCTAATAGGAATGTATCATAAACGATGTCATTCACTGTACGTAAATGCTCAAAACTATGTGCACCGGGAACATGTAGCAGAAGTAATCTTAAGCTGAAACGTTCAATGTCCCTTGGACTGATGGTATAAATGCGTGGTATAATTTTATGTGCATCTCTTCTTCATTGTCGCCATAGACCATTTACAAATACATAGTGATATGGTATCTCTATGTATCAAAATTGCCTGGCCTGCGTATACTGAAAGTTTAATTTAAACCATTCAGTAAGTGTGGTATCTCTGTCATCACTTTTATATAATGCAGTTCTTTCATTTCCTGCAGTAAAGCAAACCAACTGACTTTGAGGCAAATGTACAGCTAAACGATAGATAGCATGTGACCGATCATGCATCTCAAATTTCAAAAGGCGCCACATTGCTTCAGGAGCACTCACATACCAAGCATCTAAATAATTTGATAGTTCATCGTGTAAAATTGGATTTTCGTTTTCATTTGCAGCACCTTGTACAACAACAGTAGCTGCGTCATATCCTTTGTCTATATATTTATACACATACTTAATTGATTTAATCGAAGTGCAAGCTTCCACATTGATGTGTGCATTGTACTTGATGAGCAAATGTGGATTGTATGGAACGACAAATCTATTATCAACCTTTTGGCCATGGATAATAGCTGTTTGTCCTTGCGTTCTTTTATACAAAGGATATCCATCACAATTTGTATAAGTTTGAATTTGAAATTGTTTTGGAAATTCTTTAGTACATTTTTTATTTTCCATACATGGTGAATTAGGATTCATCTCTCCACATGGGCTATGAATCATTCTATGTGTAACAATCTCCCAAAGTTTTGTATATTTTTCTTGGTCTGGCAATTGTGCGGAAATGACTGAATCCACTCTCTCTGCAGTGTTCAACTTATCTTTTTCCTGCAGTATTAAAAGTATGTGAGCATGTGGCAATCCTCTTTTTTTAAATTCAATGGTGTAAACAAAAGCCACACATTGTCCAAATAAGTGGGCTTTAGTGATATCATGTATTAATGAATTGAGTTTGATTTTGAATACTCTTGCCACTAAATCTGGTCGGTCAGAAGTAGTTTGTAGTTTGTCCCAGATTCAAATTTTCCTTGATCTCTGGCCATTGTGGATTACATGTGAATGTAATAAATAAATCTGGTTTTCCAAATTTTGTGACAATAGCCATGGCATCATTATACCTTTCTCGCATATTGCGTGGAGATCCTTGGAAAGTGGATGGGAAAATAATTGCTCTTCCAGCTGGAATGTCTCTGTTGGAAGCTAAATCTGCCACATAATCCATTAATCCACAATACTGTTCTACTCGTAATTTATTTTGTTGATATTTAATGAAATTTTGATTATTGGCTTCAATTGACTTGTAAATATGAATCAATAATCCATTGTTGAGTAAGTTTGCCTCCATGTAAAATTGTATTAAAACAATCCCGGATAGCAGTTTGTGCCACTTTATATTCCAGCATGGAAATATTAGATCTAATACGAAGTTTAGTATTGGGATAACTTTCCAATTGTAATTTTGGTTCCCATCCAGGTTCCCCATTTGGAAAGAAAATAGGATATGTCATTGGATCTAAATTACAGCTTAATATATTCATGTTGATAAATGGTTGTTCTTCATTGCGTGGATATATTCTAACTAGCGTATTGCCCGTCAAAAAATGACGGCAATGAGATGTGTATGTTTGGAAAGTTGTTTAGTTATTAATATACATATGGAGTTGTAAGGTAGCTAATGCTGTTTTGTGTGTACTACTGAAATATAGAATTCAAGTTAATAAATGAATATACTTTACCTATTTTTATGCATTGTGTTAAAGAGCTGGCAATCTGTGTTGATGTTGCTGCAGCATTACTGGTGTGGAGGTGCTGTGTATGCGTGATAAACGTGTGCAGTGTAATAGTATGCTTGCGCGAGCCGAAACCGTTAACGTAGCTGTGTACTTCCGCATTATCCTAAAATGGCGGATAATGTGTGGTATGCGTCTTAGCGGATCATCCGTACGTCTTTTAATGGTCGGTAATGTGTGGTATGCGTTTTAGCGGATTATCCGTACGTGTTTTCCGTGGTTATAGTGCTGTAGCCTCGTTTTCGTTTTGTTCGGCCTCCATTTTTTCTGCGGCGCTCATTGTCAAATTACTACGGTTTAATGGCTCGCCTTGCTGCCCGCTAAGGTACTACGGTTTAACAGTAAATATGGTAAAAGGGTAAAATGACGGTCAATAAAAATTAAATGTTGTGAAATTTGTTTGCAACACAAAATGACTCCACTACATTTGTCCCTTTTTTTTTCTTAAAATAAATACAAATTTTTTTTTTTGAACTTTTTATTTTTTTCACTTTCAACTTATATTTCATCAAATGAGTTGTTTTAGGCGTGAAATCCGATGTTGCGCGAGACAAAGGCGTTAAATCTGTGTTAATGCGTAAATCTGTAATTGCGTTTCCTAAAATGTACTCGCTACTGTCTTTTTACTCAGTGTGCGGTTAATCCGCATCCTTTGTCTCGTTGTTTTTCGAGCACATACGTCTGTGGCTGTGTTTTACGCAGTTCGTAGTAGTATAGCCTCGTTTTCATTTTTTTCGGCGGCTATTTATTTCTCGCTTAGCCGATTTTCGATCTTTGTAACTCGGCTAAATCGATGTAAATTTGAGTTCCAACTCACTCCCAGACATACTGCCTGGTTCCCCATGCTATAAGTGACCTTTTTTTTATTTTTAGTGTGTATTTAGTGTTTTTTTTATTGTTTTGGTTCCGCCGCTTTTTCATCTCGTATTTTTTTTCTAAGTGCTACGGTTTAACAGCTCGCCTCGCTACGCCTGCAGCGCTCATTGCAAAGTCGTACGATCGGCAAAGTGGTACGGGTTAACGCGATGAGCGCCTGTGGTGCTCATCGCTAAGTCGTACGCACTACGCAATACAGCGTGACGACGATTCGTAGTTGGACAATTATAATATGTGATATCCCGCTGAAAAGGTGGTTCACCATCTTCATTTTTAAACACCATGGCAACCTCATTTACTGTAGGTAAATTATATTTTCTTTGATTACTGTTGCAATCTCTTTTTAACACCATATTTACTCTTGGTGTTGGCAATTGATGTCTTTCAGCATGTTCCTGGTGTTCTTTTTTAAGCTGTGCTAATTGTTTGTATGCTTGACTATATGGGTAATTTTATCCAGCTGTTCAAAGACTATGCACAAACACTGTTTATTTTCTTTAAATGTCATTCTTTGTTCCATAGCTTCCATTGTATCTAAGACATATAACTGTGCAAATTTCCTTTGCTCTCCTACTTGTGGGTGTAATTGTGAAGTTCGGTGGTAAATTTGACCTTGAACTCTAAAACAGTAAGGAACATGTCCTGGTACATTTTCGGCTAATGTTGCACCTATTGAAGCAAATTAAATTGCACTGTTATAAGACCTTATGTTTTGTTTGAAATTATTATAATTTGGAAATGTTGGATCGCTCATAATGCATTCTAGATAATATGGAAATGGGTGTCTTATTGGAAGTTTCATCTTTCCTTTCTGACAGCAACTAATTACATTTCCGTCAGTAGGTCTTTCCTTTATAAAATGATAGGCCCCACAAAACTGACAAACCACATTAAGTAACCCACAATAATGAGTATCTACTTGTACTGCAGTAGTAAACACATTGTGATGCATTTATTCAACATAGATATCAGACCCACTTTCTATATGTACATTGTTTTCTTGTGTGTCTACATTTAAGTCATTCTGCAAAATAGAATCATTGGACAATGGTTCACAGAGATGTTTTTTTTTTTTACTTTTACGTTTCTTGGAAGCCCCAACACACTCACTTGCGGCTTTCTTACTCATCTTTCTTTTATTTAAAAGTCTCTGTCGATCTTCTTCTCGCAAGCGTTGTGAAGTTTCCGGTGTCTGAGCATCTCTCCACCTTTACTTCCTTTCCCTTGCCAATCTTCTTTTGCGTTCAATTTTGTCTTCTCCATTCTCCGCCATTTTAATCTGTAATTGTATATAGAGATGTAATTATTGTTTGTTTTTTGTTTTGTATACATTTATTTTTTCCTTTTTGTACTGTTCAATTAAAGTAGATGAATAAACTAATCAAGCATTTTAAAATGTTGTACTTTAGAATGAAAAAAAGAAACCATTTTTCAAAGTATTTTATTGACATATATTAAATAGGAAATAGCTGCACATATTTATATTTATATTATTTTCCTTCAATTCCATTCCTTCTTGATTGAATTCACTGCATACCATCAATTTCTTTTTTTCGCAAGTGTTGTAAGCTTCTTATTTTTTTTAAATATTATTAATTAGTATTGTCTTTTCAACTTTTTTCAAGTTATGACTAAATATCATACGTTAATGACTCAATAAGTACTCTCCATTTTCACCAAATATAATATAGCCTTTTTCTATGCATCACTACAAAATTAAATGTTATACCTGTGAAGATGATGTTGATGTTGTTCAAAGGCTGCAAACGTCACGCTGTGTGTTGATTCCCTTGCAGATCCAAAGAAACTGTTAAATCAAATTGAGAATATTTTTAATCTTTTGCTTCATCAATATCATTAAATGAACATCAACAGACATATATTTGGCTAGATTAAAAACCTAAAAGCATATTTTTTTATATCTTGCTGTATAATTCAAATTCTGTAGCTGTCAAAATTATCCTTATGATGTTCAATGTGTCCAAACGTCACTATCTCTGTTCATTCAGCTACAGTTCACTGCAATTATACAAAATAGTAAAATTAATGTATAATATGTTGCTTCATCTGTATCAATCAATGAGGCTTAACATACATATTTTTGCATAGATTAAAAACATGACATATATATATATCAATCAATCAGCCTGAACACACATATGTAAGCATATATTAAAAACATACAATCAATATTACTGTTAGTCTTTAAATAAGACTCAATTAATGTGTATTAATCTTAAATTAATGTCTGACTAAATATAACGTCAAGACGTAAGCATGAGTCTATTCCCTTTTTTTTTGTTTGAGGGGTATTTTAAAATGAGTATGTTACAACTGAATTATTAAAATAATGTACATTACTAATGAAATAAGAATCAATTAATGTTCATTAATATTAAAGTAATGTGTGACTAAATCTAACATCAAGATGTAAGCATGAGTATATAGCCTTTTTTTTTTGTTTTGTTTATTTTATACTAAATATATAAGAACTGAATTATCTAAATAATGTACATTAATAATTAATTAATCAACGTGTTCCTTTTTTATGCACATTCTTAAACATTAACCTTTTTTGATATTAATGATTACTAATGATTAATTAATTAATTAAATAAAGTACATTATGAATGTTATTTACAATTCTTTAACACAGGTTATCACGATATATAACAAATTAATTATTAAATTAATGTACATTAATAATTAATGAATCAATGTGTTGCTTTTTTATTCACATTCTTAAACATTAACTAATTTTGATATTAATGATTAATTAATTAATTAATGTACATTATGAATGTTATCAACAATTGTTTCACACAGGTAAGCACAATATTATTTTTCTATTAATTAAATTTACTATTTTTTATTTATTAAGTACCAATTTACTAATTAATAATTATAAATTATATTTACCTTTTTTAATGTAATATTGCTGAAGCAGTATCCTGAAGAGCTAACAATCTCTTGAGATTTTCCGGCATCAGAAAACATCCAGTCAGACTGTCATCACCTGAGGAGAAAGTGTGTTATGTGTCAAGTGTGTCCTATATATAGGCTTTGTGCGCGAGACAAATGCATTGTTTTAGGCGGGAAATCCGCTGTTCCACGAGACAAATGCATTGTTTTAGGCGGGAAATTCGATGTGGCGCGAGACAAAGGTGGGAAATGTGTGTTAATGCGTAAATCTGTAATTGCGTTTTGTAAAATGTACTCGCTACTGTCTTTTTTTACTCATTGTGAGGTTATTGTGCATCCTTTGTCTCGTTGTTTTTCGAGCACATACGTCTGTGGCTGTGTTTTACGCAGTTCGTAGTAGTATAGCCTCGTTTTCATTTTTTTCGACTTCCATTTTTTTCTCGCTTAGCCGATTTTCGATCTTTGCAACTCGTCTAAATCGATGTAAATTGGAGTTCCAACTCACTCCCAGATGTCCTGCCTGGTTCCCCATGCTGTAAGTGACCTTTTTTTATTTTTTAGTGTGTATTTAGTGTTTTTTTAATTGTTTTGGTTCCGCCGCTTATCTCGTAATTTTTTTCATCTCGTATTTTTAAGTCCTGTGTCTAGTGTAAAAAAGTGGTACGGTTTAATGGCTCACCTCGCTACACGAAGCTTGCCTGCAATGAGCACCTGCGGCGCTCATTGCCAAAGTGCTACGGTTTAACGTAACCGCTCGCCTCGCTACGTGAGGCTCGCCTGCAATGTGCGCCTGCGGCGCTCATTGCCAAAGTGCTACGGTTTAACGTAACGGCCTGCGGCGCTCATCGCGAAGTCGTACGCACCACGCAACACAGCATGACGACGAATCGTAGTTGGACAATTATAATATGTGATGTCCCAATGATGTACTGGCCCTTCTTACTGACATAGTGCACACACTAGGCATTTTTGTATATAGGGTAGGCCTCCTGCACAGGGCTATTTTTCCCTTTAAGGCATAGAGGATTATAGCTTCTTCTCTTTTCCCTTATACTCTACTTATTCTAGGTTGTTTATACTATTTTACATATCTATGGGCAGGTGTTGTGCAATACTTATTTATAATTACATATTAGCCTATCGGCAGGTGTAAATCACCAAGGATCACATTAAATGACTAGTTTGGTACATAGTTGACAAACAAGTGTCTTTTTTTCAACTGCATGATCCAAAAGTTATTGCTGTCCTAAACATGCATGCTTCTGAGTGCTGAAGGCTGGCTCACAAAGCAGGTTAGTCAAGACTGGAAGGGAGTCAAGATTGGTAGTTTAGACTTCTTTCTATCACTTGGACATCAATTCCACAGAGGCAAATAAGGAATATTTATCTACAATGTAACAGTGTCAACAGTCACTGTCACTGTGTAATGGAATTACTAAAATGGTTTAAGCCCTTGTGTTTTCTACTCTCTGTTTGAGGATGTCTGGAGAGACTATGGGCTCTTGTGAATATTTGCTCAGTTGGACAGATGAGGACATTGTGCCTACAATGTGCATTGTACCATTCTTATTAGCAATTTTGGTAATTGTATCTATATAAATGTAAACTTGCACACAATTGTAAAAGTGCAGTTTATACCCTTTTTCATAGATTTAAAAAATGTTTTTGCTGGGCTCATGAAAGCTTCATCCTTTGGCTCATATTGCGATTATAAAATATTTTTCATTGATAATATTATGGCCAACTAAACAGTCTTTCAATATAAGTGTGAAGTAAAATTATTTTGTCTTTTATTTTCACTATGTAAATAATGTCCTTTTTTCCCAAAGTGTGTTATTGGTATTGGTGAGAAAACAATAAAAAATGAGTGCTGTCTATGGGCCTCATTCTATTATCGGCCGTAAATCGGCCGTAAGGCTGCGATTCCTTGCGAGGGTTCAGTTAACTCGCGATTCTATTATACGGCCCCGCAAGGATCTCCTTTTACGGCCGGCCGCATATCTTGGAACCGGCCGTAATCTGTGAAATATAAAAACTGAACAATAAATTCAAGCCTGCACTGTACAGCTCTGTAAATGCTAGGGATCATATTGGGGGACATGAGGATTAAAAGAAACCCACTCTCAAGCTTGCACATCTGCCCAAACCCGAGTTCAAATTAACTGTTTATTTTCCGGCTGCGGCGTGGGCGTGTCTGAGGTGCTCCAAGCACTCTGGACTTTTTACATGTATATTTTACGGATATTAAAAATGAAATATTTTACGGATTTGAGTACAGGATAATTATGTGCTATTTTTTCTAACACCTAAAATCCCTTTATAGTCTTCTCAAAGTGCAGGATGGCTTTATTTGAGCTATTTTATGTGCTTAATTGGTGCTAGCGAGACCTTTTTCCTGCAAGTAACTGCGGCTCGCTTTTAGCCTTGCAGAGAGGTTTCCCGGAGCAATTGAATTGCAAATCTCTTGCGGCCGTTTTAGATCAAAGGGTTTCCTCCGGCGCGATCGGCCGCAAGAGATAGCAAGGCACCGGCCGCAAGCCTGCCGGAGTCCCCGGCCGTAAGGGAATAGAATAGCAGAATAGCTTGCGGCCGGTCCTTGCGGCCCCGCAGCGGCTGCGGCCGATAATAGAATGAGGCCCTATAACAATAGGGGCAGCACTAATGACAATATTTTTATAATAATAAATGTTTACATGTATAGAATATTATTTTTTTACGCAATGTTTAATACCAGAAACTTTACAGATTACAATAACATGTATTCAGTCTTAATTTTATTGCTTACCTTAGTAAACTGAGATTATATTGAGCTTAATGCTTCTACAAATCCAACACAGTTTAATTGGAACACAACTGTCGAGTCCGGTAAAGTGATCTGCTCTTAATTGCTTTTCTAATAATTATCAGGGGTATCTCCAAAGACACCCAGTCTGTCTCCGAGTATTAAATGTTGACATTTTACACAGTTATTTCCTGGATAAAGTTATTTACATTGCAGTGTGTGACCCTAACATACTAGACACTTGAGTGATTTTGTCTTACCAAAGAATAATTTTCAAACCTTTTATTCTGCAAGTGAATTTCCTGAAGCTGGATATATGTGTATTTGGTTGATTAAAGCCTATCTACCAGCTGAACATAACTTATTTATATTCAGAGTTACTAATAAATGAAGATAATATAGGTTGTTTGCTTATGATTTTTCTGGACATTCTTATAAAATTATATATAAGTAAACATCTTAAATAATAAAAAATACCTTTTTGCACAACATTATTCACAATTTCTGTACAAAATGTTTCCCTCATTTTCCAATGTAACTAAACGGTTTTCCACTGTGTAATAAAATGAGTAGATTCATGTATAAATGAACTGAAAAGTATATTGGTTGTTAGTTGAGGGAACTATTTCTTCCTAGTGGGTGTCACATTTCAATGATCCCTGTTTCCCCAGTTTTATACATTTGTCCACCTACATTTGTCCAGGTTTTTTATCCAGCTCACATTCTCGTGAAATTGTTTTGCTGAGTAAATCTACATAGTTTTGAAAATATAGGCTATTATTGGAGGCAGGGAAAGACAACTAAGTTACGAAGAAAGCCTAAACAAATTAAACTTATTTTCACTCGAAAAAAGCATCTAGGAGGGGATATGATTACCTTATATAAATATATGCAGGGTCAATATAAGGATTTGTCAAGTAAACTTTTTGTGCCAAGAGGTTTTCAACTGACAAGAAATCATCCTTTGAGGTTCTAAGTAAAAAGATTTCACCTTAAAGAAAGAAAAGGATTCTTCACAGTAGGTGGTGACAGCAAATTTGATAGATACATTTAAAAAGGGATTGGATATATTTATAAATAAAAAGGGCACTCAGGGTTATCCTGCTTAATTAGAGAGAATTGATCCAAGGACGAATCCGATCGCCAGTATCTGGGGTCAGGAAGAAATTATTTTTTTTCCTTGAGACAATTGGCAAAGTTTCACTTAGGTTTTTTTTTCTGTTTGCCTTCCTCTGGAACAATTAACAATTAATAATTAGTCTGAATACTGCAGATCAGAGAAGATCTCAAAAGGATGAACTTGATGGACTAAAAGTATTTTTTCAACTAAAATTACTATGTAACTATGTAACTATATCTTGTTGTCTTTTGGGGTCATCCATTCCATGGATTAAAGGTAACAGTTGATCATTATTATTAGTGAAGGATGGGCACTTTGCATTACAGATTATGTATGTTTAACCCCAAGAGCAATTAGATTTCCTCTCAACCATGCATCTGCCTCCACAAGATCTCTAATTGCTCTGTGTTAATAATTTGCTTGCAGAGCATTTTTGATGTATTTTCATTTATTTTAGTGGGAGATCTTCTTATACCCCAAGGGACCATTTGGTACTGAAGAGATGAAATATATATACCTCATATGCAGACGGCACAGAGGAGGAATGTTTTGCATGGCAAAGAGTTCTTGAGTGGTGAGTGGCTCTAGATGACGCAGGGGTTACTGCATGTGAGATGGCAGTGTGTCGACCTGAAACTACAGTGCCTTCTACGACATGTGGTTGCCTTCTACGACATGTGGTTCCGGCCTCTCGGGATGTGGCTCAACACCATGTTGTTGAGCTGAGGTGGAGGGTGTGTGAGCGTTTGCCCCTTGGAGGATAGTGCCAAGTAAAGTAGTGTAAAGAGTTCTTGACAGGAGTGACAGAGTTAATCTCATGAAGAACTCCTAATTGGTCCAGGTGCAGCTTCACTTTAAAGCCTGGAAGGCAGACATGGGTAGGGTGTGGCTGACTCTGGCCCAGGTTGTGTGTTGCTGCTAAGCAGCCAGTTCAAGCCACAGAAAACTCATATGCATGACTAAATCCTGGGCACCAGACAGCTTGACGAACTGTTAAATTAATTGGTAGGAAAAGCTGGAAGCGAAACAGCCTGAATAGTTACCATCTCATGACAACTATAAGAATGAAAATGGGGAACCTAATAAGAGAGAGTTGGAGACTCTACCTAAAGTTCTGAGGAAAGGAGCCCAACCAGCTTAGAATGTCACAGAGCTTGACCAAGGGGTACACAGACTGGTACTAGAGAGTCAGTTGTCACCTGAGCCAGACACCAACCCCCATCTAGAGACATTAGAGGAACCACAGAGTAATGTGGAAGTGTTGGAGAGAGAAAAGGAAGTCAAACCCCATATGTTATCCAAGCTAAAAGCAAAGAACGAGAAAGATGTCCGTAGCAAGATGAGGCGCAGAAGCTTCACAGTTCTCTAGTGAATAAAGAAGTCCTGATCCTTAGTGTAAAACAAAATGCTCTAGTCCAAAGCTTAAAAGAGAATCAGAGTGTCTGGAGTTGCCCATAAGTGGTTTGTGAGATGGACTTGGGACCGGCAGAAGTGGAGAACTCTGAGTTGTTGGGGATCGCGGAGACACCAGCACGGGAGACACCAAAAGAGACCAGTCCAGGCCGGGCCAGGACCTCAGGCTCAGATTCCAAAACAGATGACCTCTCCACAACAATGTTGAAATGGAAGAACCGTCCCAATTGGTTCATTGTAGATGACGCTATAAATGAGGATAACAGCATGGTGTTGCCATCTCAGGTCAAGATGGCTGAGCTTCAATTGTTCCAAGCAGACACGGTTCTTCTGAAAGGGAAAAGAAGACGAGAGGCTCTATGTATTGTTCTTTCAGATGACACCTGCTCAGATGAGAAGATTTGGAAGAAAAGAGTTGTAGGAAACAACTTGAGAATACAGCTTGGAAATATTATCAGTATCCAGCTATGTCCTGATGTGAAGGATGGCAAACAAGTCCAGGGGCTACCCATAGAAGACACCTTGGAAAAAATCACTGGAAATCGAGTTGAGGAGTATCCCAAGCCTTGCTTCTTGAAAGCCTAAGGTCCAAACAAAACAAGGGACATCTTCATTTTTCAGGATGAGATGCAAGTTTTTGAGTGGTGAGTGGCTCTACTGGATGCAGGGGTTACTGCACGAGAAATGGCAGTGTGTCGACCTGGAACTACAATGCCTTCTACTCCATGTGGTTGCCGTGTACCGAATTTCCAGCCTCTCGGCATGTCGCAAAACACCATGTTGTTGAGCTGAGGGGGAGGGTGTGTGACTGTTTGCCCCCTGGAGGATAGTGCCAAGTAAAGTAGTGTAAAGAGTTATTGACAGGAGTGATGGAGTTAAACTCCTGAAGAACTCCTAATTGGTCCAGGTGCAGCTTCACTTTAAAGCCTGGAAAGCAGACATGGGGAGGGTGTGGCTGATTTAGGCTCTGGCCCAGGTTGTGTGCTGCTTGCTAAGCAGCCAGTTCAAGCCACAGAGAGGAGCTTGCTGTCTGCTCCTGTGTGGATCTACATTTTTAAATTTGAAAGTAAACAAGAAGGAGATCACCTTGTTTACTGGGGCTGCGAGTTTTGGACAACAGAAAGGAGTGTGTGTTGTTTGCAGTCGCTGGACGAACAGAGCTGACAGAAAGAGCAACTACAGACTCAGGAGGTGAAACTACAAAGGCACCAAGTAAGGGGAGTGAATATTGAGGATTCCCAGGCAGAGTTGCCTAAGAAGACAAGGTCTAGGCGAGTGTGGAGCTGTCAGAGGCACTGACTGAAGGTACCAGACTTATTATACCCTAGGGAAGAGGCTGAGTGCTTGACCTGTTAATTTTGCAGTAAGTTAATATTGCAATGTGAAAGAGTCCCTGGGGTGAAGCATATGGGAGAGATGAGTGGGCCCTAAGCTTCATCCGCTGTTACTTATTTAAAGATGTGGAAAAGACTTCTGCTAAAACAGAGACTATTTGGTGCCCTGGCCACAAGGAGGCAATACACCACATATCAGAGACTGTTGTATCTGATCCACAAGAACTTCCGCTGGAAGTAGCATGACTGGATTCATTGGTTTCTTTGTGAATCATATTTCTCCAGCTCAGAGAAGCTGTCCGGGTGTAGTCAGGGTGTTCCTGAATGTTTAATCACAACGTTTATGTAGATTTTTATCTTCATTTTTTTTCTTAAAGTGTATTACTACTTCTGGACCTGTGTTTATGAGCCCTAAAATAAACAAGTCTCCTGCATCATAAATCTATGTGTTGCAGAACCTTTTGTTATAAAAATTTCCTGTGGTAAATGGCCATCCTTGTCACTATATATATATATATATATATATATATATATATATATATTATTATTATTATTAATTAGTGTTGCAGTATATTATGATACCTTTTGTATTAAATAAATGCTGTATTTATATTAACAAGCTTTCAAGAGGTTTAACCTGTCTTTATCAAGTGTGAAGCAATACTAACATGATATGGAACCCTCAGTTTGAATAAAAACAGCAGATGCAGAGAGGGTGGAAACAGCATCTGACATCATCACGTAAATACATATAGGGGTAATCAATACAACATAGTAAAGGAAACATATATACACTTATACATCAATATACACATGCAAAAAACAGAGCATTGTAGTCCACAGTGATTTCTTTCCTGTTGGACAAACATCTCACTAAGAGTGACAAGCCTGTTATCGTAAAATAAGAAAAATGCACATGAAATTGTGATAATGTGTTAGAAAACCCAAGTCCATATTAAGTCCTGAACTTTTAGTGTTGAAGAATGTGATCATCTTTATTTCAAATGCTTTTCACTATTTGATTTTTTTAACAGTTTCCTCTGAGTAAGTTGTGAATGGAGTGATCATTCTGGCTAAAATGGTGTCCCACTGGGGTACAATAACAGTTTTCATTATGCTTTCTTATTGAATTTCTGTGTAAATTAATCCTTAAGTGCATTTATTGGCTGACTTCTCAAATGTAACAGCCTGTGTCACATAAAGTACACTGTACTATATAAACCACATTGGAAGATGTGCATGTATATGATCCTTCGATGTTATACATCCATGGCATGGGTGTAGGAACTGGGGGGGGGGGGGGGATAGGGTAAAAAATCCCTTTTCTACGTTTTTCTATGCTTGTATGTATGTATAAATAAGCTATTTTATTACCTGTGTATAAAATTAGCTGTACCCCCCCCCCCAGGATTATTCTGGCTCCTACACCCCTGATCCATGATGACAAGTAATGTGGTAGCAGGTAGGTGTTTAATCTGACTTGAGGAATTCAGTGGTTTCTTTTATATAGCTGCTGGTGTTAGTAACTAATGATTTCTCGGAATTCTGAGCTGAAAGCAGGTTTTTAACTTGCTTTAGTCATTCAAATGTGAATACAGATGTACTATTTATTTACTTTACTTCTGTTCAGTGGAGGGCTTCTATCGCTATTTTGCCCACCATATATTAAATGATTGTTGTGGTGAACTACCTACTCATAAGATCCACAACACAAGCTGAGATACCACTCCATGCTGATAGCCAGTAAGCTTGAAACAGCGGTACATAGATAGGATTCTCAGCTTGTGTTTCATCCAACCTTGGCTTTACATTAAAGCTGCCTAATACAGCAGGCAAAAGCTTCAAGGAAGTCATGTTTAAAAATGGTTATGGATTGAAAAGCAATGCATTTGAGGGCACATTTGCAAGTCCCAGATCAGCTATCCAGAATGCAGTGTAATAAATGTTTTTCTCGAAATTCTGAGCTGGAAGCAAGTTTTTTAATGTGAACACAGATGTACTATTTATTTACTGTACTACTGTACGGTGGAGGGCTTCTATCGCTCTTTTGCCCACCATATATTAAATGATTTTTGTGGAGAACTATATATATATATATATATATATATATATATATATATATATATAGTTGAATAATCAGAGTACTGCAGTGAATAGTGATACCTAGAGATGTCGCGAATAGTTAGCCGGCGGACTGTTCCCGGCGAACAAAGCATGTTCGCTTTCGCGGCGAACTGCGAACATATGCGATGTTCGATCCGCCCCCTATACTTTATCATTGAGCAAACTTTGACCCTGCATGTCACAGTCAGCAGACACATTCCAGCCAATCAGCATCATACCCTGCCTTCCAGACCCTTCTACCTCATGGACAGCAGCCATTTTGGAATCATAACTAACTTGCAGTCTTACTGAGAGGAGGGAGAGTGTAGGTGATGCTGATTGAATAGGGAAATCAATAGCTAGGCAAGTTTATTCAGTGTCCAGTGCAGTGCTGAAGGACTCATCAGATCTCTGCTGTAAACACAGCACCCCAAAAAGCCCTTTTTAGGGCTATAACATCATTTTTTTTGTTTTTTTTTCCTGTCTAATCTAACTTCATTTGCCTGTCTCCCTGCTAGCCCCTGCTAGCAAGTGTGTGTGTCAGGCTCACAACTTATACTGTGTGTGCACAGTGCAACCAATACAATCTTGTTTACTAGTTGTCTACTTTTAAAAAAACAAAACTTTTATTTTGTTGAATCTAAGTTCATTTTCCTGACCGCCAATCTAAGTTCATTTGCCTGACCGCTAGCCAGTGTGTGTGTCAGGCTTATAAGTATTGTGCCAAGTTCAACCAATCCAATCTAGTGGTGTACCAGCAGTCTACATTTAAAAAAACAATAATGTTATTTTCTTAAATCTAAGTTCATTTGCCTGACCGCCAATCTAAGTTAATTTGCCTGACCGCTAGCCAGTGTGTGTGTCAGGCTTACAAGTATTGTGCCAAGTTCAACCAATCCTATCTAGTGGTGTACCAGCAGTATACATTTAAAAAAACAATAATGTTATTTTCTTAAATCTAAGTTCATTTGCCTGACCGCCAATCTAATTTCATTTGCCTGACCGCTAGCCAGTGTGTGTGTCAGGCTTACAAGTATTGTGCCAAGTTCAACAAATCCAATCTAGTGGTGTACCAGCAGTCTACATTTAAAAAAACAAAACTTTTATTTTGTTAAATCTAAGTTCATTTGCCTGACCGCCAATCTAAGTTAATTTGCCTGACCGCTAGCCAGTGTGTGTGTCAGGCTTACAAGTATTGTGCCAAGTTCAACAAATCCAATCTAGTGGTGTACCAGCAGTCTACATTTAAAAAAACAATAATTCTATTTTCTTAAATCTAAGTTCATTTGCCTGACCGCCAATCTATGTTCATTTGCCTGAACGCTAGCCAGTGTGTGTGTCAGGCTTACAAGTATTGTGCCAAGTTCAACCAATCCAATCTAGTGGTGTACCAGCACACTAAATTAAAAAAACAACAACACTTTTTTTCTGTGTAATCGAATTTAATTTGCCTGCCTGCCAGCGCGTGTGTCTTAGGGTCACATCGTATACTGGGCCAATTGCCCAGTCAGTGCCACCACTCATATCTGGTGTAACACTCAGTAGTGCACATTTAAATAAATAATACAATTTTGACTGTAATACATTGAATAGCAGTTACTTGTCTGCAAGCGTCTGTGTCAGGCATACAGCGTCTACTCTGCCAACTTCTGCAAGTGCACAGTGCCACTCATATCTGTTGTCACAGTAGCTTGCACGCATAGTACCAATCTGTCAAAACCTGTAATGATGAATGAGGTCTAGAGTAGCCTGGTTCCCTTATCCTCTACAGGTTGAGACCTAATGTTTGGGTGACTCCAGACCAACACATGAGTACAAGCAGCACACAAACTCAAAGCCGCCATCCTCCGCCTGGTCCAGCGTCATCAGCCACATCAACCACTGCTGTCCTCCTTGCCCCCTCTCAACCATCCGCCACTCCGTCTCTCGCCTTGAGCAGTTCCTGCTCATCTGCCCATAGTCAGGTGCCTGTAAAGGACATGTTTGAGCGTAAGAAGCTAATGTCACAAAGTGCCCCAAATTTGAAGTGATACGACCAACCAAGCATCTTTTTCCATCTCCCGGTTCTAAAGATCCAGGCCTTATACACGCCCCCTGATAGGTGATGTAACAGGTATTAAACTGATAAGAGTAGTACTTACAAACACGCCACTCCTATCAGGTGGCACCTTTAATTGCACGTGCCGTGCCTTAAAAATTGAAGTGATACGACCAACCAAGCATCTTTTTCCATCTCCTGGTTCTAAAAATCCAGGCCTTATACACGCCCCCTGATAGGTGACGTAACAAGTATTAAACTGATAAGAGTAGTACTTACAAACACGCCACTCCTATCTGGTGGCACCTTTGATTGCACGTGCCGTGCCCCAAAATTGAAGTGATACGACCAACCAAGCATCTTTTTCCATCTCCCGGTTCTAAAAATCCAGGCCTTATACACGTCCCCTGATAGGTGACGTAACAGGTATTAAACTGATAAGAGTAGTACTACTTAACACACCTTATAATAATGCAGAGAGAGGCAACGCAGTGAGAGGAGTCTTAGTGATAGAGATAGAGAGGTGATTAAACAGTTCCACCTGTGACTACCAAAGCAGGAAACAGAACCACAGCACATAGAGTGATGCTGCTGACCTGTGGAGATACAGACACAGAGGACTGAAGGAAGTTATCTTCCATTTGTGGACATTACTAAACCTAATGTAAGCTTTTTATATTATTTTTTACTTTGTATTAAAACTTTATTGACCATACCTCTCTCTCCCTGATGACTGCATGCATAAAGCTGACTGCACACATAACCCTGCACAAGGAGAGCAGTGACAGGATCTGAGGGCCTGAATAATCTGACATAAATGTAAAGAGATAACCTACTTTTAAAGAACTTTCCTCACTTGTAAAACCTACTACCTTAGAGGAGCCTCTTTTCTCCTTGTCTATTTTTCAGCACTAAGGAAAAAGAAACTGATGATAAGCGCCAAGCATCTAAAGACACAATATATATATATATATATATATATATATATATATATATATATATATATATATATATATATATATATACACAGTATATATAATAATTAATAAATTACTTGATTATTCACGGCTGCTTCACTCTTCAATTATATATATATATATATATATATATATATATATATATATATATATATATATAGTGACAGAGTGCTCTTTCAGCGATCTTTGCGAGCCTCGCCTTTGGCACTCATCATGAGCCCCGCAATGAGCGGCTTCACCCCTCAATGCAGGCCTTGTCAACCCACAACTTCCGTGCTTCACAATGATCATCCTCGGCGATCATTGGTATCCCCGCAATGAGCGGCTTTGACGCTCATTGCAGGCTTTGTGAACCCACAATTTTCGTGCTACTGTCTACTGTACAAAGGTGCTCATTATAGGCCTCGTTAACCTGCAACTTTTGTGCTTGGGAATGCCATGTGTTTCTTTCAACCATCCTTTCAAAATATGGCTCAAATTCACTTGCAACCTCACTCCCGGGCTTCCTGGCTCTCCACCTGTGCTGTGTGTAAGTGTGTTATTATTTTTTATTATTATTTGGCAGTTTTTTTGTTGTTTTCGAGTTAAGCACTTGAAACTATTTTGGCCGTTAAATGAGTAAACTGTGTGCCTTGTGACAATCGGCAAAGTGCTTTGTTTTCTGTGGCTATCACGGTCATCGACATGAGCGCCTTCTGTGCTAATGTCTATGCTGTTTTAAAGTCCTGCGGGCCTCACGATGAGCGCTTGCGGCGCTCATTGCGAGGCCTGCAATGATCTCCAGTATTGTTCCACAGAAAATTACTGGGGAAGACAATGATTTGTTATAGAATTGCCTCTAGGCAAGCTTGGCCCAGAAGTCACTGGGCCATTATCAATTCCCCTTATTTATCTGGTGAAGCTCAGATAACTGACATTGTCATGGATGCAGAAAAGGCAAGGAATTATAAGGACTTGCAATTAGAGAATTGGAGTTACCAAAGATGTCAGAGCCCAGAGATTCCACTCATGACCGGAGGAATCTGGATTGTTATGCCAAATGTAGCTTCTAAAGCCAAGCGACTTCCCTGTCTTTTGGATAAATATGACAGTGATGTTGGTTGGGATCCTGAGAAGTTGCATGCTCATCTGTACTTAAGTGAAATGCTTATCTACCCAAGGTCCGACACTGCTCCCCTGTAGAGGGGTTGAGGAAGCAATCTAATGCAGAAGATAGTCAGGAATTAGTGATGGCAGAGAAAGCTCTGAAAACAACTAAAGAGCCATTGCCCCTGGAGCAAGATGATAAAATAAATGCTGATGATTTTGTGAACAAAGGTCAAAAAATATAGTGCATGATGTTGTCACTTACTGGGTGCAAAACTTACCTCAGTATGAAGGATGTTGATCAAGACATTGGAAAAGATTTGAACCCAAAACCCATGCTGAACCCTTGTGTACAAGAGCAATGAAAAGCCCTCCATAAGAAAACTGGACAGACCCATCAATCTGTACATGATGAATGCTCTCAAGGTGGAGGGTGATTGCAGCCAGGAAGAATATCCTGATTTGGATTTGGAAACTGGAATCCATACTAAAGTGAATGAAAAGGAAGATGAGAATCTGGAGATTGAACTAATGCAAGAGGAACCACCATCCCTCAGGGGACATACAAAGCAGAGCATAGACATGGGTCCCATTGAATTGGTGACAAATCACCGACATCTCTCTGCCTCATATAGCGATAATACAAAGAGGGAAAACAGCATAGAGATAAGCAGAGATGGTCTCCATTTCAATGAGATGTAAAAAGCCTGACATTGAAGACAGGAAAATTGCACCTTAAAGGAGATGTATCAAGATGATGCCAAATTATATTCCTGAATGAAGGAGACATGCATTTGGGTGTGACAATGTACCGTAATGTAAGTGGATACAGACGTCTATTTTGGAGAAGAGGAAGAGTACTCCCATGTATAAGCTGAAAAAAGCAAGTTGTGCCACACAATGGAAAACGGGAGGAGCGAGATTTCCTCACTAATGGTTTGTCTCAGAGAGAAGCAGAAATCTCCAATCCCAACTCTCAGCTACAACAGACAGAAGATTCCCTGAAGCAGTGTAATTGAACCATCCAGCAGCTTCTGGGGATTCCTCAGTAGTCCTGGTCCCTAAGAAGGACAGAACAACGCGCTTCTGTGTGGATTATAGTAAGCTAAATGAGAAAACTAAGACTGATGCTTACCCTACTCCTGGCATGGACGAGTAACTCGACAGCTTAGCAACTGCCACATACTTGACTACAATCGATCACTAAAAGGGGTATTGGCAGATTCCCCTTGCAGAGTGTGCTAGGGACAATTCGCTATTCATCACACTCTTTGTCCTCTTCCAGTTCACGTAATGCCATTCGGGATAATTAATGCCCCAACTACTGTCCAGAGGTTGGTAGACAGGCTTCTACAGGCATACCTTGATGATATAGCAATATTCAGCCCTTTTTTGGACAAACATCTCCCGCATATGATTCATTTAGAGGCAATCAGGGGAGCCAGGCTCAGTATCTGCCTACATTAGTGTCCATGAGCTCAGTTAGAGATACAGTACCTGGTCACCAGGAAGGTAGCGGACAGATTAGACCTGAACCAGTGAAGGTAGAAGGAATAGCTGCTTGCCCCACCCACTAAGCTAAAAAAGCATGTGATAGCTTTTGTTGGTACCCTAAAATATTACCGTAAATGTATTTTCTGTTACAGTGTCATTACCAAGCCTCTCATAGACCTTACCCGCAAGAAGATGCGACACATTGTGGAGTAGACACCCACTTGTGAGTCTGCTTCTGGCCTCTGCAAGCCACTCTGACCTGCTTCCCTGGTCTGTCTGCTTCTGACTAAAGTCACCCCTTCATTGTGTAGACTAGGGATATAAGCCTGTGTACTCCAAATTAGTGATGTCGCGAACAGCCGCAAATGTTCGCGAACCGGCGAACCTGGCGAACCGCCATAGACTTCAAAGGGCAGGCATATTTTAAAACCCACAGGGACTCTTTCTGGCCACCATAGTGATGGGAAAGTTGTTTCAACGGGACTAACACCTGGACTGTGGCATGCCGGAGGGGGATCGATGGCAAAACTCCCACGGAAAATTACATAGTTGATGCAGAGTCTGGTTTTAAGCCATAAAGGGCATAAATTACCGAACATTCCTAAATTGTTTAGAATAACGTGCTTTAAAACATTAGGTATGATGTTGTATCGATGAGGTAGTGTAAGGATTAGGCCCGATTCACAGTGACAGACCAAACTCCCCGTTTAACGCACCGCAAACAACAGTAAACAGTCAATTTGCACAATCGCAAACTCCCCATTTGCACAAGGTTGGATACCAAGCTAGCCATGTCCTGTTCCTTGTCCTCACAGATGTCATTGAAGGTCTCTTCCTCCACCAAGCCACCAAGGGTCCCCGAAAGGTGACAACAAGCCCCCTGGGACGCCTGCTGTGTTTGGCCTTTCACCTCCTCAAAGCCACCTTCCTCCTCTGACTCCTCTTCTTCAAACTCCTCTTACTGCATTGCCTCTCTCTGCATTATTATAAGGTGTGTTAAGTAGTACTACTCTTATCAGTTTAATACCTGTTACAGCACATATCAGGGGGCGTGTATAAGGCCTGGATTTTTAGAACCAGGAGATGGAAAAAGATGCTTTGTTGGTCGTATCACTTCAATTTTGGGGCACGGCACATGCAATCAAAGGTGCCACCAGATAGGAGTGGTGTGTTTGTAAGTACTACTCTTGACAGTTTAATACTTGTTACGTCACCTATCAGCGGGCGTGTATAGGGCCTGGATTTTTAGAACCGGGAGATGGAAAAAGATGCTTTGTTGGTCGTATCACTTCAATTTTGGGGCACGGCACGTGCAATCAAAGGTGCCACCAGATAGGAGTGGCGTGTTTGTAAGTACTACTCTTATCAGTTTAATACCTGTTACAGCACCTATCAGGGGGCGTGTATAAGGCCTGGATTTTTAGAACCGGGAGATGGAAAAAGATACTTTGTTTGTCGTATCACTCCAATTTTGGGGCACGGCACGTGCAATCAAAGGTGCCACCAGATAGGAGTGGTGTGTTTGTAAGTACTACTCTTGACAGTTTAATACTTGTTACGTCACCTATCAGCGGGCGTGTATAAGGCCTGGATTTTTAGAACCGGGAGATGGAAAAAGATGCTTTGTTGGTCGTATCACTTCAATTTTGGGGCGCGGCACGTGCAATCAAAGGTGCCACCAGATAGGAGTGGCGTGTTTGTAAGTACTACTTTTATCAGTTTAATACTTGTTACATCACCTATCAGGGTGCGTGTATAAGGCCTGGATTTTTATAACCGGGAGATGGAAAAAGATGCTTTGTTGGTCGTATCACTTCAATTTTGGGGCACGAAACGTGCAATCAAAGGTGCCACTAGATAGGAGTGGCGTGTTTATAAGTACTACTCTTATCAGTTTAATACCTTTTACAGCACCTATCAGGGGGCGTGTATAAGGCCTGGATTTTTTGAACCGGGAGATGGAAAAGGTTGCTTTGTTGGTCGTATCACTTCAATTTTGGGGCACGGCACGTGCAATCAAAGGTGCCACCAGATAGGAGTGGCGTGTTTGTAAGTACTACTCTTATCAGTTTAATACTGGTTACATCACCTATCAGGGGGCGTGTATAAGGCCTGGATTTTTAGAACCAGGAGATGGAAAAAGATGCTTTGTTGGTCGTATCACTTCAATTTTGGGGCACGGCACGTGCAACAAAGGTGCCACCAGATAAGAGTGGCGTGTTTTTAAGTACTACTCTTATCAGTTTAATACTTGTTACGTCACCTATCAGGGGGCATGTATAAGGCCTGGATTTTTAGAACCAGGAGATGGATAAAGATGCTTTGTTGGTCGTATCACTTCAATTTTGGGGCACTGCACGTGCAATCAAAGGTGCCACCAGATAGGAGTGGCGTGTTTGTAAGTACTACTCTTATCAGTTTAATACCTTTTACAGCACCTATCAGGGGGCATGTATAAGGCCTGGATTTTAGAACCGGGAGATGGAAAAAGATGCTTTGTTGGTCGTATCACTTCAATTTTGGGGCACGGCACGTGCAATCAAAGGTGCTACCAGATAGAAGTGGCGTGTTTGTAAGTACTACTCTTTTCACTTTAATACTTGTTACGTCACCTATCAGGGGGCGTGTATAAGGCCTGGATTTTTAGAACCAGGAGATGGAAAAAGATGCTTTGTTGGTCGTATCACTTCAATTTTGGGGCACGGCACGTGCAATCAAAGGTGCCACTAGATAGGAGTGGCGTGTTTATAAGTACTACTCTTATCAGTTTAATACCTTTTACAGCACCTATCAGGGGGCGTGTATAAGGCCTGACTTTTTTGAACCGGGAGATTGAAAAAGATGCTTTGTTGGTCGTATCACTTAAATTTTGGGGCACGGCACGTGCAATCAAAGGTGCCACCAGAAAGGAGTGGCGTCTTTTTAAGTACTACTCTTATCAGTTTAATACTTGTTACGTCACCTATCAGGGGGCGTTTATAAGGCCTGGATTTTTAGAACCGGGAGATTGAAAAAGATGCTTTTTTGGTCGTATCACTTAAATTTTGGGGCACTGCACGTGCAATCAAAGGTGCCACCAGATAGGAGTGGTGTGTTTGTAAGTACTACTCTTATCAGTTTAATACCTGTTACAGCACCTATCAGGGGGCGTGTATAAGGCCTGGATTTTTAGAACCGGGAGATGGAAAAGGTTGCTTTGTTGGTCGTATCACTTCAATTTTGGGGCACGGCACGTGCAATCAAAGGTGCCACCAGATAGGAGTGGCGTGTTTGTAAGTACTACTCTTATCAGTTTAATACTGGTTACATCACCTATCAGGGGGCGTGTATAAGGCCTGGATTTTTAGAACCAGGAGATGGAAAAAGATGCTTTGTTGGTCGTATCACTTCAATTTTGGGGCACGGCACGTGCAACAAAGGTGCCACCAGATAAGAGTGGCGTGTTTTTAAGTACTACTTTTATCAGTTTAATACTTGTTACGTCACCTATCAGGGGGCATGTATAAGGCCTGGATTTTTAGAACCAGGAGATGGATAAAGATGCTTTGTTGGTCGTATCACTTCAATTTTGGGGCACTGCACGTGCAATCAAAGGTGCCACCAGATAGGAGTGGCGTGTTTGTAAGTACTACTCTTATCAGTTTAATACCTTTTACAGCACCTATCAGGGGGCATGTATAAGGCCTGGATTTTAGAACCGGGAGATGGAAAAAGATGCTTTGTTGGTCGTATCACTTCAATTTTGGGGCACGGCACGTGCAATCAAAGGTGCCACCAGATAGGAGTGGCGTGTTTGTAAGTACTACTCTTTTCAGTTTAATACTTGTTACGTCACCTATCAGGGGGCGTGTATAAGGCCTGGATTTTTAGAACCAGGACATGGAAAAAGATGCTTTGTTGGTCGTATCACTTAAATTTTGGGGCACGGCACGTGCAATCAAAGGTGCCACCAGATAGGAGTGGCGTGTTTGTAAGTACTACTCTTTTCAGTTTAATACTTGTTACGTCACCTATCAGGGGGCGTGTATAAGGCCTGGATTTTTAGAACCAGGAGATGGAAAAAGATGCTTTGTTTGTCGTATCACTTCAATTTTGGGGCACTGCACGTGCAATCAAAGGTGCCACCAGATAGGAGTGGCGTGTTTGTAAGAACTTCTCTTATCAGTTTAATACTTGTTACGTCACCTATCAGGGGGCGTGTATAAGGCCTGGATTTTTAGAACCGGGAGATGGAAAAAGATGCATTGTCGGTCATTACATTAGCTTCTTACGCTCATGCATGTCCTTTACAGGCACCTGACTATGGGCAGATGAGCAGGAACTGCTCAAGGCAAGAGACGCAGTGGCGGATGGTTGAGAGGGGGCAAGGAGGACAGCAGTGGTTGATGTGGCTGATGATGCTGGACCAGGAGGAGGATGGCGTCTTTGTGTTTGTGTGCTGCTTGTACTCATGTGTTGGTCTGGAGTCACCCAAACATTAGGTCTCAACCTGTAGAGGATAAGGGAACAAGGCTACTCTAGACCTCATTCATCATTACAGTTTTTGACAGATTGGTACTATGCGTGCAAGCTACTGTGAGAACATATATAAGTGGCACTGTGCACTTGCAGAAGTTGGCAGAGTAGACGCTGTAGGTCTGACACACACGCTTGCAGACAACTAACTGCTATGCACAGTAGAAAAAAATGTTTTGGTTTTAAATGTACACTACTGTTACACCAGATATGAGTGGTGTGTTAAGTAATACTACTCCTATCAGTTTAATCCCTGTTATGTGCCTTTTTTGGGGGTTTGGTTGTTGAAGCCACAGTGCACCGCCAGAGGCAAGAAAAATTAGGCATGTACACATGCCTGAAAAATTAGGTATTGTTGATCTTGATCTGATTCAACGCCCCAGCCCCGCATACCCACACTCAGAGATTGAGGGGGGGACCTGAGAAGGCCACGGGCTGGAGATATAAAGGGGGGCCATCCCAAATAAGCACACAAGCGGGGACAAAGGTAGTGAAGGGGACATAGAGGCCCATGGACTGACGGTCGCCATCTTGGCAGGAAAAGGGCCCAGCAATTAAGCCAAACTGACCCAGCACAGGCAGCTACTTGAGTCAAATGCTGTACAATTACACCTTAATAAAACTGAAACATGCAGCAGCAGGGATTCTAAACGGCCACACATGGACAAGGAGGCTAACAGCCCCCACAGTCTCTGCACCACTCTTTTTAACAGATAACCCAAGGGGCTAACCAGGAACCTTGCCCACAAAAAAAAAAGCAGAATTTTATTGGAGGAATTATTAGTGTCTTTACCCCCCAAGAGAGGACATAATATTCGGTATCTTTAGACAACCTGATGGCCAAACCTCCTTTAGCCCCAATGCTATCCAAGAAACATTTCAAAACTTCTATCAGACCATATATTCATCCCAATCCCGCTGCAGCGGATTTGACATAGAGTCCTTCCTACTACAGCAAGAAGTCCACAAAATACCTGTACCTCAATTGGACAGCTTGAACCTAGACATATCCCAAGAGGAATTTAAATCTAGAATCCAAGATCTTAAATTTGGCAAGTCCCCAGGGCCAGACGGTTTTACTCATCTGTACTATAAGAAATGTTAGCCCTTGCTACCCCCGCACCTAACATCTTTGTTTAACGCTATACTAAATGGAGAACCTATGCCCCCTTAATTTAATCAGGCCGACCTCATAGTCTTTCCAAAAGAGGGTAGGGACCCTTTAGAGGATAAAAATTATCACCCCATACCCCTGATAAATGTGGATGTCAAGATCCTAGCTAAAATTATGGCCAAATGAATATCTAATTTTTTACTGGACTAAATACACAAGGACCAAACGGGGTTCATTCCTTTCAGAGAGGCAGGAGATAATGTTAGGAGGGTTCTGAACGCCCAGTTCTTGGCTCAACACTATAACAACCCAGTTTGCCCTCTAGTCCTAGACATAGAGAAGGCTTGTGTTACGGTGGAATGGTCATATATGTACAAAATGCTAGATAAGTTAGGATTTGAGAGACGCTTTCTCAACCTGCTCAGAAGGAACTACGACTCACCAGTAGCTAACTTAAAGATACCAGGGGACCATAAGGCCAAAATCCAAGTACAGAGCGGGACCAGGCAGGGATGCCACTCTCCCCACTGCTCTTTGCTCTTGCCATTGAACCCCTAGTGCAGGCAATCAGAACCAACCATGCCATCCAGGGGGTTCAAGTAGGACACCATCAGTTTGTGTTCACTTTTCGCGGACGATATGCTTTGCACCCTGACCAAGCCCCTTCTCTCCATACCAGCACTCATGTCCACTATAAAAGACTTCAGTTAAATCTCGGGCCTCCAATCCTTGCAAAAGGATATTTCTCTTTCAATGGAATCCTGCTTACTGGGGATACACATAAAAAAACTTATCTCAATCCTAGAACAAGATATTCCAATTAATGGCTTTAGCATTCAAAATTCACATAGCTACCCGGGCCCGGATGGATTTACAAATCTCTATTACCAAACTTTTATGACTTGTTATTACCCCACTTAGCCACACTTTTCAATCAAATTTTAGAAGGCTCTCCCATGCCACAAGAACTAAACCATGCAAATATGATATGTTTCCCGAAAGAACGACGAGACCCATTAGAACTTGAAATTTACTGCCCCATATCACTCCTAAACGGGGATATAAAATTTTTGGCCAAATTAATGGCAAACAGGATTTCGCGATTTCTCCCCTCCATAATCCATAAAGACCAAACAGGGTTTATCCCCCATAGACAAACGGGGGACAATATCAGACGGACACAAAATTTAATCTCATGGTCATCCCTACATCAAATACCCACATGCCTTTTGGCGTTAGATATAGAAAAGGCCTTTGATACGTTGGAATGGCCTTATTTAAAAGCAGTATTACAGAAATTTGGGTTTGCAGGCAAATTTATGAACTTGATAGATACATACTACAAATCCCCGTCAGCCAGATTAAAACTCCCGGGAGATCGCTTACAACACATAAGGATTCAAAGGGGAAAAAACAAATTTTTAGATTCATTTGGAATCATAAAGCCCCGAGGATCTCAAAAAATAATATGTATAGACCAAAAGGGAAAGGGGGCCTATCGTGCCCGAATCTCAAACTGTATTACAAGGCAGCACAGCTGGCTTTCATTCCTCTGGCGCATTCTCCCACACATCAGCCGCTCTGGGTATTTATGGAAAATGTAAGCATGTCACCTTATACATGGGATACAGTAATCTGGATTCCAGGCCTGTATACTTTTTTGACAAATTTGAAAAACCTGTTGATTAAGCACTCATTAAAAATATGGACGGAGATGAACTGGACACAAAAACTGGACACTCGGGTATTAGATCTTACCCCTATCGTACCCAATCCCCACTTTAAGATACATCTTCCGGAAAGCTCTCTCAGTTGGTGGAAGTCTCAGAACCGACTAAGGGTTGGTCCATGGTGGCATGAGGACAAAATAATGACCTTTGAGCGGGTGAGAGATAGACAATTTACCCCTAACTGAACACTATAATTTTTGATGAATACATCATTTTATATATACGACTAGCAAATTGCCCGTCACAAAATGACGGCCATGAAATTGTAAGTGAGCTAATGGTGTTTGGTGTATAATAATCAAATTAATAATAGATTAATAAATTAATATAGTTTACCTATTTTGAAGTAATATGTGCTGGAAACATTGTGTTGAAGAGCTGGCAATCTGTTTTGATGTTGCTGCAGCATTAGTGGTGTGGAGCTGCTGTGTAAGCGTGATGAATGTGTGGAGTGTAATAGTGTGCATGCGTGAGCCGAAACCGTTAGCGTAGCTGTGTACTTCCGCATTGTATAAGTTATTGTTATAAAATGGCGGCTAATGTGTGGTATGCGTCTTAGCGGAAGATCTGTAGCTGTTTTGTGGTGTTTTGCGTGTTTCTGGTGGTGTTTTGCGTGTTTAGAGTCCTGTAGCCTCGTTTTCGTTTTGTTCGGCGGCCATTTTTTCTCTCGCTTAGAGATTTTTTTTGTGTCTTAACTCTTTTATTTTGAGTTAAATTGAGGTGTAACTTCATTTTTTGAGGTCCTGGATGCTCCCTCTTGCTGTAGGTAAGCTTTTTATGTATGTGTTGTGTGTATTTATTGTGTTTTTCATTTTTTCATGTCCGCGGGTTCCGGCCGTTTTTTGCGAGGTCGTAATTGGTTGTAACGTGTCTTGTACTTTTTTGCAAGGGCCGCAGTTGCTAGCAGCGCTCCTTGCCAGCAACTGAGGCCCTCGCTTCGCGAGGCCCTCAATTGCTGGCATGGAGCGCCTTTGGCGCTTCTTGCCAGCAACTGCGGCCCTCGCTTCGTGAGCCCGCAAGCGTTAGCGACAACTCACAACTATATATGTGAAACTGTACAGATTACCAATAATTGCCAACAATAAGTTGTAGCCCCACTCTGCTCTATTAGATACATGATCCCACAGTGTGAGTGGGTATAACCACATACAGGTCACTCTGTCTCTGGTGTCTCTCACCTATCTTCTCCTCCGTCACCATGACCAGTTCCCAGGCCACTGTGTTGTGTGTGGGGAAACAGTGCGATCATCACTGGGAGGCGGGGAGAGCAGCTACGGAGGGCAGCAGAGAGAGGGACAGGGGAGGGACAGAGGGAGACAGGAGAGGGGCAGAGGGAGACTGGGGAGGGGGCAGAGGGAGACTGGGGAGGGGGAAGAGGGAAACAGGGAGGGACAGAGAGGGAGACTGAGGGCCGCAGTTGCTGGCTGCGGGGCACATTAAGAGGTGAGGGGGGTGACACCTGGCTCCTGCGGGTCCCAGGGGGCTCCAGGCTGCTCTTTTTCCCACAAGACCTCCTCCAGGAAGCTGCTCTCCTCCTGCTGGAGGGCCTGGCGGCTCACGGGAGGGCAGCTCCGGGTCCTTCTCACTCACATCCCGATCCTCACAGCCCATGGCGGCACCGGTCACTGTGCTGTGTGTGGGGACACAGTGGGATCATCACTGGGAGGCGGGGAGAGCGGCCACGGGGGGCAGCAAAGAGAGGGACAGGGGAGGGACAGAGGGAGACGGGGAGGGGCAGAGGGAGACTGGGGAGGGGACAGAGGGAAAAAGGGCGGGACAGAGAGGGAGTCTGAATGCCGCAGTTGCTGGCTGCGGGGCACACTCAGAGGTGAGGGGGTGACACCTGGCTCCTGCGGGTCCCAGGGGGCTCCAGGCTGCTCTTTTTCCCACCAGACCTCCTCCAGGAAGCTGCACTCCTCCTGCTGGAGGGCCTGGCAGCTCACGGGAGGGCAGCTCCGGGTCCTCCTTACTCACATCCCGATCCTCACAGCCCATGGCGGCACCGGTCACTGTGCTGTGTGTGGGGACACAGTGGGATCATCACTGGGAGGCGGGGAGCGCGGCCAAGGGGGGCAGCAAAGAGAGGGACAGGGGAGGGACAGAGGGAGACAGGGGAGGGGCAGAGGGAGACTGGGGAGGGGACAGAGGGAAACAGGGCGGGACAGAGAGGGAGCCTAAATGCCGCAGTTGCTGGCTGCGGGGCACACTCAGAGGTGAGGGGGGTGACACCTGGCTCCTGCGGGTCCCCGGGGACTCCAGGCTGCTCTTTGTCCCACCAGACCTCCTCCGGGAAGCTGCTCTCCTCCTGCTGGAGGGCCTGTCCCGGTGGCTCACGGGAGGCAAGCTCCGTGTCCTCCTCACTCACATCCCGATCCTCAGCCCATGGCGGCAGCGGTCACTGTGCTGTGTGTGGAGACACAATGTGATCATCAGGTGTGAGAGAGACACAGCATGTCACAACTATATATGTGATAAGTGGTAGGGGAACCCCCCAAAGAAACACCTGGCTACTCAAAAAATTTAGGAATTCCCCCTTTCAGCCTGGTATTATTAGCCTCATGTATGAACTATTTAATGAAAACTCATGGGCAAACAAACCAGACTATACCAAAGCCTGGGAGAGGGATTTGGGCACCGAGTTGGCAGACAGCACATGGGATAAAAGTTGGCGAGGCTTAAGTAGGGGATCTTTAAATTATAGTCTGCTTGAGACTTCAATAAAGGTCCTACACAGGACATATATTACTCCTTTTAAGCTAAATAAATGGGATCCAAAACGGAGCAGCTCATGTTTTAGGAACAGTGGTAATGAGGCTACATTTATTCATGTCTGGTGGGAGTGTTCGGCAGTCATAAGACTATGGAAAGAAACATGCTTACTAGCTTCTAAAATGTTTAAGATTCAGATTTCTGCTAATATAGAAAACTGCATGCTGGGTGTTCCGAATGTCTGTCTCTTGCCCGCTCAAAATAGGCTATTAAAGTTCATCATGTTGGCCACAAAGAACCATATAGCCAGACAATGGAAATCGGATACCCTATACTTTCAGATGGTTAAAAATAAATTAAACTTTATCCTTATAAATGAACGCCTTACTCATTTAGTAGACAACTCCATGGATACATTTTGAGATATATGGTCTCCGTGGCTGCAATTAAGGGATAGCATATCATCTGGAGACAATTAAAGAAATTTTGGTCCGGAATAGGGGCTCCCCTAAATGGGAGAGGATATTCTCAAGAGAACGGGATGGATGGAGGTGTGTGTGGATCCATAGAGGGGCGGAGGAGGGAGGTAAGTGCTATATTTTACATCATATTTATGTAAAAAAGGAGGATGTTTGTGGACCTTTCCCAACATGTTAAATGTTAAAACTAGTTTTTTCCCAATTATAGTCGGATTCAAGACTTAAAGGGAATCAACTTAAAACAAACTGAATTAAAGCTATATTAATAACTGAAAAGTAAAAAAAATATATATATTTTTAGGCTACAGGTACAACCAAATCCAGATAACATACTAGCCCTGGCTATGGTATAACTCCAACATTATGGAATGGAAAGGGGTAAACTGAGAATTAATAGAGATAAGGTAACTCAGTGATGTAGTAACATGTATGGATATATATGTAACATGGAAATGGTTGTTTGAATATGATATATTACCTGACCTAATAAAATATTTTTTTAAAGAAAAAATACACATAGCTAGTAGTTGGAAAACCCCAAATTAAAACTTTCAGGAATTAATAAAAAAAATCAACTATTTACTGCTCAACGAGAGATTAAACCATGTAGTCTTGGATAGAATGACCCAGTTCCAGACAATTTGGGATCCCTGGATAACATCCCCATTTAGTGCCCCCCTAATATAATAAAACATTTGTTAATGGTTGAAGCGACTCGGGGGGGAAGGACCGAAGTGGGGGAGCCCTGGAGGAGACCCTTCAGAAGCAACCGGCGGCAAAATCATCCAAGGAAAGGAGAGGTCGCCTACTGAAGCCTGCCCTAGGGTAACCCAAGGGCGATTGAGCAGGTTAAATAATAAGCTACTGCTGGAGTGATGATAGATAATAGGACTTTGGTGTTAACTGCTGATATACTCTTTACTATTGTCTGTTTTACCATGGCTTAGGTTTCTCTTAAAAATTGGAATCACAGTAAAAAAAAAGAAAATGTATTAACCAAAAAAGTAAAAATAAGAAGGCCTAGCCAGCTAATTTTAACAAAATGTCTTCATTGTAAATATGTATTTTTGCACAACTGTTGTGTTATGCAAGACTGTTCAATATGCTTTCTTTTTCATTACATGCCATATGTCTTCTGACATAAAAATTTTAATACAAAAATTAGGTATTGTTGCAGCCACTGCTGTTGCAGCGGCCAGAAAAATTGACCTTTCTTCCCCAGGCAGAAAGTGCCATAAAACATTGCGTCTTCTTGAACCCTAGTTGGTGGCGGATAAGTCACGCAAGTCATCCGGCATTCACAGATAACATACAGCCGAAGGCAGCTCATCTCATCAGGCCTTCGGGATCCATCCCTCATTCATCTTTATAAAGGTGAGGCAATCTAGACTTTTTTGCCCTGGGCGACTTCTCTTCTCGGTGACAAAACCTCCTGCTGCACTGAAGGTCCTTTCTGACCGGACACTTGAAGCGTGGCAGGCCAGAAGTTCAATTGCAAATTGGGATAGCTCAGGCCACAGGTCTAGCCTGTATACCCAGTAGTCAAGGGGTTAATCTCTACTCAGAGTGTCGATATCTGCAGTTAAGGCGAGGTAGTCTGCTACCTGTCGAGCAAGTCGTTCTCTGAATGTGGATCCCGAAGGGCTGTTGCGATGCATAGGACTGAAAAAGGTCTGCATGTCCTCCATCAACAACACGTCTTTTAAATGTCCTGTCCTTGCCGGCGTGGTCGTGGAGGGAGCATTACTTTCTTCTCTTCCCCTATTATATTGCCCTTGTGCTGTGACATCACCCTTATATGCTGTGTATAGCATACTTGTTAATTTGTTTTGGACCTGCTGCATCCTTTCTGACTTGCGGTAATTTGGTAACAAATCAGGCACTTTCTGCTTATACCGGGGGTCTAGTAGCTTGCACACCCAGTACAGGTCGTTCCCCTTCAGCCTTTTTATACGAGGGTCCTGCAACAGGCACTACAGCATGAAAGACCCCATTTGCACAAGGTTGGATGCCGAGCTACCCATGTCCCGTTCCTGGTCCTCAGTGATCTCGCTGAAGATATGTTCTTCCCCCCAGCCTCGTACAACACCACGGGTACCAGATAGGTGACAAAGAGCACCCTGGGATACTTGTTGTGATTGGTCTTTCTCCTCCCCCTCAAAGCCACATTCCTCCTCTGACTACTCTTCCTCACAATCCTCTTCCAGAGTTGCCGCAGGTCCAGCAAGTGATGCTGATAAGGCTGTTTCTGGTGGTGTTGGTGACCACAACTCTTCCTCTTCCTCGTCACACTCATCTACGGCCTGATCCAGCACTCTTCGCAGGGCATGCTTCAGGAAGAAAACAAATGGTATGATGTCGCTGATGGTGCCTTCGGTGCGACTGACAAGGTTTGTCACCTCCTCAAAAGGATGCATGAGCCTACAGGTATTGCGGATGAGCGTCCAGTAACGTGGCAAAAAAATCCCCAGCTCCGCAGAGGCTGTCCTTGCACCCCGGTCATACAAATACTCGTTAATGGCTTTTTCTTGTTGAAGCAGGCGGTCGAACATTAGGAGTGTTGAATTCCAATGTGTGGGGCTGTCACAAATCAAGCGCCTCACTGGCATGTTGTTTCGCCGCTGGATATCTAAAAAGTGCGCCATGGCCGTGTAGGAACGCCTGAAATGGCCACACACCTTTCTGGCCTGCTTCAGGACGTCCTGTAAGCCTGGATACTTATGGACAAAGCGTTGTACGATCAGATTACACACATGTGCTATGCACGGCACATGCTTCAACTTGCCCAAATTCAATGCCGCCAACAAATTTCTTCCATTGTCACAAACCACTTTGCCAATCTCCAGATGGTGCGGAGTCAGCCATTGATACACCTGTGCGTTCAGGGCGGACAGGAGTGCTGGCCTGGTGTGACTCTCTGTTTTCAGGCAAGTCAACCCCAAGACGGCATGACACTGCCGTATCCAGGATGTGGAATAGTATCTGGGGAGCTGTTGATGTGGAGCAAGATGCAGCAGCAGAAGAGGACTCAGCTGAGGAGGTTATGGAAGAGGATGGAGTAGGAGCAGTAGAAGAGGTGGCAGCAGGCCTGCCTGCAAGTCGTGGCAGTGTCACCAACTCCTCTGCAGAGCCACGCATTCCATGCTTGGCAGGCGTCATCAGGTTTACCCAATGCGCAGTGTAGGTGATATACCTGCACTGACCATGCTTTGCAGACCAGGTATCAGTGGTCAGATGGACCCTTGCCCCAACACTGTGTGCCAGAGATGCCTTTACTTCCTTTTGCACAATCGAGTACAGGTTGGGGATTGCCTTTTGGGCAAAGAAATTTCAGCCGGGTTCCTTCCACTGTGGTATCCCAAACGCTAAAATGTTTTTGAACGCCTCAGACTCCACCAGCTTGTATGGTAAAAGCTGGTGGGCTAAGAGTTCAGACAAGCCAGCTTTCAGATGCCGGGCAAGGGGTGACTTTGTGGCATTTGCTTCTTACGCTCAAACATGCCCTTGACAGACACCTGACTGTGGGGAGATGAGCAGGAACAGCAAGAGGCGAGAGACAGAGTGGCGGATGGTTGGGGGGGGGGCAAGGAGGACAGCAGTGGTTAACGTGGATGAAGATGCTGGACCAGGAGGAGGATGGCGGCTTTGAGTTTGTGTGCTGCTTGTACTCATGTGTTGATCCTATTGGCGTTTGTGATGTGACATCATGTGCCTTCGCAAAGCAGTTGTACCTAGGTGGGTGTTGGACTTCCCACGACTCAGTTTCTTTTGGCACAGGTTGCAAATGGCATCGCTGTTTTCAGAGGCAGACACACACAAAAAATGCCACACTGCTGAGCTCTGCGGTGACAGCATTCTGGTGGTGGCAACAGCATGCGTTGATTGGCGTGATGTCTGGCTGACCCCGGGTGCTGATGCATGCTGTCTGACTGTGCCACTAGCTCGTTGCGATGACCTCCCTCTGCTTCCAACTCGTCTCCTCCTCCTCTCTGTCTCCCCATCTGAACTTTCCCCCTGTTCTTCTTCTCTTCTAGCGGGCACCCACGTGACATCATCATCACCCACCTCACTTGTATCTGACAACTCAACAAAGGAAGCAGCAGCGGGTACACCAACATCATCACATCGTACGTACATGTGTGTACTGCTGCCTGACTGAGGCATATCCCTGTTATCTACATCCTCTGGCAATAATGGTTGCGCATCACTCATTTCTTAAAAACTGATGTGTAAATAACTAGTGTTGGTGGTGGCGGCAGGCAGGCGAGTGGTAACTTGAGAGTTGCCCGAAGCTAAGCTGGAGGAAGATGGTGCGTCAATGTTCCAAGCGGAAGCTGTAGAAGATTGGGTGTCCTGTGTTAGCCAGTCAACTACGTCCTCTGAACTTTTCAATTTCAGGGTAACTGGCCTCTGAACACTGTGCATTATTGTAGGGCCAAAGGGAATCACAGCAACACGACCACGACGTGGGGTGTCCTGCCTCTGCCTGGCATTTTTTTTCCGATTAGTTGTACTATGCGTGCAAGCTACTGTGATTGGATTGGTTGAACTTGGCACAATACTTGTAAGCCTGACACACACACTGGCTAGCGGTCAGGCAAATGAACTTAGATTGGCGGTCAGGCAAATGAAGTTAGATTTAAGAAAATAAAATTATTGTTTTTTTAAATGTAGACTGCTGGTACCCACACTAGATTGGATTGGTTGAACTTGGCACAATACTTGTAAGCCTGACACACACACTGGCTAGCAGTCAGGCAAATGAACTTAGATTGCTGGTCAGGCAAATGAACTTAGATTTAAGAAAATAAAATTATTGGTTTTATAAATGTAGACTGCTGGTACCCCAACTAGATTGGATTGGTTGAACTTGGCACAATACTTGTAAGCCTGACACACACACTGGCTAGCGGTCAGGCAAATGAACTTAGATTGGCGGTCAGGCAAATGAAGTTAGATTTAAGAAAATAAAATTATTGTTTTTTTAAATGTAGACTGCTGGTACCCACACTAGATTGGATTGGTTGAACTTGGCACAATACTTGTAAGCCTGACACACACACTGGCTAGCAGTCAGGCAAATGAACTTAGATTGCTGGTCAGGCAAATGAACTTAGATTTAAGAAAATAAAATTATTGGTTTTATAAATGTAGACTGCTGGTACCCCAACTAGATTGGATTGGTTGAACTTGGCACAATACTTGTAAGCCTGACACACACACTGGCTAGCGGTCAGGCAAATGAACTTAGATTTAAGAAAATAAAATTATTGTTTTTTTACATGTAGACTGCTGGTACCCCAACTAAATTGGATTGGTTGAACTTGGCACAGTGTATTTTAACATTATGAGAAACATGTTCTGTAAACTAAATAAAAATCATTTTAGGAGGTTAAGACAAAAAGAAACCGGATGGGGGGATACCGAGCAGAGCACACCATCTACAGCCCACTGGGAGACAAACTCATCCATTCCCCCAGTGGACAAAGCCAGGTGGTACTCTGCCCGGATACGGGAGCGCACCAGCACCCGGAACATGGCCTCAGGTGACAAGGGAACCCCCCCTATCAAACACTGCTTCCTGGACTTATATATAGCCAATTTGGCTAATGCCAGGAGCAGGTTGACGAGGAGGTCCCTGGCCTTATTGCCCCGGGACACTGGGCGCCCAAAAATAAAAATGTGAGGGGAGAAATGCAGCCAGAACTGCAGGAGGAGGCCCCTCAAGAGTGACAAGAGGGGCTGCAGTCTGGCGCAACTAAAATAAATATGATACACGGACTCTCCCTTGCCACAGAATGGACAAGTGGAGGGAGAGTCTGTGAATTTAGCTACTCTCCCGTGCTCAGTGCACCATGGAGCACTTTCCAACTCAAGTCCCCGGTGGGTCGTGGAACTAAATCAGAATAAAGTTTCCTCCACCGGGGCCTCTTGCCCTCGTCAGCTGGTAGGACCTGCCTCCAGATGGTATCGGGACGGGTCACGAGGGCAAGGAAGTGCACTGTATGGAGCACGAGAGAATATAAGCTCTTCCTCGGCATGCCGCGAAAGCATGCCGAGGGTATGTCCCTCAACTTTGAGAGGTTGGGGACAGGAGGAGCCTGAAGGGAAACACGGGGCTTGTGTCCAATGCAAACAGCCGGAGCAGGGGTGTTGAAAGGTGCATGTGACACTCCGGCCTGCAAAGCCCCGCGAAGGAAGGTGCGCGAGTCGGGGGAGATGGCATCCCTAATCTCCTGGAGCAAGCGCCCTGAGACTTTGGGCGTCACTTATCCCAAACGGAGCGCAAGCTCCTGGGGTGACACCCAATCAGAAAGCCCGTATTCCAGGAGATCCCCGACTAGGGTCATCCGTGCATGACTAAGGCGGCGGATGATACAGGGGGACTGTAACATTGGAGCCCCCACTGCTGGATTAAATAGCAGGGTCTCCGTAAATATTTCATCCCCAAAAGGCACACCCTGCCTGGTCACGGAGACCATGCTCCAGGCCTTGAGGGTTTCCTGGTAGTATGCCGGCAACACCGAGAGGTCTCTCCCAAACCCCTCGGGCCTGATCAGAAATAATTGCCGGTCATACCCCAGGTTGCGCAACTGGCGATAAAAGCTGGATGCCAGTGCGCACCACTGCGGAGAGGGATCTGCATATAGGTATCTCTGCAGGTACTGAAGGCGGAAGGTGGACAACTGGGAGCACACACAAACTACTCCCTGTCCATCCTCCACCAAAGGCAGACTTGCCACCCCTGCAGAGACCCAATGCCTTCCCATCCAGAGGAAATCTAACAAATTCCTCTGGATATTGGTGACAAACTCGGGGGTCGGACTCAGACAAATCAGCTGGTGCCAGATCTGGGAAGCCACCAGCTGATTCACCACCAGATATTTAATGACATCTGCCTCCCACGTGATGTCACGAAACGTGGGAGGCAAAGAGTCTACCTGTAAATTACCCTCTAAAAGGCCTGTGCATTTGGACCAGTTGATCTGAGCGGAGGAGGCAGCTGAATATACCTCCTGGCACTGTTTTGCCAGCTCAAGATCAACTGGATCCTGGGCCACGAGGAGCACATCGTTAGCATAAGCTGAAAGGACAATCCGCATGACTGGATCTTTTAGCACCAGCCCTGTGAGCCTTTTCCTCAGTAGGCAGAGGAAAGGCTCGATGGCCAGTGCATATAACTGTCCAGAAAAGGGACATCCTTGACGCACCCCTCGTCCAAATACCAAAGGTGCTGTTAGGGACCAATTGATTTTAAGTAAACACTCTGCAGAGGCGTACAGCGTTCTTATAAAGCCCACAAACTGTGGGCCAAAGCCGTACGCTTGCAGAGTGGCTATGAGGTAACCATGGTCCACCCTGTCAAACGCCTTCTCTTGATCTAAAGAGAGAAAGGCGAGTGACAGACCAGTCCTGCGAGAATAATGCAATAGATCCCGGACCAGAAAGATACTATCAAAGATAGTCCGGCCCGGGATCGCATAGGACTGGTCAGGGTGAACGAATTCTGCCAGCAGAGACCCAAGTCTAAGCGAGATGGCTTTAGCTACAATCTTGTAGTCTGTGCTGTGCAGAGAGACCGGTTACCAGTTCTTAATAAGCCGGAGATCCCCCTTTTTGGGCAGCAGGGCAAGTACTGCCCTGCGACAAGACAGGGGCATCTCCCCAGTCTCCAGGGCTTCCCCAAGGACCAGATGGAAATCAGGTCCCAGAGTGTCCCAGAAAAATTGGAAAAACTCTGCAGTCAGTCCGTCCAGTCCTTCAGACTTCTCACAGGACATGGCACGGAGGGCTTCAGAGAGCTCTTGAAAAGATAGTGGTATATCAAGCCGCTCTCTTACACCCTCACTGACTGTGGGGAGCCCCTCCCATAGCACCCTGCAGGCGTCTGGAGAAATGGGATCCGGAAAGTAAAGATCTTTATAAAAGTTCCGGGCTCTGTCCCGGATACTCTCCGGATCTGTAAGGGAGGCACGGTCTTCATCTAGAAGACAGGTGATGTGCCTACTGTTACCCCCCTTTTTCTCCAGTGAGTAGAAGAGGCGCGAGCCGCGGTCTAGATCTTTGAGAAAACCTAAGCGGCTGCGCACGTATGCCCCCTTGGCCTGGTGTCGTTCCAGGTCACAGAGGACACCCTTCCTCTCTACATACTCGCTCTGCAGGGATTGGTCCCTACAAGTGAACAGCCTCTGTTCCAGATGGAGTACCTCCCCCCGGAGTGACTCCAACTCAGCTTCGTGTTGCCCACTCGCACCCTTGGTATATTCCTGACACAGAAGTCGCAAATGAACCTTGCCACGTCCCACCACAGTTTTAACGTGGCAAAGTCCCCCTTGCAACCTCTGCACTCCGTCCAAAACTCCCAGATCAATGTCACGAGCCCCTGGTCCTTCAACAAAGCATTGTTGAAGTGCCAATTGGTGGCTCGTGGCGCTGTTGGCGTTAGCGCCACCGTCACAGACACACAGTTGTGGTCTGTGAACGGAGCCAGCCTAATGGCACAAGAACCGACTCGTGACATATAGTGACTAGATATATTTAGTCTGTCGATCCGGGAGTGGGACACCAGACCGGCTCTCACCCTGACGTAGGTGAAACCGTCTGATGCCCCTGGGTTCTGCTCTCGCCAGATGTCCTCCAGGGAGAAGCGGGCGATGATCTCCCGCAGCGCTGACGCAGAAGGCGGGTACGGCTCTGGACTATTCCGGTCCAGAGCGTCGAGGGTGCAATTGAAATCACCCCCGAGTACCAAACACTCATCTGCGTCAACCGTCTCCAAAAACTGGGACAGTCTGGCGAGGAACCTCAATCTCTCGGGCCCTCCAGCAGGGGCATATATATTAACTAGGTTAATAATGCTACCCTGCTCTCGGACCCGGAGGTGGATTAAACGGCCTGGGATAACAGCTTTCACAAGCAGCAGCTCTGGCTGAAAAGACTCTGAGAACAGGGTCACCACTCCACATGACGCCGATGTGAAGTGGCTGAAGAAGACCCTGCCTCTCCATTCCAGTTGCCACGAGGCCTCAGCCTCTGGAGTGGTGTGAGTTTCCTGCAGGAAGCTCACAGAGTACCCTCCCTGATATAAATAGGAGAGTACCTGGAACCTGCGGAAACTGTCTTGACAGCCATTGGTATTTAGCGTGCTGATGTGCAAAGCCATTACTGCGTGTCAGGAATTGTGCGTTCCTCAGACCCTTGAGACTGCTGATAGGACACGCACATTTTATAGAATTTCCGGACGCGGAGATGCTCCGCAGTCCCAGAATTCTTGGCCCTAGTGCTGACCACTAGATATTGCTGGAGAGAGTGGAGAATAAACGACATATTCTTCCACCTCTCCAAGGCCAGCCGCACCTTCCTTTTCTTTTGTCCATGAAGGGTGCTCTCAAGGAATAGATCTATTTCCTTGACAGGGATAACCCACCCAGAATCTGATGTTCCTTCTAGTGGGTCACCCCTGGGCTCCTCTTGGCTGAGGGCTTTTACTCCATCCTCCCCGGCTGGAGTCAGTTTCCTCAGCTTTATTCTCAGGGACCCCCTCTTAGATGATACAGAAGGAGTCCCTTTAGCACCCTTCAAGGTAAATAATGGACCCTTGGATTGCTGCTGCACCCCTGTAGCTTCAGGAGTGCATTCAGGGGTAGCTGGCTGGACAGCAGTGGCTGGCATGGCTTCCTTAATGGAAGCCTTGGAGGCTTTATATGCCTCCTCTGCCAGTTCCCCGCTGCTTGCTCCAGCTTGGGAAATGGCACCGATGTTAGGGTCAGTTGGACGGCTTGAGGAAGGTAGACAGCACTCCCATGATGTTAACAGAAAACCTGTTTTATCACCCTCCCCCATTTCCACTTCCCCTTGTGCCACATCCCCCCTGACAGACAAATCCATGGGGTCCTGAATGGGGGTCATGGCCTATATTCCCCCCCTCCAGTAGTGACTCGGCCTGGGGCTCTAACAAAGCCCGAGGTACGTCACTAGAGAGTGACACTGGAGGAGGAGACTGACTGGTGCCCTTGAAGCTCAGCACCTCAGGGACACTGACTACCCATTCAGCAGGGACTTTGTTGGGACCCCCCTCAAAGGCCAGAGGCAGAACCTGATCTTTCTTGTCTACCCCTGCCTCACTTGGGAGACCCTCTTGCCCCTGCTTTTCCTCCAGACCCTTTTCCACATTAACCCCTATAGGGTCTGGAGAGAGAGATGTGTGGTCTGGCACCGGCTGGCTGAGCTTAATAACCGGGCCAGACAATGTCACCGGATGAGGAGGAGATGTTTTGTTCCTCTTCTTGCTTTTAGAGGGAGGTGCTCCACTATAGAGCACTTTCCACTTATCAGCAACCTCCCTGTTGGTTTTATGCTTCCTCTTCCTGGGGACGTCACTCCTGGAAGAGGAGCTGCCACTAGCTGCCTCCCCTGCAGAGGGCTTATTATCCCTCTGCTTACACTGTGCCCCCACACTAACTGATGTAATTATGGTGGGGGCAGATTGGGACTTGGTAGATGCAGCTGTGACACTGGGAGGACCGGTGACATTCTTCCCCCTTTTCCCCGTGTCTGCAGTCTTGCTGGAGACCACAGACACAGATGGCTTTTTTGGGGAAGAAGGGGGTTTGGAGGCCGTGGTGGTGGCTTGAGGAACGGCCTCCTTGCCTGAGCTCTGTAGGGGGGGCTATGACCCTTGAGGTCCCCGCTGTTATGGGCTCAGCGGGGATGGGTGCCGTACTGACGGAGGTGCCATTTGCTGGGGCTGGGGCATGCTGCTTTACATTAGGACAATTCCTACGTGTATGCCCCAACCCCTTGCAATGATAGCACTGCACCTCCGTAGTGCTGTAAAAAATCCTGTACAGCACCCCCTCAAATGGAACCCCAAAAGACCCCTCTATGTTTTCTGCGCCCTGAGGCAGGCACATTTGTACCTGCCTCTTGAAAGAGAGCACATGACAAAGTGCTCTCTCTCTGCACCCCAGGGGAATTTTAATAAATGGTGTTTTTACTTCCCCTAGGGTTAGCAGGTGGGGGCGCAGGAGGGAGTCTGGTAGGAAGGGGGGCACATTAGAGAGTGTTACTTTTGTGCCCAACCCTTCCAGGGGTTCTATTGGGACATATAATCCCCCCACTGTGATGCCTCTCTGTATAAGAATGTGTGCAGCAGCCAGAGTACGGGTAAAGAAAACTGCTTTCCCGTACATTTTGCTGGCTGCTACTATAACAGAGGGGCTGATGACATTAGCTGCAGCACGCAGATAGATATCAATGCTGTAGACCCCAGACATCTGACATTTAACCCCATGCTTCCTGGTGATCTGCCCCTCAGCCCCAGCGGTGGTATTACTGGGGCCAGCAGAAACCACCTGTGACCAGGTATTAGCCACAGGGGTAGGTCTGCTGGCAGAACCACCAGGAGCTGGGGCTGCCTTATCTGCCTGGGGCCTATGCTGTGCAGTGCTGCAGCTAGGATTTTCAGGGGCCATTATTCCCCCTTTTGACCCCTGAGGCTTCTTAATGGTCTTATCCCTCATGTTTAGACCCTTTTTTTTTTTAGTTTATTTGTTTTATTTATTTTTATTTTTTGTTTTATGATTTATAACTGTTTTCTTTTTTTAAAAATATAAAAGTGTGAAAAAGAAACAAAAAGACAAAACTAAGGGAGACAAAACTAAGGGAGAGAGAGAGATAATGCTTAGCAGTGGAAGGGTTAATGGCCTGTTGCAAGGTGTTGCTAATTGCAACAACACAGAGAACACAGAGGCTTTTTAACCCCTCTGTGTCTCTGTGTCAGATGTAAAAAAAAAGCCTTTAAACAAAAAACTTCAAATTGTTTTCCCCCCCACTGCCTACAAAGATGTTACTCGTCTTCTCTCCCCCCAAAACATAAAACCCAACACCAAACAAACAAAACTTTAACAAAACCTGAAAAACTTTTAAAAAAAGTCAAAGTAAAAAAAGCTCCTGGAGTGAAGGTGAAGTGCTAAGGGAGGGGTAGGGCAAAGTATCCAGGAGACAGCTCACTCTCCTGGGATAGAGAGCTGAGCCTGACTCCCAGAAAACTAAAACTTAAATTAAACTAATAAAAATACCACAAAAACTCCCAAAAATGAACAACACCGTGCACAAAGTGCTTATAAACAGAAAGGTGTTAAAATAAAACTTGTATTTGAGGGACTAAGACCCTAAAAAGCCTTTTGTTTAGAGCTCATGCATGCACACAACATGCTCTCTGAGAACTTGGCACAGTCCTTGTAAGCCTGACACACACACTAGCTAGCGGTCAGGCAAATGAACTTAGATTGGCGGTCAGGCAAATGAACTTAGATTTAAGAAAGTACAATTATTTGTATTTTACATGTAAACTGCTGGTACCCCAACTAGATTGTATTGGTTGAACTTGGCACAATACTTGTAAGCCTGACACACACACTGGCTAGCGGTCAGGCAAATGAACTTAGATTGGCGGTCAGTCAAATGAACTTAGATTTAAGAAAATAAAATTATTGTTTTTTTACATGTAAACTGCTGGTACCCCAACTATATTGGATTGGTTGAACTTGGCACAGTACTTGTAAGCCTGACACACACACTGGCTAGCGTTCAGGCAAATGAACTTAGATTGGCGGTCAGGCAAATTAACTTAGATTTAAGAAAATAAAATTATTGTTTTTTTAAATGTAGACTGCTGGTACCCCAACTAGATTGGATTGGTTGAACTTGGCACAATACTTGTAAGCCTGACACACACACTGGCTAGCAGTCAGGCAAATGAACTTAGAATGCGGTCAGACAAATGAACTTAGATTTAAGAAAATAAAATTATTTCTATTTTACATGTAAACTGCTGGTACCCCAACTAGATTGGATTGGTTGAACTTGGCACAATACTTGTAAGCCTGACACACACTGGCTAGCGGTCAGGCAAATTAACTTAGATTGGCAGACAGGCAAAGTAACTTAGATTTAAGAAAACAAAATTATTGTTTTTTACATGTAAACTGCTGGTACCCCAACTAGATTGGATTGGTTAAACTTGGCACAATACTTGTAAGCCTGACACACACACTGGCTAGCAGTCAGGCAAATGAACTTAGATTACGGTCAGGCAAATGAACTTAGATTTATGAAAATAAAATTATTTGTATTTTACATGTAAACTGCTGGGACCCCAACTAGATTGGATTGGTTGAACTTGGCACAGTACTTGTAAGCCTGACACACACACTGGCTAGCGGTCAGGCAAATGAACTTAGATTGGCGGTCAGGCAAATGAACTTAGATTTAAAAAAGTACAATTGTTTGTATTTTACATGTAAACTGCTGGTACCCCAACTAGATTGTATTGGTTGAACTTGGCACAATACTTGTAAGCCTGACACACACACTGGCTAGCGGTCAGGCAAATGAACTTAGATTGGCGGTCAGGCAAATGAACTTAGATTTAAGAAAATAAAATTATTGTTTTTTTACATGTAAACTGCTGGTACCCCAACTATATTGGATTGGTTGAACTTGGCACAGTGTATTTTAAAATGATGAGAAAAACATGTTCTGTAAACTAAATAAAAATCATTTTAGGAGGTTAAGAGAAAAAGAAACCGAATGGGGGGATACCGAGCAGAGCACACCATCTACAGCCCACTGGGAGACAAACTCATCCATTCCCCCAGTGGACAAAGCCAGGTGGTACTCTGCCCGGATACGGGAGCGCACCAGCACCCGGAACATGGCCTCAGGTGACAAGGGAACCCCCCCTATCAAACACTGCTTCCTGGACTTATATATAGCCAATTTGGCTAATGCCAGGAGCAGGTTGACGAGGAGGTCCCTGGCCTTATTGCCCCGGGACACTGGGCGCCCAAAAATAAAAATGTGAGGGGAGAAATGCAGCCAGAACTGCAGGAGGAGGCCCCTCAAGAGTGACAAGAGGGGCTGCAGTCTGGCGCAACTAAAATAAATATGATACACGGACTCTCCCTTGCTACAGAATGGACAAGTGGAGGGAGAGTCCGTGAATTTAGTTAAGTACTCTCCCGTGCTCAGTGCACCATGGAGCACTCTCCAACTCAAGTCCCCGGTGCGTCGTGGAACTAAATCAGAATAAAGTTCCCTCCACCGGGGCCTCTTGCCCTCGTCAGCTGGTAGGACCCGCCTCCAGATGGTATCGGGACGGGTCACGAGGGCAAGGAAGTGCACTGTATGGAGCACGAGAGAATATAAGCTCTTCCTCGGCATGCCGCGAAAGCATGCCGAGGGTATGTCCCTCAACTTTGAGAGGTTGGGGACAGGAGGAGCCTGACGGGAAACACGGGGCTTGTGTCCAATGCAAACAGCCGGAGCAGCTCCTTGAATATTTCATCCCCCAAAGGCACGCCCTGCCTGATCACGGAGACCATGCTCCAGGCCTTGAGGGTTTCCTGGTAGTATGCCGGCAACACAGAGAGGTCTCTCCTAAACCCCTCGGGCCTGATCAGAAATAATTGCCGGTCATACCCCAGGTTGCGCAACTGGCGATAAAAGCTGGATGCCAGTGCGCACCACTGCGGAGAGGGATCTGCATATAGGTATCTCTGCAGGTACTGAAGGCGGAAGGTGGACAACTGGGAGCACACACAAACTACTCCCTGTCCACCCTCCACCAAAGGCAGACTTGCCACCCCTGCAGAGACCCAATGCCTTCCCATCCAGAGGAAATCTAACAAATTCCTCTGGATATTGGTGACAAACTCGGGGGTCGGACTCAGACAAATCAGCCGGTGCCAGATCTGAGAAGCCACCAGCTGATTCACCACTAGAGTCCGCCCCCTAAGGGAAAGCATTTTTGCTAGACCCCTCCATCGTCCCAGACGAGAGAGGACACTGCCCTCTAACTCCCTCCAGTTGTCTGGGACGGAAGCGTCTGCAGCGGACAGGTAGACCCCCAGATATTTAATGACATCTGCCTCCCACGTGATGTCACGAAACGTGGGAGGCAAAGAGTCTACCTGTAAATTACCCTCTAAAAGGCCTGTGCATTTGGACCAGTTGATCTGAGCGGAGGAGGCAGCTGAATATACCTCCTGGCACTGTTTTGCCAGCTCAAGATCAACTGGATCCTGGGCCACGAGGAGCACATCGTCAGCATAAGCTGAAAGGACAATCCGCATGTCTGGATCTTTTAGCACCAGCCCCGTGAGCCTTTTCCTCAGTAGGCAAAGGAAAGGCTCAATGGCCAGTGCATATAACTGTCCAGGCAAGGGACATCCTTGACACACCCCTCGTCCAAATACCAAAGGTGCTGTTAGGGACCAATTGATTTTAAGTAAACACTCTGCAGAGGCGTACAGCGTTCTTATAAAGCCCACAAACTGTGGGCCAAAGCCGTACGCTTGCAGAGTGGCTATGAGGTAACCATGGTCCACCCTGTCAAACACCTTCTCTTGATCTAAAGAGAGAAAGGCGAGTGACAGACCAGTCCTGCGAGAATAATGCAATAGATCCCGGACCAGAAAGATACTATCAAAGATAGTCCAGCCCGGGATCGCATAGGACTGGTCAGGGTGAACCAATTCTGCCAGCACAGACCCAAGTCTAAGCGAGATGGCTTTAGCTACAATCTTGTAGTCTGTGCTGAGCAGAGAGACCGGTCGCCAGTTCTTAATAAGCCGGAGATCCCCCTTTTTGGGCAGCAGGGCAAATACTGCCCTGCGACAAGACAGGGGCATCTCCCCGGTCTCCAGGGCTTCCCCAAGGACCAGATGAAAATCAGGTCCCAGAGTCTCCCAGAAAAATAGGAAAAACTCTACAGTCAGTCCGTCCAGTCCTGGAGACTTCTCACAGGACATGGCACGGAGGGCTTCAGAGTGCTCTTGAAAAGACAGTGGTATATCAAGCCGCTCTCTTACACCCGCACTGACTGTGGGGAGCCCCTCCCATAGCACCCTGCAGGCGTCTGGAGAAATGGGATCCGGAGAGTAAAGATCTTTATAAAAGTTCCGGGCTCTATCCCGGATACTCTCCGGATCTGTAAGGGGGGCACTGTCTTCATCTAGAAGACAGGTGATGTGCCTACTGTTACCCCCCTTTTTCTCCAGTGAGTAGAAGAGGCGCGAGCCGCGGTCTAGATCTTTGAGAAAACCTAAGCGGCTGCGCACGTATGCCCCCTTGGCCTGGTGTCGTTCCAGGTCACAGAGGACACCCTTCCTCTCTACATACTCGCTCTGCAGGGATTGGTCCCTACAAGTGAACAGCCTCTGCTCCAGATGGAGTACCTCCCCCCGGAGTGACTCCAACTCAGCTTCGTGTTGCCCACTCGCACCCTTGGTATATTCCTGACACAGAAGTCGCAAATGAACCTTGCCCACGTCCCACCACAGTTGTAACGTGGCAAAGTCTCCCTTGCAACCCCTCCAGTCCGTCCAAAACTCCCGGATCAATGTCACGAGCCCCTGGTCCTTCAACAAAGCATTGTTGAAGTGCCAATAGGCGGCTCGTGGCGCTGTTGGAGTTAGCGCCATCGTCACAGACACACAGTTGTGGTCTGTGAACGGAGCCAGCCTAATGGCACAAGAACCGACTCGTGACATATAGTGACTAGATATATATAGTCTGTCGATCCGGGAGTGGGACACCAGACCGGCTCTCACCCTGACGTAGGTGAAACCGTCTGATGCCCCTGGGTTCTGCTCCCGCCATATGTCCTCCAGGGAGAAGCGGGCGATGATCTCCCATAAGGCTGACGCAGAAGGCGGGTACGGCTCTGGACTATTCCGGTCCAGAGCGTCGAGGGTGCAGTTGAAATCACCCCTGAGTACCAAACACTCATCTGCGTCAACCGTCTCCAAAAACTGGGACAGTCTGGCGAGGAACCTCACTCTCTCGGGCCCTCCAGCAGGGGCATATATATTAACTAGGTTAATGATGCTACCCTGCTCTAGGACCCGGAGGTGGATTAGACGGCCTGGGATAACAGCTTTCACAAGCAGCAGATCTGGCTGAAAAACTCTGAGAACAGGGTCACCACTCCACATGACGCCGATGTGAAGTGGCTGAAGAAGAACCTGCCTCTCCACTCCAGTTGCCACGAGGCCTCAGCCTCTGTAGTGGTGTGAGTTTCCTGCAGGAAGCTCACAGAGTACTATCCCTGATAAAAATAGGAGAGTACCTGGAACCTGCAGAAACTGTCTTGACAGCCATTGGTATTTAGCGTGCTGATGTGCAAAGCCATTACTGCGTGTCAGGAATTGTGCGTTCCTCAGACCCTTGGGACTGCTGATAGGACACGCACATTTTATAGAATTTCCGGACGCGGAGATGCTCCGCAGTCCCAGAATTCTTGGCCCTAGTGCTGACCACTAGATATTGCTGGAGAGAGTGGAGAATAAACGACATATTCTTCCACCTCTCCAAGGCCAGCCGCACCTTCCTTTTCTTTTGTCCATGAAGGGTGCTCTCAAGGAATAGATCTATTTCCTTGACAGGGATAACCCACCCAGAATCTGATGTTCCTTCTAGTGGGTCACCCCTGGGCTCCTCTTGGCTGAGGGCTTTTACTCCATCCTCCCCGGCTGGAGTCAGTTTCCTCAGCTTTATTCTCAGGGACCCCCTCTTAGATGATACAGAAGGAGTCCCTTTAGCACCCTTCAAGGTAAATAATGGACCCTTGGATTGCTGCTGCACCCCTGTAGCTTCAGGAGTGCATTCAGGGGTAGCTGGCTGGACAGCAGTGGCTGGCATGGCTTCCTTAATGGAAGCCTTGGAGGCTTTATATGCCTCCTCTGCCAGTTCCACCGCTTCTTGCTCAGCTTGGATGGCACCGATGTTAGGGTCAGTGGACGGCTGAGGAGGGTAGACAGGCTCTCCCATGATGTTAACAGGAAAACCTGTTTTATCACCCTCCCCCATTTCCACTTCCCCTTGTGCCACATCCCTCCTGACAGACAAATCCATGGGGTCCTGAATGGGGGTCATGCCTATATTCCCCCCCTCCAGTAGTGACTCGGCCTGGGGCTCTAACAAAGCCCGAGGTACGTCACTAGAGAGTGACACTGGAGGAGGAGACTGACTGGTGCCCTTGAAGCTCAGCACCTCAGGGACACTGACTACCCATTCAGCAGGGGCTTTGTTGGGACCCCCCTCAAAGGCCAGAGGCAGAACCTGATCTTTCTTGTCTACCCCTGCCTCACTTGGGAGACCCTCTTGCCCCTGCTTTTCCTCCAGACCCTTTTCCACATTAACCCCTATAGGGTCTGGAGAGAGAGATGTGTGGTCTGGCACCGGCTGGCTGAGCTTAATAACCGGGCCAGACAATGTCACCGGATGAGGAGGAGATGTTTTGTTCCTCTTCTTGCTTTTAGAGGGAGGTGCTCCACTATAGAGCACTTTCCACTTATCAGCAACCTCCCTGTTGGTTTTATGCTTCCTCTTCCTGGGGACGTCACTCCTGGAAGAGGAGCTGCCACTAGCTGCCTCCCCTGCAGAGGGCTTATTATCCCTCTGCTTACACTGTGCCCCCACACTAACTGATGTAATTATGGTGGGGGCAGATTGGGACTTGGGAGATGCAGCTGTGACACTAGGAGGACCGGTGACATTCTTCCCCTTTTTCCCCGTGTCTGCAGTCTTGCTGGAGACCACAGACACAGATGGCTTTTTTGGGGAAGAAGGGGGTTTGGAGGCCGTGGTGGTGGCTTGAGGAACGGCCTCCTTGCCTGAGCTCTGTGGGGGGCTATGACCCTTGAGGTCCCTGCTGTTATGGGCTCAGCGGGGATGGGTGCCGTACTGACGGAGGTGCCATTTGCTGGGGCTGGGGCATGCTGCTTTACATTAGGACAATTCCTACGTGTATGCCCCAACCCCTTGCAATGATAGCACTGCACCTCCGTAGTGCTGTAAAAAATCCTGTACAGCACCCCCTCAAATGGAACCCCAAAAGACCCCTCTATGTTTTCTGCGCCCTGAGGCAGGCACATTTGTACCTGCCTCTTGAAAGAGAGCACATGACAAAGTGCTCTCTCTCTGCACCCCAGGGGAATTTTAATAAATGGTGTTTTTACTTCCCCTAGGGTTAGCAGGTGGGGGCGCAGGAGGGAGTCTGGTAGGAAGGGGGGCACATTAGAGAGTGTTACTTTTGTGCCCAACCCTTCCAGGGGTTCTATTGGGACATATAATCCCCCCACTGTGATGCCTCTCTGTATAAGAATGTGTGCAGCAGCCAGAGTACGGGTAAAGAAAACTGCTTTCCCGTACATTTTGCTGGCTGCTACTATAACAGAGGGGCTGATGACATTAGCTGCAGCACGCAGATAGATATCAATGCTGTAGACCCCAGACATCTGACATTTAACCCCATGCTTCCTGGTGATCTGCCCCTCAGCCCCAGCGGTGGTATTACTGGGGCCAGCAGAAACCACCTGTGACCAGGTATTAGCCACAGGGGTAGGTCTGCTGGCAGAACCACCAGGAGCTGGGGCTGCCTTATCTGCCTGGGGCCTATGCTGTGCAGTGCTGCAGCTAGGATTTTCAGGGGCCATTATTCCCCCTTTTGACCCCTTAATGGTCTTATCCCTCATGTTTAGACCCTTTTTTTTTTAGTTTATTTGTTTTATTTATTTTTATTTTTTGTTTTATGATTTATAACTGTTTTCTTTTTTTAAAAATATAAAAGTGTGAAAAAGAAACAAAAAGACAAAACTAAGGGAGACAAAACTAAGGGAGAGAGAGAGATAATGCTTAGCAGTGGAAGGGTTAATGGCCTGTTGCAAGGTGTTGCTAATTGCAACAACACAGAGAACACAGAGGCTTTTTAACCCCTCTGTGTCTCTGTGTCAGATGTAAAAAAAAGCCTTTTAAACAAAAAACTTCAAATTGTTTTCCCCCCCACTGCCTACAAAGATGTTACTCGTCTTCTCTCCCCCCAAAACATAAAACCCAACACCAAACAAACAAAACTTTAACAAAACCTAATAAACTTTTAAAAAAAGTCAAAGTAAAAAAAGCTCCTGGAGTGAAGGTGAAGTGCTAAGGGAGGGGTAGGGCAAAGTATCCAGGAGACAGCTCACTCTCCTGGGATAGAGAGCTGAGCCTGACTCCCAGAAAACTAAAACTTAAATTAAACTAATAAAAATACCACAAAAACTCCCAAAAATGAACAACACCGTGCACAAAGTGCTTATAAACAGAAAGGTGTTAAAATAAAACTTGTATTTGAGGGACTAAGACCCTAAAAAGCCTTTTGTTTAGAGCTCATGCATGCACACAACATGCTCTCTGAGAACTTGGCACAGTCCTTGTGAGCCTGACACACACACTAGCTAGCGGTCAGGCAAATGAACTTAGATTGGCGGTCAGGCAAATGAACTTAGATTTAACAAAGTAAAATTATTTGTATTTTACATGTAAACTGCTGGTACCCCAACTAGATTGTATTGGTTGAACTTGGCACAATACTTGTAAGCCTGACACACACACTGGCTAGCGGTCAGGCAAATGAACTTAGATTGGCGGTCAGGCAAATTAACTTAGATTTAAGAAAATAAAATTATTGTTTTTTTAAATGTAGACTGCTGGTACCCCAACTAGATTGGATTGGTTGAACTTGGCACAATACTTGTAAGCCTGACACACACACTGGCTAGCAGTCAGGCAAATGAACTTAGAATGCGGTCAGACAAATGAACTTAGATTTAAGAAAATAAAATTATTTCTATTTTACATGTAAACTGCTGGTACCCCAACTAGATTGGATTGGTTGAACTTGGCACAATACTTGTAAGCCGGACACACACTGGCTAGCGGTCAGGCAAATTAACTTAGATTGGCAGACAGGCAAATTAACTTAGATTTAAGAAAACAAAATTATTGTTTTTTACATGTAAACTGCTGGTACCCCAACTAGATTGGATTGGTTAAACTTGGCACAATACTTGTAAGCCTGACACACACACTGGCTAGCAGTCAGGCAAATGAACTTAGATTGCGGTCAGGCAAATGAACTTAGATTTATGAAAATAAAATTATTTGTATTTTACATGTAAACTGCTGGGACCCCAACTAGATTGGATTGGTTGAACTTGGCACAGTGTATTTTAAAATGATGAGAAAAACATGTTCTGTAAACTAAATAAAAATCATTTTAGGAGGTTAAGAGAAAAAGAAACTGAATGGGGGGATACCGAGCAGAGCACACCATCTACAGCCCACTGGGAGACAAACTCATCCATTCCCCCAGTGGACAAAGCCAGGTGGTACTCTGCCTGGATACGGGAGCGCACCAGCACCCGGAACATGGCCTCAGGTGACAAGGGAACCCCCCCTATCAAACACTGCTTCCTGGACTTATATATAGCCAATTTGGCTAATGCCAGGAGCAGGTTGACGAGGAGGTCCCTGGCCTTATTGCCCCGGGACACTGGGCGCCCAAAAATAAAAATGTGAGGGGAGAAATGCAGCCAGAACTGCAGGAGGAGGCCCCTCAAGAGTGACAAGAGGGGCTGCAGTCTGGCGCAACTAAAATAAATATGATACACGGACTCTCCCTTGCCACAGAATGGACAAGTGGAGGGAGAGTCCGTGAATTTAGCTAAGTACTCTCCCGTGCTCAGTGCACCATGGAGCACTCTCCAACTCAAGTCCCCGGTGGGTCGTGGAACTAAATCAGAATAAAGTTCCCTCCACCGGGGCCTCTTGCCCTCGTCAGCTGGTAGGACCCGCCTCCAGATGGTATCGGGACGGGTCACGAGGGCAAGGAAGTGCACTGTATGGAGCACGAGAGAATATAAGCTCTTCCTCGGCATGCCGCGAAAGCATGCCGAGGGTATGTCCCTCAACTTTGAGAGGTTGGGGACAGGAGGAGCCTGAGGGGAAACACGGGGCTTGTGTCCAATGCAAACAGCCGGAGCAGGGGTGTTGAAAGGTGCATGTGACACTCCGGTCTGCAAAGCCCCGCGAAGGAAGGTGCGCGAGTTGGGGGAGATGGCATCCCTAATCTCCTGGAGCAAGCGCCCTGAGACTTTGGGCGTCACTTATCCCAAACGGAGCGCAAGCTCCTGGGGTGACACCCATTTAGAAAGCCCGTATTCCAGGAGATCCCCGACTAGGGTCATCCGTGCATGACTAAGGCGGCGGATGATACAGGGGGACTGTAACATTGGAGCCCCCACTGCTGGATTAAATAGCAGGGTCTCCGTGAATATTTCATCCCCCAAAGGCACGCCCTGCCTGGTCACGGAGACCATGCTCCAGGCCTTGAGGGTTTCCTGGTAGTATGCCGGCAACACCGAGAGGTCTCTCCCAAACCCCTCGGGCCTGATCAGAAATAATTGCCGGTCATACCCCAGGTTGCGCAACTGGCGATAAAAGCTGGATGCCAGTGCGCACCACTGCGGAGAGGGATCTGCATATAGGTATCTCTGCAGGTACTGAAGGCGGAAGGTGGACAACTGGGAGCACACACAAACTACTCCCTGTCCACCCTCCACCAAAGGCAGACTTGCCACCCCTGCAGAGACCCAATGCCTTCCCATCCAGAGGAAATCTAACAAATTCCTCTGGATATTGGTGACAAACTCGGGGGTCGGACTCAGACAAATCAGCCGGTGCCAGATCTGAGAAGCCACCAGCTGATTCACCACTAGAGTCCGCCCCCTAAGGGAAAGCATTTTTGCTAGACCCCTCCATCGTCCCAGACGAGAGAGGACACTGCCCTCTAACTCCCTCCAGTTGTCTGGGACGGAAGCGTCCGCAGCGGACAGGTAGACCCCCAGATATTTAATGACATCTGCCTCCCACGTGATGTCACGAAACGTGGGAGGCAAAGAGTCTACCTGTAAATTACCCTCTAAAAGGCCTGTGCATTTGGACCAGTTGATCTGAGCGGAGGAGGCAGCTGAATATACCTCCTGGCACTGTTTTGCCAGCTCAAGATCAACTGGATCCTGGGCCACGAGGAGCACATCGTCAGCATAAGCTGAAAGGACAATCCGCATGTCTGGATCTTTTAGCACCAGCCCTGTGAGCCTTTTCCTCAGTAGGAAGAGGAAAGGCTCAATGGCCAGTGCATATAACTGTCCAGAAAAGGGACATCCTTGACGCACCCCTCGTCCAAATACCAAAGGTGCTGTTAGGGACCAATTGATTTTAAGTAAACACTCTGCAGAGGCATACAGCGTTCTTATAAAGCCCACAAACTGTGGGCCAAAGCCGTACGCTTGCAGAGTGGCTATGAGGTAACCATGGTCCACCCTGTCAAACGCCTTCTCTTGATCTAAAGAGAGAAAGGCGAGTGACAGACCAGTCCTGCGAGAATAATGCAATAGATCCTGGACCAGAAAGATACTATCAAAGATAGTCCGGCCCGGGATCGCATAGGACTGGTCAGGGTGAACCAATTCTGCCAGCACAGACCCAAGTCTAAGCGAGATGGCTTTAGCTACAATCTTGTAGTCTGTGCTGAGCAGAGAGACCGGTCGCCAGTTCTTAATAAGCCGGAGATCCCCCTTTTTGGGCAGCAGGGCAAGTACTGCCCTGTGACAAGACAGGGGCATCTCCCCGGTCTCCAGGGCTTCCCCAAGGACCAGATGGAAATCAGGTCCCAGAGTCTCCCAGAAAAATTGGAAAAACTCTACAGTCAGTCCATCCAGTCCTGGAGACTTCTCACAGGACATGGCACGGAGGGCTTCAGAGAGCTCTTGAAAAGATAGTGGTATATCAAGCCGCTCTCTTACACCCTCACTGACTGTGGGGAGCCCCTCCCATAGCACCCTGCAGGCGTCTGGAGAAATGGGATCCGGAGAGTAAAGATCTTTATAAAAGTTCCGGGCTCTATCCGTGACATATAGTGACTAGATATATATAGTCTGTCGATCCGGGAGTGGGACACCAGACCGGCTCTCACCCTGACGTAGGTGAAACCGTCTGATGCCCCTGGGTTCTGCTCTCGCCAGATGTCCTCCAGGGAGAAGCGGGCGATGATCTCCCGCAGCGCTGACGCAGAAGGCGGGTACGGCTCTGGACTATTCCGGTCCAGAGCGTCGAGGGTGCAATTGAAATCACCCCCGAGTACCAAACACTCATCTGCGTCAACCGTCTCCAAAAACTGGGACAGTCTGACGAGGAACCTCAATCTCTCGGGCCCTCCAGCAGGGGCATATATATTAACTAGGTTAATAATGCTACCCTGTTCTCGGACACGGAAGTGGATTAAACGGCCTGGGATAACAGCTTTCACAAGCAGCAGCTCTGGCTGAAAAGACTCTAAGAACAGGGTCACCACTCCACATGACGCCGATGTGAAGTGGCTGAAGAAGACCCTGCCTCTCCATTCCAGTTGCCACGAGGCCTCAGCCTCTGGAGTGGTGTGAATTTCCTGCAGGAAGCTCACAGAGTACCCTCCCTGATATAAATAGGAGAGTACCTGGAACCTGCGGAAACTGTCTTGACAGCCATTGGTATTTAGCGTGCTGATGTGCAAAGCCATTACTGCGTGTCAGGAATTGTGCGTTCCTCAGACCCTTGAGACTGCTGATAGGACACGCACATTTTATAGAATTTCCGGACGCGGAGATGCTCCGCAGTCCCAGAATTCTTGGCCCTAGTGCTGACCACTAGATATTGCTGGAGAGAGTGGAGAATAAACGACATATTCTTCCACCTCTCCAAGGCCAGCCGCACCTTCCTTTTCTTTTGTCCATGAAGGGTGCTCTCAAGGAATAGATCTATTTCCTTGACAGGGATAACCCACCCAGAATCTGATGTTCCTTCTAGTGGGTCACCCCTGGGCTCCTCTTGGCTGAGGGCTTTTACTCCATCCTCCCCGGCTGGAGTCAGTTTCCTCAGCTTTATTCTCAGGGACCCCCTCTTAGATGATACAGAAGGAGTCCCTTTAGCACCCTTCAAGGTAAATAATGGACCCTTGGATTGCTGCTGCACCCCTGTAGCTTCAGGAGTGCATTCAGGGGTAGCTGGCTGGACAGCAGTGGCTGGCATGGCTTCCTTAATGGAAGCCTTGGAGGCTTTATATGCCTCCTCTGCCAGTTCCACCGCTGCTTGCTCAGCTTGGATGGCACCGATGTTAGGGTCAGTGGACGGCTGAGGAGGGTAGACAGGCTCTCCCATGATGTTAACAGGAAAACCTGTTTTATCACCCTCCCCCATTTCCACTTCCCCTTGTGCCACATCCCCCCTGACAGACAAATCCATGGGGTCCTGAATGGGGGTCATGCCTATATTCCCCCCCTCCAGTAGTGACTCGGCCTGGGGCTCTAACAAAGCCCGAGGTACGTCACTAGAGAGTGACACTGGAGGAGGAGACTGACTGGTGCCCTTGAAGCTCAGCACCTCAGGGACACTGACTACCCATTCAGCAGGGGCTTTGTTGGGACCCCCCTCAAAGGCCAGAGGCAGAACCTGATCTTTCTTGTCTACCCCTGCCTCACTTGGGAGACCCTCTTGCCCCTGCTTTTCCTCCAGACCCTTTTCCACATTAACCCCTATAGGGTCTGGAGAGAGAGATGTGTGGTCTGGCACCGGCTGGCTGAGCTTAATAACCGGGCCAGACAATGTCACCGGATGAGGAGGAGATGTTTTGTTCCTCTTCTTGCTTTTAGAGGGAGGTGCTCCACTATAGAGCACTCTCCACTTATCAGCAACCTCCCTGTTGGTTTTATGCTTCCTCTTCCTGGGGACGTCACTCCTGGAAGAGGAGCTGCCACTAGCTGCCTCCCCTGCAGAGGGCTTATTATCCCTCTGCTTACACTGTGCCCCCACACTAACTGATGTAATTATGGTGGGGGCAGATTGGGACTTGGGAGATCCAGCTGTGACACTGGGAGGACCGGTGACATTCTTCCCCTTTTTCCCCGTGTCTGCAGTCTTGCTGGAGACCACAGACACAGATGGCATTTTTGGGGAAGAAGGGGGTTTGGAGGCCGTGGTGGTGGCTTGAGGAACGGCCTCCTTGCCTGAGCTCTGTGGGGGGGCTATGACCCTTGAGGTCCCTGCTGTTATGGGCTCAGCGGGGATGGGTGCCGTACTGACGGAGGTGCCATTTGCTGGGGCTGGGGCATGCTGCTTTACATTAGGACAATTCCTACGTGTATGCCCCAACCCCTTGCAATGATAGCACTGCACCTCCGTAGTGCTGTAAAAAATCCTGTACAGCACCCCCTCAAATGGAACCCCAAAAGACCCCTCTATGTTTTCTGCGCCCTGAGGCAGGCACATTTGTACCTGCCTCTTGAAAGAGAGCACATGACAAAGTGCTCTCTCTCTGCACCCCAGGGGAATTTTAATAAATGGTGTTTTTACTTCCCCTAGGGTTAGCAGGTGGGGGCGCAGGAGGGAGTCTGGTAGGAAGGGGGGCACATTAGAGAGTGTTACTTTTGTGCCCAACCCTTCCAGGGGTTCTATTGGGACATATAATCCCCCCACTGTGATGCCTCTCTGTATAAGAATGTGTGCAGCAGCCAGAGTACGGGTAAAGAAAACTGCTTTCCCGTACATTTTGCTGGCTGCTACTATAACAGAGGGGCTGATGACATTAGCTGCAGCACGCAGATAGATATCAATGCTGTAGACCCCAGACATCTGACATTTAACCCCATGCTTCCTGGTGATCTGCCCCTCAGCCCCAGCGGTGGTATTACTGGGGCCAGCAGAAACCACCTGTGACCAGGTATTAGCCACAGGGGTAGGTCTGCTGGCAGAACCACCAGGAGCTGGGGCTGCCTTATCTGCCTGGGGCCTATGCTGTGCAGTGCTGCAGCTAGGATTTTCAGGGGCCATTATTCCCCCTTTTGACCCCTGAGGCTTCTTAATGGTCTTATCCCTCATGTTTAGACCCTTTTTTTTTTTAGTTTATTTGTTTTATTTATTTTTATTTTTTGTTTTATGATTTATAACTGTTTTCTTTTTTTAAAAATATAAAAGTGTGAAAAAGAAACAAAAAGACAAAACTAAGGGAGACAAAACTAAGGGAGAGAGAGAGATAATGCTTAGCAGTGGAAGGGTTAATGGCCTGTTGCAAGTTGTTGCTAATTGCAACAACACAGAGAACACAGAGGCTTTTTAACCCCTCTGTGTCTCTGTGTCAGATGTAAAAAAAAGCCTTTTAAACAAAAAACTTCAAATTGTTTTCCCCCCACTGCCTACAAAGATGTTACTCGTCTTCTCTCCCCCCAAAACATAAAACCCAACACCAAACAAACAAAACTTTAACAAAACCTGAAAAACTTTTAAAAAAAGTCAAAGTAAAAAAAGCTCCTGGAGTGAAGGTGAAGTGCTAAGGGAGGGGTAGGGCAAAGTATCCAGGAGACAGCTCACTCTCCTGGGATAGAGAGCTGAGCCTGACTCCCAGAAAACTAAAACTTAAATTAAACTAATAAAAATACCACAAAAACTCCCAAAAATGAACAACACCGTGCACAAAGTGCTTATAAACAGAAAGGTGTTAAAATAAAACTTGTATTTGAGGGACTAAGACCCTAAAAAGCCTTTTGTTTAGAGCTCATGCATGCACACAACATGCTCTCTGAGAACTTGGCACAGTCCTTGTAAGCCTGACACACACACTAGCTAGCGGTCAGGCAAATGAACTTAGATTGGCGGTCAGGCAAATGAACTTAGATTTAAGAAAGTACAATTATTTGTATTTTACATGTAAACTGCTGGTACCCCAACTAGATTGTATTGGTTGAACTTGGCACAATATTTGTAAGCCTGACACACACACTGGCTAGCGGTCAGGCAAATGAACTTAGATTGGCGGTCAGGCAAATGAACTTAGATTTAATAAAATAAAATTATTGTTTTTTTACATGTTAACTGCTGGTACCCCAACTATATTGGATTGGTTGAACTTGGCACAGTACTTGTAAGCCTGACACACACGCTGGCTAGCGGTCAGGCAAATGAACTTAGATTGGCGGTCAGGCAAATTAACTTAGATTTAAGAAAATAAAATTATTGTTTTTTTAAATGTAGACTGCTGGTACCCCAACTAGATTGTATTGGTTGAACTTGGCACAATACTTGTAAGCCTGACACACACACTGGCTAGTGGTCAGGCAAATGAACTTAGATTGGCGGTCAGGCAAATGAACTTAGATTTAAGAAAATAAAATTATTGTTTTTTTACATGTAAACTGCTGGTACCCCAACTATATTGGATTGGTTGAACTTGGCACAGTACTTGTAAGCCTGACACACACACTGGCTAGCGGTCAGGCAAATGAACTTAGATTGGCGGTCAGGCAAATTAACTTAGATTTAAGAAAATAAAATTATTGTTTTTTTAAATGTAGACTGCTGGTACCCCAACTAGATTGGATTGGTTGAACTTGGCACAATACTTGTAAGCCTGACACACACACTGGCTAGCAGTCAGGCAAATGAACTTAGAATGCGGTCAGACAAATGAACTTAGATTTAAGAAAATAAAATTATTTCTATTTTACATGTAAACTGCTGGTACCCCAACTAGATTGGATTGGTTGAACTTGGCACAATACTTGTAAGCCTGACACACACTGGCTAGCGGTCAGGCAAATTAACTTAGATTGGCAGACAGGCAAATTAACTTAGATTTAAGAAAACAAAATTATTGTTTTTTACATGTAAACTGCTGGTACCCCAACTAGATTGGATTGGTTAAACGTTGCACAATACTTGTAAGCCTGACACACACACTGGCTAGCAGTCAGGCAAATGAACTTAGATTGCGGTCAGGCAAATGAACTTAGATTTATGAAAATAAAATTATTTGTATTTTACATGTAAACTGCTGGGACCCCAACTAGATTGGATTGGTTGAACTTGGCACAGTACTTGTAAGCCTGACACACACACTGGCTAGCGGTCAGGCAAATGAACTTATAATGGCGGTCAGGCAAATTAACTTAGATTTAAGAAAATAAAATTATTGTTTTTTTTAAATGTAGCCTGATGGTACCCCAACTAGATTGGATTGGTTGAACTTGGCACAGTACTTGTAAGCCTGACATACACACTGGCTAGCGGTCAGGCAAATGAACTTAGATTGGCGGTCAGGCAAATGAACTTAGATTTAAGAAAATAAAACTGATTTTTTTTAAAATGTAGACTGCTGGTACCCCAACTAGATTGGATTAATTGAACTTGGCACAATACTTGTAAGCCTGACACACACACTGGCTAGCGTTCAGGCAAATGAACTTAGATTGGCGGTCAGGCAAATCAACTTAGATTGGCGGTCAGGCAAATGAACTTAGATTTAAGAAAATAAAATTATTGTTTTTTTACATGTAAACTGCTGGTACCCGAACTAGATTGGATTGGTTGAACTTGGCACAGTACTTGTAAGCCTGACACACACACTGGCTAGTGGTCAGGCAAATGAACTTAGATTGGCGGTCAGGCAAATCAACTTAGATTGGCGGTCAGGCAAATGAACTTAGATTTAAGAAAATAAAATTATTGTTTTTTTACATGTAAACTGCTGGTACCCGAACTAGATTGGATTGGTTGAACTTGGCACAGTACTTGTAAGCCTGACACACACACTGGCTAGTGGTCAGGCAAATGAACTTAGATTGGCGGTCAGGCAAATGAACTTAGATTGGCGGTCAGGCAAATGAACTTAGATTTAATAAAATAAAATTATTCGTTTTTTAAATGTAGACTGCTGGTACCCCAACTAGATTGGATTGGTTGAACTTGGCACAGTACTTGTAAGCCTGACCCACACACTGGCTAGCGGTCAGGCAAATTAACTTAGATTGGCGGTCAGGCAAATGAACTAAGATTTAACAAAATAAAAGTTTTTTTTTTTTAAAGTAGACAACTAGTAAACAAGATTCTATTGGTTGCACTGTGCACACACAGTATAAGCTGTGAGCCTGTCACACACACTTGCTAGCAGGGGCTAGCAGGGAGACAGGCAAATGAAGTTAGATTAGACAGAAAAAAAAAAAAAAAAAAAATGATGTTATAGCCCTAAAAAGGGCTTTTTGGGGTGCTGTGTTTACAGCAGAGATCTGATGAGTCCTTCAGCACTGTACTGGACACTGAATAAACTTGCCTAGCTATTGATTTCCCTATTCAATCAGCAGCACCTACACTCAGCCTCCTCTCAGTAAGACTGCAAGTTAGTTATGATTCCAAAATGGCTGCTGCCCATGAGTTAGAAGGCTCTGGAAGGGAGTGTATGCTGCTGATTGGCTGGAATGTGTCTGCTGACTGTGAGTTGCAGGGTCAAAGTTTGCTCAATGATAAAGTATAGGGGGCGGTTCGAATATTGCATATGTTCGCTGTTCGCCGCGAACGCGAACATGCTATGTTCGCCGGGAACAGTCCGCCGGCGAACTATTCATGACATCTCTACTCCAAATACATGGTCCCCCCACTCGGGTAAAACCCTGGCTCCCTCACCCAAACACCCTATCTCCAACATCTATAATGCCCCTGCAGCCCATGCTATGACCAAACACCGGTCGGAGGTGTCTGACATTTGGAGCCATAGACTTATCTGCACCTGGACGTGGAGATATACAGGCTGGCGCCGTGTTTAATGTTGGAAGTTCCTAGCCGATGTGGGGAACTTCAAAGTGTGAATAGATGTCAAATTATGTTTACCATTGGGAATGGCTCATTGTTCTTTTATGTCAAAATTGAACCAAAAAAATAAAGATTATACTTTATTTGGTGTATTTAATTTAGAGGGAAAGCAATTATAATTTTTTTCTTTCATTCTATGAAGAATTTCTGCAACTTGTCCTCAGATCCTGAGAAGCCGTCCTGTGTGAGGGGACACCGAACTGAGACAATCTGCTGGTAAAATAAGTCTAGAGACCCCTTTCAAGCCCAAAGAAGTGGGTTGTGACAATGGACTCTCAGCTCAAGTTGTTCAACCCTATGGTGTTGAGCTGACTAGGGGGATATGTGACAGAGTACTCCCAGAGATTTGTGTGAGCTACATGTTTTTAAAAGTTTTTTCCCCAGGAAGTCTGAAGCATGTCTGAAAGAGTTTAATACTGGAGCAGTTTAATCAAATCCACTTGTTTAGAAGGTTTCAAAAGATTAGAGCTGAGAGATAGATGGTACCATTTCTGCACTGTGAGAGACTAACGGTGTAAGAGAGATGCTTTGTTTGAAGGTGACTAGAACTGTGAGGCTGAAAAGTGAAGTTTGCTAGTTCTCAAATGGTCTGAGTTAAAAGGGACAGACCAAAGAAGTGATATGTTTTGACAAAGACAGAGAGACCACAGCCTGAAGCTGCTGCTGATTCTGTGGCAAAGTCACACAATAAATTATGCTGTTGATTTTGAGCTGGAATAAAAGACAAAGAGAGAGAGAGTTTAATGCAAACAGAGAAAATGCAGCTGAGAATGAGCATAGCCTAACAGAGGAGTTTGTGGGAAAACCTCCATGCAGGAAGTGAGAAGAGCGGATTCAGCAGACTGAGAATGAGAATATTACAAAAGTAATGGAAGTCCAAGTTACCCATTTGTTTCACGCATATGAACCCCAGGGAAAAGACTGTGTGTTGTGGACTTTCAGTGCAGTAAACAAGAACTGCAAAACTACGGAACCCTGTGTTGGAGCATTTCGAGTGGCAGTGCTCCACCGACAGAGTTTCTACAGTCAAAGAGAAGGGAATCATAAGAAAAAGATTCTTACAGGATTTGATTGAATTGTTTAGGCTATGGCAGACAAGTTGTACATATGCAGAGAGGGTGTTCCTCAACATTTCTTGTTTTTTTGTTTTCTTCTACATTTCTCATTTTGCCACCTCATCACTATATATATATATATATATATATATATATATATATATAGTAAATGAGAGTTTTAAATTGAGTTTGCAATTAATTTATATGTTGCCTTTGAATTGTGTTCAAGTTTTCTATTTTTCTGCTGCTTTCATAAAAGATGGCTAAAGAAACATTGGCATATCAAGAAGCATTTGTAAATAAATCTTATCAACTTAAGTCTTTAAAGGTTTAAATATCAGTTATGGTTTGGATGGATAAGGGCATATTAAGTACAGAGGTTCTTATCTGTACCGTTAGCTATGTTTCCATGACAACTAGACTTATTATCCCCTTATCACAATATCATTTATGATGACACTCATCATAGATTCTCCCTGGACAACATGATTTGCCATATGTTCTATTCAGTATAACAGCTACTATATCCCACATGTTTCTAATTTTGAAGACTTTTAATTTCAATGCTTGTGAGCAACAAATATTTTATTCTGACAAAAATAAAAATAAAAAAAGTCTGAAAGTGTCTAATTCTAATTTCCTCTCTTTATTCTTTAAAAGTATTGAATATGTATTCTTCTAACTTCAAATTATTTCATTTGTAGCAAATCATACTTAATATTAACTTATGGTGTGATACTTATTTTAGTGAGTAATGGCAGTTTTATAAAAAATACTTTAACAACTAATTTGCTATGTTGCTTCAAAAATTACAGGTTTCTTTAAAGCCTTTTTGCAGTTTATGCTGCTAACATTGTTTATCAGCCATTTCCTGTTAACTTCTTTCAGTAAGAGTGATGTCCGGAGAGTGAAGCCCCTGTGGTGAATAAAGTGTGTTGCTATGAATTATTAACAAGTTGCAGAGATTGATGTGGTTTTATAGCCCCTAAAGGAGAAAGAATAATATACTGTTTGGAAAAAAAACATTCTGTTCAAATGTTCCTGACAATGTGGAGCAAATTATTCTTGTTAACACTAAAAGGTTAAAAGGTGCTTGGAAAATGCATTAATATCTAGTTCACATATAAATTCAATGCTAGTAGTTATATGTGAGGTTGATACGTTCTATGGTATGAAGCTTGAAGAAACCTTGGATAATCTATCCATTGCATATCATCCATATTGCAGAAATGGTATCTAAAAAAGTTCTCAGAGTATCATTTTTAAGACATATGGCCCATTTACTCTTATTCTTTTACCTGTGTTACAATTATCATATTTATTTATGACATGTATTCAAGTAAATCAAGGATTGTAGTTGTGAGAAAGTATGATTGGTTAAGGTGTAGTGTATGCTGACCAACCAACATATAACTAACAATCATGAAAACTTTTCTTTAAACATTTATGAAATAAAATTCTGGCAAAGCATACAATTTTTTAAATTTCAGAGATATTTTATTATCTATACTTAAACTGTTAAAAAAAATATGACCTTTTTGTCCTTGTCTTTCCTTTCAAAGAGTTCAATCTGCACAGCTTAATGTTTAATTCATCAAAAAATAAAGAATGGTTACATTCATGCAGTCTTAGCAATTTAACTTAGAGTAATTATCAGTTAATAAATAACCTTGACCTGAGACGATCCATTGGTGCCTTCACCAAAATAAAAACACAGAACATCTGTTGGAGATACAACTGGCCACAGCTCTTTATTACCAAACATAACATTCAGTTAAATCTGGGGGAGAAGGAGCCCAGGCCTTGGTAGCAAAAACCTGTACACTAAGCACACGCTTAGGGCCGCACCTTTTTGCCATCAGCACAACTTCTTAGGGGTAGGGATGACCCCTTTTTACAACTGGGCCGGGCAACTCCCTCAACATCCACTGTAACATATAAATTCCACAATACTTGGAACAAAATGATCTCATAGAAATTAATATAATTTCCATACCAATACAAATCCATTCACAAAGTTATGACAAACGTTCTACATATATATATATATATATATATATATATATATATATATATATATAACTATATCACTTGGCGAGGGTCCGCATTTGCGGAGGTGGAGGCTCTATGGCGCCTCACAAGTGGTTACAAACAGCCACAGAAGCGGGACTTTACAAAAAAAAACATGCAATGACTAAATACGGACTTGCACAAAAAATACAAGCTGCGTGACTTAGAAGAAAAAATTACAAACTCGCAAAAATACATAAAAAAATAAACATAAAAAAAACACAAAATACACACAAAAATAAAATAAAAACCTTAGCCACAGCAAGGGGGGACACCCAAGGACGTCTGTAAGTGAGGTTACATCTCAATTTAAGTCCAATTTACAGAGTTTAGACACTCGAAAATCCCCTAAGCGCAAGAAAAAATGGCCACTGCAAAAAACCAAAACAAGGCTACACGACCCCTAAAGCCGCAAAACACAGCCAAGCACATACGACTTTTTTTACAAAAAAACGTATGCGGTACATGGTTGCTAAATCATCCACACTCGCCTATAACATACACAATCGCCGCCATTTTACAATACTAACTTGCAGACTGCGGAAGTAAACAGCTACACAAACGATTTCCCCTCCTAGCTCTTTCTCGCGCTCTCTCTCTTCTAGCTCTCTCTCGCTCTCTCTCTCTCTCTCCTAGCTCTCTCTCTCCTAGCTTTCTCTCGCGTTCTCTCTCTCTTATCTCTCTCCTGCTCTCTCTCTCTCCTAGCTCTCACTCACTCTTGCTCTCTCTCTCTCTCTCTCTCCTATCTTTCTCTCTCTCTCCTAGCTCTCTCTCACTCTCTCTTTTTGCTCTCTCTCTCTCTCTCTCTCTCTCGCTCTCTCTCTCCTAACTCTCTCTCCCGCTCTCTCTTGCGCTCTCTCTCTCTCGCTCTCTCTCCTAGCTCTATCTTACTATCTCTCTCCTAGCTCTCTCTTGCTCTCTCTCTCCTAGCTCTCTCTCCTAGCTCTCTTTCGCTCTCTCTCTTTCTCTCCTAGCTCTCTCTCTCTCACTCTCTCTCTCCTTGCTCTCTCTCTTGCTCTCTCTCTCTCTTCTAGCTCTCTCTTGCTCTCTCTCTCTCTCCTTGCTCTCTCTCCTAGCTCTCTCTCTCCTAGCTCTCTCTCTCGCTCTCTCTCTCTCTCCTTGCTCTCTCTCTCTCTCTCTCTCTCTCTCTCTCCTAGCTCTCCCTCTCTCACTCTCTCTCTCTCCTAGCTCTCTCTCTCCTAGCTTTCTCCTACTCTCTCTCTCCTAGCTCGCTCTCTCTCTTTCTCTCCTAGCTTTCTCTTGCTCCCTATCTCCTAGCTCTCTCTTGCTCTCTCTCTCCTAGCTCTCTCTCTCTCTCTATGTCTCTCTCTCTCTCTGTCTCCTAGCTCTCTCTGTTCTATCTGTCTCTCACACTGTATTTTCATTGTTTTTCTTTTAGCCGCAATTGTTACCTGCACCCAGGTCTCACTAAGCCTCACTGATTATTCTGGGAGCACTAACCTCCCTCCCTGCCCCTCACCCTCCCACCCCATTTCAGATTAAATTTATAGAGGTATGGGAGTCACCTGACTTTCCTATTTGCATATTATGTCACCACTAGGGACAGACAACAAATTACATGCTAGAGCCTTCACCTCTGTTCCTTCTCTCTCCCACTAAATGAAAAACCTTACTAACTTTCACTTCCCTTCTGACCCTTGTCATTTCTTATCTGTTTAATCTTCCCCCGGTTTCTGTCTCTTCCATTCCCTTTAGTTTGTAAGTAGCGGGTTTCCAGTCTTGTAGGATGCTTTGGGAAAAAGCACTTTCTGCAAAGTTTCTAAGCTCAAAACAAAGTCCTCCATTTTTGGAAGTTTGTTAATACTGTATTTTCCTTGGTTTTTATCCCCTGTATAGCGCTACGGAATATGTTGGCGTGTTACAAATAAAAGTTAATAATAATAATAGTCAAGCATGTAAAGAAAGAAACAACATTGGTAAATGCAAATAAAATAGCTTCACATAATGTTTACCAAACAGCACCCAACCATTTAATTACCAATACCTAAACCGTAGAACCAATTTTGCCTTATGCCTGTTTTCTTGTTCCTAATAGATATTGAAATGATGGATGTGATCAATAGCCAGTAGCAAGATTATCATGTTCATTATCTTCAGCTGGAACATAGATACAACAATTATCATAAACTACTAGACAAACAAATACAAATTTGCACTGATTTTACTAACAACCCAGAGATTATGCAGATTAATATCTTCTTTCCCTAATCATGTTCACTTATCAGATGCTAGTATATTCTATATCCTAGCAAGTTGATAGAGCAATGTGTTTAAGTGTTAGAAGCCAAGGGATAATACAAAATGAAGACACGGCTAGAAAAGAGTAGAAACAAGTAAAACAATGATAAAACAGTGAAAACATAGACTCAGACAATCTTCATACAAACCCAGTCTTACTCATCACACTTAGCCAAGCCCCTTTGAGTAATATAGTTAAAAAAATAAAAAAAAGGATTACTTTTGTATATGAGATGCTCTGGTCAAGTCTTCATCCTCAACCTCCCTCCTCATCCTCAATCCCCTCCTCATCCCCCTCCTCAACCTCCCTCCTCAACGCCCCTATTCTCAACCCTCCTCCTCATCCTCCCTTCTCATCCTCAACCTCCCTCCTCATCCACAACCTCCCTCCTCAACCTCCCTCCTCAACCCCCCTCCTCAACCTCAACCCCCCCATCCTCAACCCCCTCCTCAACCTCAACCCCCCCATCCTTAACCCCCCATCCTCAACCTCCCTCCTCATCCTCAACCTCCCTCCTCATCCTCAACCTCCCTCCTCAACCTCAACCTCCCTCCTCATCCTCAACCTCAACCTCCCTCCTCAACCTCCCTCCTCAACCACCCTCCTCAACCTCAACCCCCCATCCTCAACCCCCTCTTCAACCTCAACCCCCCATTCTCAACCCCCTCCTCAACCTTTTTCCTCATCCTCCCTCCTCATCCTCAACCCCCCTCCTCATTCTAAACCCCCCCTCCTCATTCTACTCCTCTAAATATCCCCCCTCTCTCTTTCCCCTCACTTACCTGCATCTGAAGCTTCTGCTCTGGCCTCCGTTCCTTCCGGCGTCTTGACGTGGCTGGTAAGTGACATTATGTCATTAGCATATACCGGGTGCCGGCACCCGGTGTATGCTAATGCCGTGACGTCACATGCGCACCACGTCAAGACGCCGGAAGGAGCGGAGGCCAGAGCAGAAGCTTCAGATGCAGGTAAGTGAGGTGAAAGGGAGAGGGGGGGCGGGTATTTAGAGGGGTAGAATGAGGAGGGGGGTTGAGGATGAGGAGGGGGGAGGGAAAGAGACACGGTGGCGTTAGAGAGACATGGGGGGTAGAGAGACACGGGGGGGTTGAGAGACACGGGGGTGTTAGAAAGACACGGGAGGGAGAGTGACTCGAGTATAAGCCGAGGGGGCCCAATTTAGCAATAAAAAAAGGGCTGAAAAACTTGGCTTATACTCGAGTATATACAGTACTTCATTTCCTGTCATATTCATTTTTTGAGACCTAGAAATACCTTGAAAAGGTTTTAACAATTATTTATAAATTTGCATTATGGCCTCATTACCCGGTAGCATGTCATGCACTGATCAGTAACATAGGCACTCTCTACAGCATCCACCTTGGGAGAAAACACGAGATAGAGATTGTGCATATATCCCATTCATTTTGATAGAGAGAAATGTCAATCTGCTTTACCATTCCTTAAATTTTAATAAAATTAGTCATAAAAAAAAAAATTACAGCTCAAAACTAAAAATAAACTGGCCAACAAATTAGGAATGCAAAAAACAAACAAAAAAAATAACTTTAAAGAGAAAAAATATATATTATTCTGGCTTGATTGACATTTCTGACTGATCTTACATGCGTATTAACACATAAAATATCAGACCCAGTTGTTTACTATTATTAACCTTAAAGATGAACATGTCTTTGAAACAAGTACAGTATTTATAAGTTTACATGTTTTTTACATAATTTTAAAGGGAGTTTGATACATCAATAACTCTACATGCAATTATAAAATGTTTTTTACCTGATAATTATTAAGTACTTAATCTGTATTTCGCTTTGGGTTAAAAAGATTGGTTACCATACAAACCCTCCTTCTTTTCTGTTAATATACCACTTCAATAATATTTAAAACAAATAGAAATTAAATCTAGATAAAAAAAATTATGAGTAAATATCCAAAATGGCCAACAGCATACACACATAAACTATAATATTCATCCAGAGGTGATCAGGCTCTGGAATAAATATTTCATAAAAACAATTTATCAAAACTGTTTGTCAAAATGGATATCCTATGCATAGGATTTTTATACTGGTATTAAAATATTCTTATAGAAAAAAACACAAATACAAAATTCACGTAAGACAAACTTCACAAAAATTATAACCAGATTATTGTGAGCTCAAAAAAAGTATATGTATGTTAATAGTTCTTCACAAACCACTTATTAAAGACAGACCTACCAAATTGAATATGTTTTAACCTTAAAATATAATTGAAGGAATTGAAGAGAAACAAAAATAAATATTTTACCACAACTCTCAACTGCATCTATTTTTTGAGGGGGTATAATTTCATAACACTAAACACATAAAAATACTTTAAGGCAAAACAAACATAAAAATACACATAGCTTTTTTCTAGAAGTGCAGCCAATGTAGAAGGGAATATACAGCATTTATGCAATACAGTATATATAACAATTGTTTTTAGACTAGAAGAGAGAGTACAGGAAGGTGATAAATCACAAATAGGGACTTTATGTTGTTACACAAACAAAGTTAGTCACCAGGATTTTAACCTGTGACAAAAATGCTTTCCTTTAATTCAAGTTAGTCACCAGAACTTAAACCTGTGACAAAAGGGCTTTCCTTTAATTCAATAATTTATGCTAGATATTTCTGCAGAAAAGGATGAGTATAAACAAGGAACAAAAACATTTGTTATGTTCACTCACCGTGTTCTGGAGAATTTCCCTGGACTTAGCCCCCAAATTGTTAGAAAGCAGGATTTGCTCCACCACCTTTCTCTCTCTGTCTCTCCCTTCTCTTGGCACAGAACCTTGGAGACACAAATGATAACAGACAGACACAGGTAGAGATGTCGCGGATTGTTCCCGGTGAACATAGCATGTGCACAGCGAACATATGCGAGATTCGACCTGCCCCCAATACTTTATCATTGAGCAAACTTTGACCCTGCATGTCACAGTCAGCAGACACATTCCAGCCAATCAGCAGCATACACTCCCTTCCAGAGCCATCTACCTCATGGACAGCAGCCATTTTGGAATCATAACTAACTTGCAGTCTTACTGAGAGGAGGGAGAGTGTAGGTGCTGCTGATTGAATAGGGAAATCAATAGCTAGGCAAGTTTATTCAGTGTCCAGTGCAGTGCTGAAGGACTCGTCAGATCTCTGCTGTAAACACAGCACCCCTTTTTAGGGCTATAACATCATTTTTTTTTCTTTGTTTTTTTTTCTGTGTAATGTAACTTCATTTGCCTGTCTCCCTGCTAGCCCCACTTGCAAGTGTGTGTGTCAGGCTCACAGCTTATACTGTGTGTGCACAACGCATACAATAAAATATTGTTTACTAGTTGTCTACTTTTAAAAAAAAAAAACTTTTATTTTCTTAAATCTAAGTTCATTTGCCTGACCGCCAATCAAAGTTCATTTGCTTGACCGCTAGCCAGAGTGTGTGTCCTGCTTTCAAGTACTGTGCCAGAGAGCATGTTGTGTGCATGCTTGAGCTCTAAACAAAAGGCTTTTTAGGGTCTTAGTCCCTCAAATACAAGTTTTATTTTAACACTTTTCTGTTTATAAGCACTTTGTGCACAGTGTTGTTAATTTTTGGGAGTTTTTTGTGGTATTTTTCTTAGTTTAATTTAAGTTTTAGTTTTCTGGGAGGCAGGCTCAGCTCTTCTATCCCAGGAGAGTGAGCTGTCTCCTGGATACTTTGCCACATCCCTCCCTTAGCATTTCACCTGCACTCCTGGAGCTTTTTTACTTTGATTTTTTTTTTAAAAGTTTTTCAGGTTTTGTTAAAGTTTTGTTTGTTTGGTGTTGGGTTTTATGTTTTGGGGGGAAAGAAGACAAGTAACATCTTTGTAGGCAGTGGGGGGAAAACAATTTGAAGTTTTTGTTTAAAAGGCTTTTTTTTTACATCTGACACTGAGACACAGAGGGGCTAAAAAGCCTCTGTGTTCTCTGTGTTTTTGCAATTAGCAACACCTTGCAACAGGCCATTAACCCTTCCAATGCAAAACATCATCTCTCTCTCTCCCTTAGTTTTGTCTTTTTGTTTCTTTTTCACACTTTTATATTTAAAAAAAAGAAAACAATAGAAAATCATAAAACAAAAAATAAAAATAAATAAAACAAATAAACTAAAAAAAAAAGGGTCTAAACATGAGGGATAAGACCATTAAGAAGCCTCAGGGGTCAAAAGGGGGAATAATGGCCCCTGAAAATCCTAGCTGCAGCACTGCACAGCATAGGCACCAGGCAGATAAGGCAGCCCCAGCTCCTGGTGGTTCTGCCAGCAGACCTACCCCTGTGGCGAATACCTGGTCACAGGTGGTTTCTGCTGGCCCCAGTAATACCACCGCTGGGGCTGAGGGGCAGATCACCAGGAAGCATGGAGTTAAATGTCAGATGTCTGGGGTCTACAGCATTGATATCTATCTGCGTGCTGCATGTCATCAGCCCCTCTGTTATAGTAGCAGCCAGCAAAATGTACGGGAAAGCAGTTTTCTTTACCCGTACGCTGGCTGCTTCTCACATACTTATACAGAGAGGCATCACAGTGGGGGGATTATATGTCCCAATAGAACCCCTGGAAGGGTTGGGCACAAAAGTAACACTCTCTAATGTGCCCCCCTTCCTACCAGACTCCCTCCTGCGCCCCCACCTGCTAACCCTAGGGGAAGTAAAAACACCATTTATTAAAATTCCCCTGGGGTGCAGAGAGAGAGAGCACTTCGTCATGTGCTCTCTTTCAAGAGGCAGGTACAAATGTGCAAGCCTCAGGGCACAGAAAACATAGAGGGGTCTTTTGGGGTTCCATTTGAGGGGGTGCTCTACAGGATTTTTTACAGCACTACGGAGGTGCAGTGCTATCATTGCAAGGGGTTGGGGCATACACGTAGGAATTGTCCTAATGTAAAGCATCATGCCCCAGCCCCAGCAAATGGCACCTCCGTCAGTACAGCACCCATCCCCGCTGAGCCCATAACAGCGGGGACCTCAAGGGTCATAGCCCCCCCACAGAGCTCAGGCAAGGAGGCCGTTCCTCAAGCCACCACCACGGCCTCCAAATCCCCTTCTTCCCCAAAAAAGCCATCTGTGTCTGTGGTCTCTAGCAAGACTGCAGACACGGGGAAAAAGGGGAAGAATGTCACCGGTCCTCCTAGTGTCACAGCTGCATCTCCCAAGTCCCAATCTGCCCCCACCATAATTACATCAGTTAGTGTGGGGGCACAGTGTAAGCAGAGGGATAATAAGCCCTCTGCAGGGGAGGCAGCTAGTGGCAGCTCCTCTTCCAGGAGTGACGTCCCCAGGAAGAGGAAGCATAAAACCAACAGGGAGGTTGCTGATAAGTGGGAAGTGCTCTATAGTGGAGCACCTCCCTCTAAAAGCAAGAAGAGGAACAAAACATCTCCTCCTCATCCGGTGACATTTTCTGGCCCGGTTATTACACTCAGCCAGCCGGTGCCAGACCACACATCTCTCTCTCTCCAGACCCTATAGGGGTTAATGTGGAAAAGGGTCTGGAGGAAAAGCAGGGGCAAGAGGGTCTCCCAAGTGAGGCAGGGGTAGACAAGAAAGATCAGGTTCTGCCTCTGGCCTTTGAGGGGGGTCCCAATAAAGCCCCTGCTGAATGGGTAGTCAGTGTCCCTGAGGTGCTGAGCTTCAAGGGCACCAGTCAGTCTCCTCCTCCAGTGTCACTCTCTAGTGACGTACCTCGGGCTTTGTTAGAGCCCCAGGCCGAGTCACTACTGGAGGGGGGGGAATATAGGCATGACCCCCATTCAGGACCCCATGGATTTGTCTGTCAGGGGGGATGTGGCACAAGGGGAAGTGGAAATGGGGGAGGGTGATAAAACAGGTTTTCCTGTTAACATCATGGGAGAGCCTGTCTACCCTCCTCAGCCGTCCACTGACCCTAACATCGGTGCCATCCAAGCTGAGCAAGCAGCGGTGGAACTGGCAGAGGAGGCATATAAAGCCTTCAAGGCTTCCATTAAGGAAGCCATGCCAGCCACTGCTTTCCAGCCAGCTACCCCTGAATGCACTCCTGAAGCTACAGGGGTCCAGCAGCAATCCAAGGGTCCATTATTTACCTTGAAGGGTGCTAAAAGGACTCCTTCTGTATCATATAAGAGGGGGTCCCTGAGAATAAAGCTGAGGAAACTGACTCCAGCCGGGGAGGATGGAGTAAAAGCCCTCAGCCAAGAGGAGCCCAGGGGTGACCCACTAGAAGGAACATCAGATTCTGGGTGGGTTATCCCTGTCAAGGAAATAGATCTATTCCTTGAGAGCACCCTTCATGGACAAAAGAAAAGGAAGGTGCGGCTGGCCTTGGAGAGGTGGAAGAATATGTCGTTTATTCTCCACTCTCTCCAGCAATATCTAGTGGTCAGCACTAGGGCCAAGAATTCTGGGACTGCAGAGCATCTCCGCGTCCGGAAATTCTATAAAATGTGCGTGTCCTATCAGCAGTCTCAAGGGTCTGAGGAACGCACAATTCCTGACACGCAGTAATGGCTTTGCACATCAGCACGCTAAATACCAATGGCTGTCAAGACAGTTTCCGCAGGTTCCAGGTACTCTCCTATTTATATCAGGGAGGGTACTCTGTGAGCTTCCTGCAGGAAACTCACACCACTCCAGAGGCTGAGGCCTCGTGGCAACTGGAGTGGAGAGGCAGGGTCTTCTTCAGCCTTTCCACATCGGCGTCATGTGGAGTGGTGACCCTGTTCTCAGAGTCTTTTCAGCCAGAGCTGCTGCTTGTGAAAGCTGTTATCCCAGGCCGTCTAATTCACCTCCGGGTCCGAGAGCAGGGTAGCATCATTAACCTAGTTAATATATATGCCCCTGCTGGAGGGCTCGAGAGAGTGAGGTTCCTCGCCAGACTGTCCCAGTTTTTGGAGACGGTTGACGCAGATGAGTGTTTGGTACTCAGGGGTGATTTCAACTGCACCCTCGACGCTCTGGACCGGAATAGTCCAGAGCCGTACCCGCCTTCTGCGTCAGCCCTGCGGGAGATCATCGCCCGCTTCTCCCTGGAGGACATCTGGCGAGAGCAGAACCCAGGGGCATCAGACGGTTTCACCTACGTCAGGGTGAGAGCCGGTCTGGTGTCCCACTCCCGGATCGACAGACTATATATATCTAGTCACTATATGTCACGAGTTGGTTCTTGTGCCATTAGTCTGGCTCCGTTCACAGACCACAACTGTGTGTCTGTGACAGTGGCGCTAACGCCAACAGCGCCACGAGCCGCCTATTGGCACTTCAACAATGCTTTGTTGAAGGACCAGGGGCTCGTGACATTGATCGGGGAGTTTTGGACGGACTGGAGGGGTTGCAAGGGGGACTTTGCCACGTTAAAACTGTGGTGGGACGTGGGCAAGGTTCATTTGCGACTTCTGTGTCAGGAATATACCAAGGGTGCGAGTGGGCAGCGCAAAGCTGAGTTGGAGTCACTCCGGGGGGAGGTACTCCATCTGGAGCAGAGGCTGTTCACTTGTAGGGACCAATCCCTGCAGAGCGAGTATGTAGAGAGGAAGGGTGTCCTCTGTGACCTGGAACGACACCAGGCCAAGGGGGCATACATGCGCAGCCGCTTAGGTTTTCTCAAAGATCTAGACCGCGGCTCGCGCCTCTTCTACTCACTGGAGAAAAAGGGGGGTAACAGTAGGCACATCACCTGTCTTCTAGATGAAGACGGTGCCCCCCTTACAGATCCGGAGAGTATCCGGGATAGAGCCCGGAACTTTTATAAAGATCTTTACTCTCCGGATCCCATTTCTCCAGACGCCTGCAGGGTGCTATGGGAGGGGCTCCCCACAGTCAGTGAGGGTGTAAGAGAGCGGCTTGATATACCACTATCTTTTCAAGAGCTCTCTGAAGCCCTCCGTGCCATGTCCTGTGAGAAGTCTCCAGGACTGGACGGACTGACTGTAGAGTTTTTCCAATTTTTCTGGGAGACTCTGGGACCTGATTTCCATCTGGTCCTTGGGGAAGCCCTGGAGACCGGGGAGATGCCCCTGTCTTGTCGCAGGGCAGTACTTGCCCTGCTGCCCAAAAAGGGGGATCTTCGGCTTATTAAGAACTGGCGACCGGTCTCTCTGCTCAGCACGGACTACAAGATTGTAGCTAAAGCCATCTCGCTTAGACTTGGGTCTGTGCTGGCAGAATTGGTTCACCCTGACCAGTCCTATGCGATCCCGGTCCGGACTATCTTTGATAGTATCTTTCTGGTCCGGGATCTATTGCATTATTCTCCCAGGACTGGTCTGTCACTCGCCTTTCTCTCTTTAGATCAAGAGAAGGCGTTTGACAGGGTGGACCATGGTTACCTCATAGCCACTCTGCAAGCGTACGGCTTTGGCCCACAGTTTGTGGGCTTTATAAGAACGCTGTACGCCTCTGCAGAGTGTTTACTTAAAATCAATTGGTCCCTAACAGCACCTTTGGTATTTGGACGAGGGGTGCGTCAAGGATGTCCCTTGTCTGGACAGTTATATGCACTGGCCATCGAGCCTTTCCTCTGCCTACTGAGGAAAAGGCTCACAGGGCTGGTGCTAAAAGATCCAGACATGCGGATTGTCCTTTCAGCTTATGCTGATGATGTGCTCCTCGTGGCCCAGGATCCAGTTGATCTTGAGCTGGCAAAACAGTGCCAGGAGGTATATTCAGCTGCCTCCTCCGCTCAGATCAACTGGTCCAAATGCACAGGCCTTTTAGAGGGTAATTTACAGGTAGACTCTTTGCCTCCCACGTTTCGTGACATCACGTGGGAGGCAAAAGTCATTAAATATCTGGGGGTCTACCTGTCCGCTGCGGACGCTTCCGTCCCAGACAACTGGAGGGAGTTAGAGGGCAGTGTCCTCTCTCGTCTGGGACGATGGAGGGGTCTAGCAAAAATGCTTTCCCTTAGGGGGCGGACTCTAGTGGTGAATCAGCTGGTGGCTTCTCAGATCTGGCACCGGCTGATTTGTCTGAGTCCGACCCCCGAGTTTGTCACCAATATCCAGAGGAATTTATTAGATTTCCTCTAGATGGGAAGGCATTTGGTCTCTGCAGGGGTGGCAAGTCTGCCTTTGGTGGAGGGTGGACAGGGAGTAGTTTGTGTGTGCTCCCAGTTGTCCACCTTCCGCCTTCAGTACCTGCAGAGATACCTATATGCAGATCCCTCTCCGCAGTGGTGCGCACTGGCATCCAGCTTTTATCGCCAGTTGCGCAACCTGGGGTATGACTGGCAATTATTTCTGATCAGGCTCGAGGGGTTTGGGAGAGACCTCTCGGTGTTGCCGGCATACTACCAGGAAACCCTCAAGGCCTGGAGCATGGTCTCCGTGACCAGGCAGGGCGTGCCTTTGGGGGATGAAATATTCACGGAGACCCTGCTATTTAATGCAGCAGTGGGGGCTCCAATGTTACAGTCCCCCAGTATCATCCGCCGCCTTAGTCATGCACGGATGACCCTAGTCGGGGATCTGCTGGAATACGGGCTTTCTGATTGGGTGTCACCCCAGGAGCTTGCGCTCCGTTTGGGATATGTGACGCCCAAAGTCTCAGGGCGCTTGCTCCAGGAGATTAGGGATGCCATCTCCCCCGACTCGCGCACCTTCCTTCGCGGGGCTTTGCAGGCCGGAGTGCCACATGCACCTTTCAACACCCCTGCTCCAGCTGTTTGCATTGGACACAAGCCCCGTGTTTCCCCTCAGGCTCCTCCTGTCCTTAACCTCTCGAAGTTGTGGGACATACCCTCGGCATGCTTTCGCGGCATGCAGAGGAAGAGCTTATATTCTCTCGTGCTCCATACAGTGCACTTCCTTGCCCTCGTGACCCGTCCCGATACCATCTGGAGGCAGGTCCTACCAGCGGAAGAGGGCAAGAGGCCCCGGTGGAGGAAACTTTATTCTGATTTAGTTCCACGACCCACCGGGGACTTGAGTTGGAGAGTGCTCCATGGTGCACTGAGCACGGGAGAGTAGCTAAATTCACAGACTCTCCCTCCACTTGTCCATTCTGTGGCAAGGGAGAGTCCGTGTATCATATTTATTTTAGTTGCGCCAGACTGCAGCCCCTCTTGTCACTCTTGAGGGGCCTCCTCCTGCAGTTCTGGCTTTATTTCTCCCCTCACATTTTTATTTTTTGGGCGCACAGTGTCCCGGGGCAATAAGGCCAGGGACCTCCTCGTCAACCTGCTCCTGGCATTAGCCAAATTGGCTATATATAAGTCCAGGAAGCAGTGTTTGATAGGGGGGGTTCCCTTGTCACCTGAGGCCATGTTCCGGGTGCTGGTGCGCTCCCGTATCCGGGCAGAGTACCACCTGGCTTTGTCCACTGGGGGAATGGATGAGTTTGTCTCCCAGTGGGCTGTAGATGGTGTGCTCTGCTCGGTATCCCCCCATCCGGTTTCTTTTTCTCTCAACCTCCTAAAATTATTTTATTTAGTTTACAGAACATGTTTTCTCATAATTTTTAAAATACACTGTGCCAAGTTCAACCAATCCAATCTAGTTGGGGTACCAACAGTCCACATTTAAAAAACAAATAATTTTATTTTCTTAAATCTAAGTGCATTTGCCTGACCGCCAATCAAATTCATTTGCTTGACCGCTAGCCAGAGTGTGTGTCTTGCTTACAAGTACTGTGCCAAGTTCAACCAATCCAATCTAATTGGGGTACCAACAGTCCAAATTTAAAAAAAAATAATTTTGTTTTCTTAAATCTAAGTGCATTTGCCTGACCGCCAATCAAAGTTCATTTGCTTGACCGCTAACCATTGTGTGTGTCCGGCTTACAAGTACTGTGCCAAGTTCAACCAATCCAATCTATTTTAGGTACCAACAGTCCACATTATGACAGGCAGAGGCAGGACACCTCGCAGAGGCCGTGGTGGTCGTGGTGCTGTGATTCCCTTTGGCCCTACAATAATGCCCAGTGTTCAGAGGCCAGTTACCCTGAACTTGAAAAGTTCATAGGACGTAGTTGACTAGCTAACACAGGACACCCAATCTTCTACAGCTTCCGCTTGGAACATTGACGCACCATCCTCCTCCAGCTTAGCTTCGGGCACCTATCAAGTTATCACTCACCCGCCTGCCACCACCACCAACACTAGTACTACAGCCAATTCAATTGATCAGTCAGAAGAGTTATTTACACATCAGTTTGAAGAAATGAGTGATGCGCAACCATTATTAACAGAGAATGTAGATAGCAGGGATATGTCTCAGTCAGGCAGCATTACACACATGTACGTACGATGTGATGATGATGATGATGATGTACCCGCTGCTGCTTCCTTTGTTCAGTTGTCATATTTCAAGTGAGGTGGGTGATGATGATGACGATGCGTCCATGGATGTCACATGGGTGCCCGCTAGAAGAGAAGAAGAACAGGGGGAAAGTTCAGATGGGGAGACAGAGAGGAGGAGGAGACGAGTTGGAAGCAGAGGGAGGTAATTGCAACGAGCTAGTGGCACAGTCAGACAGCATGCATCAGCACCCGGGGTCAGCCAGACATCACGCCAATCAACGCATGCTGTTGCCACCACCAGAATGCTGTCACCGCAGAGCTCAGCAGTGTGGCATTTTTTGTGTGTGTCTGCCTCTGAAAACAGCGATGCCATTTGCAACCTGTGCCAAAAGAAACTGAGTCGTGGGAAGTCCAACACCCACCTAGGTACAACTGCTTTGCGAAGGCACATGATGTCACATCACAAACACCAATAGGATCAACACATGAGTACAAGCAGCACACAAACTCAAAGCCGCCATCCTCCTCCTGGTCCAGCATCTTCATCCACGTCAACCACTGCTGTCCTCCTTGCCCCCTCTCAACCATCCGCCACTCTGTCTCTCACCTCTTGCTGTTCCTGCTCATCTCCCCACAGTCAGGTGTCTGTCAAGGGCATGTTTGAGCGTAAGAAGCCAATGCCACAAAGTCACCCCCTTGCCAGGCGTCTGACAGCTGGCTTGTCTGAACTCTCGGCCCGCCAGCTTTTACCATACAAGCTGGTGGAGTCTGAGGCGTACAAAAAGTTTTTAGCGATTGGGATACCACAGTGGAAGGTACCCGGCCAAAATTTATTTGCCCAAAAGGCAATCCCCAACCTGTACTCGATTGTGCAAAAGGAAGTAATGGCATCTCTGGCACACAGTGTTAGGGCAAGGGTCCATCTGACCACTGATACCTGGTCTGCAAAGCATGGTCAGGGCAGGTATATCACCTACACTGCGCATTGGGCAAACCTGCTGACGCCTGCCAAACATGGAATGCGTGGCTCTGCAGAGGAGTTGGTGACACCGCTACGACTTGCAGGCAGGCCTGCTGCCACCTCCTCTACTCCTCCTACTCCATCCTCTTCCATAACCTCCGCAGCTGAGTCCTCTTCTGCTGCTGCGTCTTGCTCCACATCAATGGCACCCCCCTAGCTCCCCAGATACTATTCCACATCCCGGATACGGCAGTGTCATGCCGTCTTGGGGTTGACTTGCCTCAAAGCAGAGAGTCACACCGGGCCAGCACTCCTGTCCGCCCTGAACGCACAGGTGGATCAATGGCTGACTCCGCACCAACTAGAGATTGGCAAAGTGGTTTGTGACAACGGAAGAAATTTGTTGGCGGCATTGAATTTGGGCACGTTGACGCATGTGCCGTGCATGGCACATGTGTGTAATCTGATCGTACAACGCTTTGTCCATAAGTATCCAGGCTTACAGGATGTCCTGAAGCAGGCCAGAAAGGTGTGAGGCCATTTCAGGCGTTCCTACACGGCCATGGCGCACGTTTCAGATATCCAGCGGCAAAACAACATCCCAGTGAGGCGTTTGATTTGTGACAGCCCCACACGTTGGAATTCAAAACTCCTAATGTTCGACCGCCTGCTCCAACAAGAAAAAGCCATTAACGAGTATTTGTATGACCGGGGTGCTAGGACAGCCTCTGTGGAGCTGGGGATTTTTTTGCCAAGTTACTGGACGCTCATGCGCAATGCCTGCAGGCTCATGTGTCCTTTTGAGGAGGTGACAAACCTTGTCAGTCGCACCGAAGGCACCATCAGCGACATCATACCATTTATTTTTTTCCTGGAGCGTGCCCTGCGAAGAGTGCTGGATCAGGCCGTAGATGAGCGTGACGTGGAAGTGGAAGAGTTGTAATCACCATCACCACCAGAAACAGCCTTATCAGCATCGCTTGCTGGACCTGCGGCAACGCTGGAAGAGGATTGTGAGGAAGAGGAGTCAGAGGAGGAATGTGGCTTTGAGGGGGAGGAGGAAGACCAATTACAACAGGCATCCCAGGGTGCTCGTTGTCACCTATCTGGTACCCGTGAACATATCTTCAGCGAGATCACTGAGGACGAGGAACGGGACAAGACTAGCTCGGCATCCAACCTTGTGCAAATGGGGTCTTTCATGCTGTCGTGCCTGTCGCAGGACCCTCGTATAAAAAGGCTGAAGGGGAACGACCTGTACTGGGTGTGAATGCTACTAGACCCCCGGTATAAGCAGAAAGTGCCTGATTTGTTACCAAATTACTGCAAGTCAGAAAGGATGCAGCAGGTCCAAAACAAATTAACAAGTATGCTTTACACAGCATATAAGGGTGATGTCACAGCACAAGGGCAATATAACAGGGAAAGAGGTGAAAGTAATCCACCTCCCACGATAACGCCGGCAAGGACAGGACGTTTAAAAGATGTGTTGTTGATGGAGGACATGCGGACCTTTTTCAGTCCTACGCATCGCATTAGCCCTTCGGGATCCACCCTCAGAGAACGACTTGACCGACAGGTAGCAGACTACCTCGCCTTAACTGCAGATATCGACACTCTGAGTAGCGATGAACCCCTTGACTACTGGGTATGCAGGCTAGACCTGTGGCCTGAGCTATCCCAATTTGCAATTGAACTTCTGGCCTGCCCCGCTTCAAGTGTCCTGTCAGAAAGGACCTTCAGTGCAGCAGGAGGTTTTGTCACCGAGAAGAGAAGTCGCCTAGGGCAAAAAAGTCTAGATTGCCTCACCTTTATAAAGATGAATGAGGGATGGATCCCGAAGGGACTGACACTGGGCGATACATTCGACTGAAAAAGGCCTGATGAGATGAGCTGCCTTCGGCTAAAAATGGTCCACACGCTGCTCTATGTTATCTGTGAATGCCGGATGACTTGCGTGAATTATCTGCCACCAACTAGGGTTCAAGAAGACGCAATGTTTTATGGCACTTTCTGCCTGGGGAACAAAGGTCAATTTTTCTGGCCGCTGCAATAGCAGCGGCTGCAACAATACCTAAGTTTTTTTATTTACATTTTTATTTCAGAAGGCGTACGGCATGTAATGAAAAAGAAAGCATATTGAATAGTCTTGCATAACACAACAGTTGTGCAAAAATACATATTTACAATGAAGACATTTTGTTAAAATTAGGTGGCTAGGCCTTCTTATTTTCACTTTTTTGGTTAATACATTTTCTTTTTTTTTTACTGTGATTGCAATTTTTAAGAGAAACCTAAGACATGGTAAAACAGACAATAGTAAAGAGTATATCAGCAGTTAACACCAAATTCCTATTATCTATCATCACTCCAGCAGTAGCTTATTATTTACAATATCTAACCTGCTCAATCGCCCTTGGGTTACCTTAGGGCAGGCTTCAGTAGGCGACCTCTCCTTTCATCGGATGATTTTGCCGCCGGTTGCTTCTGAAGGGTCTCCTCCAGGGCTCCCCCACTCCGGTCCTTCCCCCCGAGTCGCTTCAACCATTAACAAATGTTTTATTATATTAGGGGGGCACTAAATGGGGATGTTATCCAGGGATCCCAAATTGTCTGGAACTGGGTGATTCTATCCAAGACTACATGGTTAAATCTCTCGTAGTAAAGAGATTAAGCAGTAAATAGTTGATTTTTTTTTATTAATTCCTGAAAGTTTTAATTTGGGGTTTTCCAACTACTAGCTATGTGTATTTTTTCTTTCAAAAAATATTTTATTAGGTCAGGTAATATATCATATTCAAACAACCATTTCCATGTTACATATATATCCATACATGTTACTACATCACTGAGTTACCTTATCTCTATTAATTCTCAGTTTACCCCTTTCCATTCCATAATCTTGGAGCTTATACCATAGCCAGGGCTAGTATGTTATCTGGATTTGGTTGTAGCTGTAGCCTAAAAATATATATATTTTTTACTTTTCAGTTATTAATATAGCTTTAATTCAGTTTGTTTTAAGTTGATTCCCTTTAAGTCTTGAATCCGACTATAATTGGGAAAAAAATAGTTTTAACATTTAACATGTTGGGAAAGGTCCACAAACATCCTCCTTTTTTACATAAATATGATGTAAAATATAGCACTTACCTCCCTCCTCCGCCCCTCTAAGGATCCACACACACCTCCATCCATCCCGTTCTCTTGAGAATATCCTCTCCCATTTAGGGGAGCCCCTATTCCGGACCTAAATGTCTTTAATTGTCTCCAGATGATATGTTATCCCTTAATTGCAGCCACGGAGACCATACGTCTCAAAATGTATCCATGGAGTTGTCTACTAAATGGGTAAGGCGTTCATTTATAAGGATAAAGTTTAATTTATTTTTAACCACCTGAAAGTGTAGGGTATCTGATTTCCATTGTCTGGCTATATGGTTCTTTGTGGCCAACATGATGAACTTTAATAGCCTATTTTGAGCGGGCCAGAGACAGACATGCGGAACACCCAGCATGCAGTCTTCTATATTAGCAGAAATCTGAATCTTAAACATTTTAGAAGCTAGTAAGCATGTTTCTTCACATAGTCTTATGACTGCCGAACACTCCCACCAGACATGAATAAATGTAGCCTCATTACCACTGTTCCTAAAACATGAGCTGCTCCTTTTTGGATCCCACTTATTTAGCTTAAAAGGAGTAATATATGTCCTGTGTAGGACCTTTATGGAAGTCTCAAGCAGACTATAATTTAAAGATCCCCTACTTAAGCCTTGCCAACTTTTATCCCATGTGCTGTCTGCCAACTCGGTGCCCAAATCCTTCTCCCAGGCTTTGGTATAGTCTGGTTTGTTTGCCCATGAGTTTTCATTAAATAGTTCATACATGAGGCTAATAATACCAGGCTGAAAGGGGGAATGCCTACATTTTTTGAGTAGCCAGGTGTTTCTTTGGGGGGTTCCCCTATCACTTATCGTATATATAAAATGATGTATCCTGCAAAAATTATAGTGTTCAGTTAGGGGTAAATTGTATCTATCTCTCACCCGCTCAAAGGTCATTATTTTGTCGTCATGCCACCATGGACCAACCCTTAGTAGGTTCTGAGACTTTTACCAACTGAGAGAGCTTTCCGGAAGATGTATCTTAAAGTGGGGATTGGGTACGATAGGGGTAAGATCTGATACCCGAGTGTCCAGTTTTTGTGTCCAGTTCATCTCCGTCCATATTTTTAATGAGTGCTTAATCAACGGGTTTTTCAAGTTTCTCAAAAAAATATACAGGCCTGGAATCCATATTACTGTATCCCATGTATAAGGTGACATACTTACATTTTCCATAAATACCCAGATCGGCTGATGTGTTTTGGAGAATGTGCCAGAGGAATGAAAGCCAGCTGCGCTGCCTTGTAATACAGTTTGAGATTCGAGCACGATAGGCCCCCTTTCCCTTTTGGTCTATACATATTATTTTTTGACATCCTCGGGGCTTTATGATTCCAAATAAATCAAAAAATTAGTTTTTTCCCCTTTGAATCTTTATGTGTTGTAAGCGATCTCCCGGGAGTTTTAATCTGGCTGACGGGGATTTGTAGTATGTATCTATCAAGTTCATAAATTTGCCTGCAAACCCAAATTTCTGTAATACTGCTTTTAAATAAGGACATTCCAACGTATCAAAGGCCTTTTCTATATCTAACGCCAAAAGGCATGTGGGTATTTGATGTTGGGATGACCATGAGATTGAATTTTGTGTCCGTCTGATATTGTCCCCCGTTTGTCTATGGGGGATAAACCCTGTTTGGTCTTTATGGATTATGGAGGGGAGAAATCGCAAAATCCTGTTTGCCATTAATTTGGACAACATTTTTATATCCACGTTTAGGAGTGATATGGAGCAGTAATTTTTAAGTTCTAATGGGTCTCGTCGTTCTTTCGGGAAACATATCATATTTGCATGGTTTAGTTCTTGTGGCATGGGAGAGCCTTCTAAAATTTGATTGAAAAGTGTGGCTAAGTGGGGTAATAACAAGTCTATAAAAGTTTGGTAATAGAGATTTGTAAATCCATCCGGGCCCGGGTAGCTATGTGTATTTTGAATACTAAAGCCAATAATTGGAATAGCTTGTTCTAGGATTGAGATATTTTTTTTTATGTGTATCCCCAGTAAGCAGGATTCCATTGAAAGAGAAATATCCTTTTGCAAGGATTGGATGCCCGAGATTTTGCTGAAGTCTTTTATAGTGGACATGAGTGCTGGTATAGAGAGAAGGGGCTTGGTCAGGGTGCAAAGCATATCGTCCGCGAAAAGTGAACACTTAATCTGATGGTGTCCTACTTCAAACCTCTGGATGGCATGGTTGGTTCTGATTGCCTGCGCTAGGGGTTCAATGGCAAGAGCAAATAGCAGTGGGGAGAGTGGGCATTTCTGACTGGTCCCTCTCTGTACTTGGATTTTGGCCTTATGGTCCCCTGATATCTTTAAGATATTTACTGGTGAGTCGTAGTACCATCTGAGCAGGTTGAGAAAACGTCCCTCAAATCCAAACTTATCTAGCATTATGTACATATATGGCCATTCCACTGTATCAAAAGCCTTCTCTATATCTAGGGCTAGAGGGCAAACTGGGTTGTTATAGTGTTGAGCCAAGAACTGGGCGTTCAGAACCCTCCTAACATTATCTCCTGCCTCTCTGAAAGGAATGAACCTCGTTTGGTACTTGTGTATTTAGTCCAGTAAAAAGTTAGATATTCGTTTGGCCATAATTTTAGCTAGGATCTTGACATCCACATTTATCAGGGGTATGGGGCGATAATTTTTAACCTCTAAAGGGTCCCTACCCTCTTTTGGAAATACTATGTGGTCGGCCTAATTCAATTAAGGGGGCATAGGTTCTCCATTTATTATAGCGTTAAACAAAGATGTTAGGTGCGGGGGTAAGTAGCTGCCTGTGCTGGGTCAGTTTGGCTTAATTGCTGGGCCCTTTTCATGCCAAGATGGCGACCGTCAGTCCATGGGCCTCTATGTCCCCTTCACTACCTTTGTCCCCGCTTGTGTGATTATTTGGCATGGCCCCCCTTTATATCTTCGGCCCGTGGCCTTGTAAGGGTCGCCCCCTGAATCTCTGAGTGTGGATATGCGGGGATGGGACGTTGAATCAGGCCTACCTTCTTCTCTGCTCGCTGCAAGATCAACAATACCTAATTTTTCAGGCATGTGTACATGCCTAATTTTTCTGGCGTCTGGTGCTGCACTGTGGCTTCAACAACCAAACCCAAAAAAAGGCACATAACAGGGATTAAACTGATAGGAGTAGTACTACTTAACACACCACTCATATCTGGTGTAACAGTAGTGTACATTTCAAACAACAAAAAAAATTCTACTGTAATAATTGCCCAGTCAGTGCCACCACTCATATCTGGTGTAACACTCAGTAGTGCACATTTAAATAAATAATACAATTTTGACTGTAATACATTGCATAGCAGTTAGTTGTCTGCAAGCGTGTGTGTCAGACCTACAGCGTCTACTCTGCCAACTTCTGCAAGTGCACAGTGCCACTCATATCTGTTGTATCTGCATGCAGAGTACCAATCTGTCAAAACCTGTAATGATGAATGAGGTCTAGAGTAGCCTGGTTCCCTTATCCTCTACAGGTTGAGACCTAATGTTTGGGTGACTCCAGACAAACACATGAGTACAAGCAGCACAAAAACTCAAAGCCGCCATCCTCCTCCTGGTGCAGCATCATAAGCCACACCAACCACTGCTGTCCTCCTTGCCCCCTCACAATCATCCGCCACTGCTATCTCTCGCCTTGAGCAGTTCCTGCTCATCTGCCCATAGTCAGGTGCCTGTAAAGGACATGTTTGAGCGTAAGAAGCTAATGTCACAAAGTGCCCCAAAATTGAAGTGATACGACCAACAAAGCATCTTTTTCCATCTCCTGGTTCTAAAAATCCAGGCCTTATACACGCCCCCTGATAGGTGACGTAACAAGTATTAAACCGATAAGAGTAGTACTTACAAACACGCCACTCCTATCTGGTGGCACCTTTGACTGCACGTGCCGTGCCCCAAAATTGAAGTGATACGACCAACAAAGCATCTTTTTCCATCTCCTGGTTCTAAAAATCCAGGCCTTATACACGCCCCCTGATAGGTGACGTAACAAGTATTAAACCGATAAGAGTAGTACTTACAAACACGCCACTCCTATCTGGTGGCACCTTTGACTGCACGTGCCGTGCCCCAAAATTGAAGTGATACGACCAACAAAGCATCTTTTTCCATTTCCTGGTTCTAAAAATCCAGGCCTTAAACACGCCCCCTGATAGGTGCTGTAACAGGTATTAAACTGATAAGAGTATTACTACTTAACACACCTTATAATAATGCAGAGAGAGGCAACGCAGTGAGAGGAGTCTGAAGAAGAGGAGTCAGAGGAGGAAGGTGGCTTTGACGAGGTGGAAGACCAAACACAGCAGGCGTCCCAGGGGGCTTGTTGTCACCTTTCGGGGACTCTTGGTGGCTGGGTGGAGACCTTCAATGACATCAGTGAGGACAAGGAACGGGACATGGCTAGCTTGGTATCCAACCTTGTGCAAATGGGGAGTTTGCGGTTGTGCAAATGGACTGTTTGTGGTTGTTTGCTGTGCGTTAAACGGGGAGTTTGGTCTGTCACTGTGAAGCGGGCCTAACCCTTACACTACCTGATCAATACAACATCATACCTGAAGCACGTTATTCCAAACAATTTAGGAATGTTAGGTAATTTATGCCCTTTATGGCTTAAAACCAGACTCTGCATCAACTATGTAATTTTCCGTGGGAGTTTTGCCATGGATCCCCCTCCGGCATGCCACAGTCCAGGTGTTAGTCCGGTTGAAACAACTTTTCCATCACTATTGTGGCCAGAAAGAGTCCCTGTGGGTTTTGAAATTCACCTGCCTATTGAAGTTTATGGCGGTTCGCCGGTTCGCGAACATTTGCGGCGGTTCGCGTTCGCGGTTCGCAAACCGAAAATGTTATGTTCGCGACATCACTAGACACAGGTTATGTTATATCAAGTATGTCTCCATTTATTACTGTTATCTAAGAGTTCACTGTATATAGAAGTTAGCCAGCAGTTCAATACAATGCTTAATGTAGTTACAATTACAAACATCCGGTATATAACAGATTGTTTTCACTACATATGTTACTTGTGGTTACACAGTTAGGCAAAATGGAACCCACAAAGTTCATATAGAGGCATAAAATAAGTAAGTACCAGCAATTACTGGAAAAACGTTGCATAGGCCTATCTGAAAAGTTATTGTAAACATCTTCAGTGGTCATGTACATAATAAGGCAAAAAGGTGACATTGTGAGTTTAACTGTTTCTGCAGTAAAGCCCCCTAAATACCTTAACACAATCAGAGTCCAAACTTCCCATCGATTAGCAAGTAATTAGGATCCTGTACTGTCTCTAATGCTCCCTAGTACGTCAGACATTCAGTAGTTGTGACTGCAAGGTTAAATTATTTTTTTGTGCAGGTGGGTTTAATATAGACATGTATCTGTCTGCTCTTGCCTCTATGTGATATAATAAAATACTATACCATATTTTTGATAATAACAATGAAGCAGAACAAAAACACTTAATTTTACAATTCTTATAAATGCACTCATGCAAATCTCCAGTCTGTCTTACATTTTCACACCCTCTGCCAGGGTAATGTCAAGTGTAAGTAATCGATATGTATGAATTATTTCTCAAAATCAATAATGTATCAATTAATAATAAAGTCTGTCAGCATATGTTAATAAGGCAAATAAAATAAACAGGATTAAACTCTACTTTCTTTTTCTTACATTTTCTCCCTCTTGTATGTCACTACATTGCACAACTTATTCTAGTTACACTTTTTGTATGTATCAAAATTATCATTGTCATATTCAGGAGAGCCCACTAAACTTTGGAAACTGTTGGACTGTTGGGGGCCCTGGAGTAACATGGACTGGTAATGCCCTGTTTGCATGAGGGGATTAATATTGCCATCCTATGTGTGAGGAGTTTGCCTCCAGAAGGGATATTTACATTAGCACCCCTACGGTGCAACTTTCATGTGTAAGAAAATGCAAGATAAATGAAACTAATATGCTAATTACCCCTTACAGAGCTAGAGGCAGCAAGGAAGATGGCATATGGCCAGATTCCATTAGACTTACAGTCTCCTAACCACAGGAGGCAGTTATTAGCACACCTGCCACACTAGTGACATGATTCACAGGCAGGCCACATGGCTGGGACCAGGAAGATTGTGGATTGTAGAAGGGACTGTCACTAAGGGGTGTTACTTGATGGTAAGGGTTGACCAAAATGTCTAAAAATGTTGAATGGATTACAAACAAAGGTGTTGTTGTCCATGCAGTTTAAACATACATCAGTATTGTGTATGGTCTATTTTGGGTATGTAGTAATTCTACACAAGGGAATTATTGAAACGGACCCTGTCTGATACTCTGCTCCTAAACACTGGCTGTAGAACTACTGAACTAGCTTCCTTAGCTTCTGTGTTACTGGCATCCTGAGGCACAATCTTGATACCTGGGAAAGGCAGCTGCCTCTGATGTGATACAAACTCTACAATCTAGGGGGTTCCTGTAAGTCATAGACAGTTAGATTTTAGGGTGCTCCTGGCCCCAGGCCCTGGCCCCTGGGTCATCACAATTATCATGTATTGGGAAGCTGTAACAAATGGTTCTGGTGAGAACATAAACTCTCTTTTCTTTGTAATATGTGGTACAATCCTTTGTGCATTTCTTTTCTACCATCCCACACAATTGCTTTATAAATTGATTTGGGATCATGCTACTCATCTGTAGAATAAAATAGCACCTTAACATGTTGCTGTTTATTTTCATATCACGGTCAGCCAGAAAATGATGGGCGCAACAAGACCACACTAAGGTGCTCCTTGAATTTCATTAAAAATTATTTGACAGGTTAATAAAGGCACATCAACACCACAATAACATGTGAACTTGCTAACTAGAACATTAAGCAATGCTAATTCATTTGCTATGTATTTGTTCAAGCATATACACACTAAAGTTTAATAATTTATAATAGGAATATTGTACTGTAGCTATGTAAAAATAACACATGTATTACATGTAACAAATGCAAAATGCAAAATGTTTTTTTGCTATTAAATTATTTATGATATATTTATATTGAGGCACAGAAAGGCTCTCCTATTAAACCTAAATACTAACCTAAGAGTTGAGTTAAACTACCCCTTGCTTACAGTGTGCTCTCATAGTTGCCAACCTTATAAATAAAATTAATTGTTCAAGAGAATCCTTCATACATCCCTTCCCCTCTCCACACTTGTACCATCCTAGACTCCAGACATGCCATAGCTGTATTTTGACCCATCACTGCTATTGTTAAAATATATATCAAAACTGACTACTATGGGCTTCATTCTATTATCGGCCGTAAAACGGCCGCAAAGCTACGATTCCTTGCGGGGCTCCCGTTACCTTGCAATTCAAATAGATGGCGCTGCAAGGATATCCCCCTTACGGCCGGCCGCATATCTTGCAAACGGCTGCAAGGTCTGAAAACTTTAAAAGCAAATATAAATTCAAGACGACACTGTAAAGCTCTGTAAATGCTAGGTATCATAATGGGGGACATGAGGATTAATAGCAACCCCCTCTCAAGCTTGCACATCAGCCCAAATCCGATATTTCATTAACTGTTTATTTTACGGCCTCAGCATGGGCGGGTCTGAGGTGCTCCAAGCCCTCGGGACTTTGTCCACGGATATTTGACATGAATTAAAATAAAAATTATTTACAGATTTGATTGTAGGGGAATGTTGTGCTATGAATGCTAACACCTACAATCACTTTATTGTCTCATCAGAGTGCAGGATGGCTTTATTATGGCTTTATTATGTACTTAATTGTGTGCTTGCGGGACCTTTTTGCAGCAAGTAAGCTGCGGCTCAGTTTTAGCCTTGCAGAGACGGTTGCCGGAGCAATTAAATAGCATCCGGGATTTTCTTGCGGCCGAAACTCTTGCGGCTGTTTAAGATAATAGGCTTTCATCCGGCGCGTACGGCCGCAAGGGATAACAAGGCGCCGGCCGCAAGCCTGCCGGAGTCCCCGGCCGGAAGGGAATAGAATAGGCAAATAGCCTGCGGCCGGTCCTTGCGGCCCCGCATCTCCTACGGCCGATAATAGAATGAGGCCCATTGGGTGTGGAAGTATTTGAGGGATGAATTGTGTGAACAGTATGACTCCTGAAGTAACATGATGTCTGGTGACATTTTTTATATTGAGTCATGGCTAAACTTCTCTTGTTAGGGGATTTAAACCATCTCATATTATGTGAGATTATTCTGTCCTGGTTTGCAGTTATGTGTAAAAATATACTTGTCATATGCCTGTTTCAGGGGATAATCTGATTATGTGGATATACTGTATAAAAGTGTAGCTTCAGGTGAGGTACCATGTTCTCTTCTGGTCCTTGGTTATGCGATCAGTTGCTACAGTGAAGTTGGTCTAAGGCATGGAGTAGGAGATACTGGTGATTTGTCTGAGATTATTGTAGTCTTCAAGGAAACTCCTGAGGGAAACAATCATGTGCAGAGAAGAATACTGATATGATATAGCTGTTACTAGCACAAGAAGTAGATGCATGTAACAGATTCAGAAGGTCAAACCTTAGACTCAGAAACATCCTGGAATCTCACACTGATGCAAAAGAAATCACTATTAAAATATTCATGTATCTATTGCAAGACCCAAACACACTTGAGATGGATAGGACCCACTGAACCTTAGCAAGAAGGAATCCACTGAAGAAAAAACTACAGGCAGCATAGTTAAAATGTGGTATATTGGAAGCAAGCTGACAATACTCAAAGAGGTGAGAAAATGGAAGAATATATCATTTTATGGTGCCAAAATAGAAATCTACCACCACCACCCCCCTACAAAACTCCAGAGGTGAAGGTACTTTAAACCTCTTTCTGAGGCTTTGCAACATGCTTACAAGTGGGAATTGCCTCTTAAATGACATCTCCACACATTTTGTCTATGATCTACATAATGGACTGAGTCTTATTAAGAGGCTTAAACTGTACTATGGTCCCATTCCAGATCCTAGCAACAAATAAGAGATGTTCCAGAAACTTTAGAGACTCTGGTCCCAATCAACTCCCCATAAAAAATAGAAGCCGACAGTACCACTTTTTCCACCTGCTTCCTCTTCAGGGAGTGTCTCCCTATACACATCATGAACCTGATTGTTAAAACTTCCCAACACAAACTTGTTGAAACATTTGGCTGTTAGCCAATTTAGTAGTAGACTTAAGTTTTTATAGCTAACATAAAATATTAAATACCCTTTGGTTAAACACAGGATTAGAAAAAACTGTTATTTATTTCTTAATTGCATGACTGCATCCTTGGTTGGGACAATATAAGGGAGGACACTGCTTGATAAGTTTTACTGCAGGCAGGGCTTCCCTTGCTGGTCCCGAGTGGGGAGAAATTGGGTTCTCCATTGCCTAGATTTATTATAGCTCAATTGATTTTCTATCTATTGAGCATAACTGATAGGAGTGAGGCTTGAATATGTTTACATTTACAGTTTATGAAAATGTCTGTTTGTTTTCCTTTTCCTTCATCCAGATTGGAGAGAGACTTGATGTTGAGAAACAGTCTACCTTGGGACACTGGTAGGGGCTGTTCTTTATCCAAGTCTATTTCTGATGCAGCTTCACAGACTTCTGGGTGGCGCCACCAATAGTTTTTGATGAAGAAGTTTTGGATTTGGGATTTTAATGTTAAAGGTATTATAAAGTATTTCTCATGCATGTTAGATCTATTATTGCATTACATTTTACTCGAACAGGTAGATTCTCATGGTTGATTTGGTATCTGTTGGCTGATAAAAGAGCAAGTCCCTTAAAGTTGAATATAGCAGCAGAGGTTTACTTGGTCCGGTTTGAAAAGTGGAAGCACTTCTATTAGTCAAACTACTTTTTCTACTCCTAACAGGCACACAATATTGAAGTCTTGAGACAACAATATAAACAAACAGTACTTATTCCCTCTTGTCTTCAGGGAATAGCAGCATATTCTTATAAATCCTAACTCTTCTTTTAAATCAGTCTATACTAGAATTCTTGGAGAATAATATTTTGATAGAAGAGCAACTCCAGTATTTTTAGTTTGGTTCTTCTCTTTGTACTATATTCCCAAAATATCTGCTTCAAAAACTGAAGAATGCAGCTAAAAAAAAATGTAGAAAAAAAGAAGCGTGCATAGAGTTGAACATAGTGTAGTATTTGAAACCAATGGTTTATTAAAAAAGTAAAAATATACTCACAAATAAAATCCTTGTATAAAGCAAAGCTGATTGGGTATCTTCATATTAACAGTACTAATTTAATAAGGATCTTCTCTTTCTTTATAAAAACATGATCATAACCCTAGCAATTACAGGAAAAATAGGACAGAAATAGCAAAAAACAAAAAAGTCTAACTTAGCTTATCACTCCTATTGAGGGTATATACAAAAATTATTATACACAAAAAGTGGATAAGGCAAACAAAAACAAATATATATTATGGGTCCTAAAGTTACCTCAAGCTATAAACGCATATTTATTCATCCACTATTGTTATAAAACATAGACTTTAGGTAAAAAAAGTATAATGGCAGCTCTGCTATGCAAATAATATTTGCTAAGGATCATCTCCAAAACTATGTGTTTCCACAGGGTTTGTATTTCTTAGGGGTGATTGAAAGAAAATATAAAATCTTGTGTTACCAATAATCATTTTTTTAAATTAAACTTTATGTATTTTTCTATGTTTTGTTATTCCTTCATACATTAATCTTAATGAAGTTACCAGTAATCTTTAATCTCTGATTTTTGAGCTTTCCCTTCTTTATGGAGATTATCTGTACCTCCTGCTTAGTGTTTGTCCAGGAAAAACAACATTTTTATTACCTGTTAAGTCACTAACATCAACCTAGAGCCTTTGTGTGAGTCAAAGATCAGCTAGACAATTTCCCAAGCATCTTACAGTGCATGATGTCATGGTTGCCATGGGAAGCTGTTTTTCTTATTCTTTTATTTTTTTATTATCTCCCTCTTCTGAGCTTTATTCAGATAGCTTAAGGGAGGTTGTACACATAAAATATCAGCAGCATCACATAAATTACTTAAAAATGACACCACCTTATTTGGAATGTACATTTGTGCCTACATACATAAATGGCCTCCTTTATAATAATCATTAGGCGATTCTTACAGTGATAACATTATAGTATTTCTAATAGTTTGGGAATTAAGTTTTATACATTTTATAATAGTGATTATTTGTACTCATTTTTAAAATCTAATATGATTCCCTTTTGCAGAGAAGCTAATATTTATCAAAATTATTGATATTCATAGGTATGGTTGAAATGCTGACTATTCTTAAATGTGGGACATATTTATTATGATGGGTATTAAAATGAACCGGTACACTCATTAGTTATTAGGCAAAAAAGTAGAAAAGAGGAAGAAAAGGTAGGGGAGTTTAGTACTATTGTGATATTAAACATGTTTATTTTTGTAAAATGTTCTTTTGTTCAACAGTAACTGTTAAAGCATTTTGTAGTAAAAGTATTAACATTTGAATGTAAGAACAGTTGAACTTAAATTAATTAGTATTGTAAACTTGAGGTAATGTTTTTTTAACATGCAAGTTCTATCTCAAGAATTGTTAACGTAAATATACATTGTATCCAAAGGAAGGCAAACAGTAAAAACCCTCCTTGAAACGTGGCCAATTGTATCAGAGAGGGGAAAAAATAATTCCTTCCTGACCCCCATTAACTGGCGATCAGATTACTCCCTGGATTAATGTTTAACATAAAAGACAACATTTACATTGTGGCTTAAAACATGGTTGTGCTCTTAACATGAACTTTGTAATATGTCAAAGTAAGGAACTTGAAAGTATATTTTTTTAAACTTGAACTTTCTTATCTGTCTAAGTAAGGAACTTGAAAATATTTTTTTCAAACTTGTAACATTAGAAACAGTAGCATAGTTAATTAACAATTGAACCGAATTTGTCAAAATAATGCAAGGCAAGTGTTTTGTGAGGCTAATCATGCATAAACAGTACTTCCATTAATTATGACTGAATTGTTTATTGATTTATATTTTTCAATGGTTGACCTTTGTTTGTTGCTGTAGTAATTGTTTTAAATCGCACATATAGTTTCGTCTGTGTAAAAGTGGTTCTCTAAAAAGAGAACGTAAGAACTTAAACTTGTTGCACGCTGTGTAAGCACTGTTCTGTATGTTTTTGACAATTTAATGTAGTTTAACAGGCAAATATTGTTTTTGTAAATTTAATTTCTGTTGCGTAATAATGACCTTTAGAAGGAAACGGACATTTATGTGTATTTGTTAGCAAAATTTGTTGGTTAGATTGTGGTTTTTTATATTTTTGCATTTGCTTTTAAATTGTTTTTTCATTGCTTTTGTTTGTTTAATGAAAAGTTAGAGTACTTCATAGTAGACAATGTTTTTAGTAAAAATACGTCCATCTTCTAATAAATCACCTTGACTTTCATTCTTTTCAATGTAAACTTTAATAGCCTGTGGATTTTTTGCACCGTGATAAGGCAACATACAATTGGCCATGTGCAAATACTGGTTGTTCTAAGAAAATACCCACAGATTTGAAAGTTTGTCCTTGTGATTTATTAATGGTCATGGCAAATACCATAATGATGGGAAATTGTCTTCTTTGAAGTATAAAATGGAGACTACTTTCACTTGGTGCTAAATCTATTCTTGGTATGAAAACTCTCTCTCCTTTATGGGTACCAGTTAAAATTTCAGTATCTATGAAAAATTGTTTTCAATGAGAAAAATACAATGTTCACAGAACATGTATCACTATGGATTAGATACATTGATGACATTTTCATTATATGGAATGACACTGCTGGGAACTTTGAAAAGTTCATTCAAGTACTCAATGCAAATACTCGGAATCTAAAATTGACACATACAATTGATTTCAATAGGATTGATTTCCTAGACATCACCATCATTAAAGATGATGAGGGGTATATAACCAGGGATTTGTACAGGAAACCAACTGCCACAAATAGTACCCTACACTTTGAAAGCTCACATTTCTCACCTACTTTGAGAGCCATACCTGTTGGTGAATTTTTACAATTGAGAAGAAATTGCTCTGATGTATTGACCTTTAAAAGAAGAGCTATGGAGCTCAAAGATAGATTAAAATATAGAGGATACAGCAATCTATCATTAAAAAAGGCATCTCAAAGAGCACTCCACACTACGAGAGATAATTTATTATGTCCGAAACCAAAAATTAAGAAAGAAGGCCCCATAAGATTCATTGGGACTTATAGTGAGGATTCAATTAACATTACTCGGATTCTGAACAAACACATTAATATACTGCAGACCGATGCTATCATTAATAAATTCATAGGTGAAAAAATTCAGATGGGATGGAGGAGATAAAAAAACATTAAAGATACTGTAGTACGCAGTCATTTTGTGAAAAAGAAGAAATGATCTACGCATCTGCCCAATGGGACTTTTGGATGTGGCAGATGTATGTTCTGCCCATATATGAGCAAAAGAAACTAATGTGATGGATACAATTGGTAGAAAGGTTCCTCTAAAAGGCCTCTTCAACTGTGGTACACAAGGTGTTGTCTACTGCTTGGAATGCCCATGTCCTTATAGATACGTTGGGATTACGGCACATGCCTTCAAAAAAAGAATGGACGAGCACATACGTAATATCTGTAATAGTCCCAGAGGCATTGAAAATGGAAAGAAATTGACATCAGGAGCAAGGCATTTTAATGAATATCACATGTCTAAACCCAAATTACAATGCTGGGTACTTCAAAAAATAACACTTGGAACATTAGAAGAGGGGATTTAGAACAGGAACTTCTTAAAGCAGAAACTAGATGGATATCAATACTTAACACAGTATCTCCCAATGGCCTAAATGAATATAACAACTTTGGGGTATATCTTTAAAAAACAATACTGTGGTTATATTTGATATATATCTAGTTTTCATTTGCGAATAATATATTAATGGTATAACCACTAATCTGACTATTTATGGACCCAATAATAATATTCTCCTATGATACTTTAACTGTGGCCCTAAGACTATATTTGGTTTTGGTAATCACCTGATATATAAGATCTTTCAAATTATAGTGGACATATTTAGATTTGATTTATCTTACCCAGTATCTTAATGTTTGCCCTATATGGTCGTAACTTTATTTCTCAAATGTATGCATAATATTGTGACAGGTATAGTTTGATATTCTTTGTATTTCCTTATGTAAACTACTGATATTATTAATTGAATGATTAATCGTTGTCTTAACTCTCATTATTGATGTGAACCATGTTTTCAATACATATGATGTTATTTACATTGTGTTGCTTTATACACATTATAAATGCTTTATTGTCCTTACAGGACTTAGGATGGCACATTACAAAGATCCTCCATCTGTTCAATTAAGTGCTCATTAGCTTTATAAAAGACCCAATCTATTGTTGATAGACAACTTATCCCAAAGGAAGCGGATGACGCGAAAAGTGCACGTCATCGAATATCATCGAAAAGTGCATGTCATGCGAATATCTGACACAGAGGTTTCTAAAAAAGGCACTAGAAGTTTAAACCCACTATGTACAGTTCTTCAACCTTCTAACAAAAGTGCAGCAATTCCAGTAGTGGCAAACGGCAGTGCTATTTGACCTTGTGCTCGTATAAAACTCATTAATAAATTATATAGATATGTTTTTCCTGATCCTCCAGGTCCATCAAGTTAGAAATAACGCTCTTTGACCATGTCATCATCTATTGCATTTTTAATGGCATTAAATGCTTGCAATTGTAACATATTTAAAGTTGCAAGTCTTTCTTCTGTTCTTTGTACTTGTAGTTGAATGTTGTAGTCTTCAAAGTTTATGTAATCTATAAGACCCGGATCAGGCAAATTAAAACTTGCACAACTTAATCCATGAGTTAAAAATACTTCTTGGATTTCCATTAACGCTTTTAAGTGTGTAATAGGTTCATTGTATCGTTACATAAAGTCTTCAGCCATATTACTTTTAAATGTGTCCCACAAAGCTAATGCATTTGGAGCATTTGAGAAGATACAAATAAATGCAAATTGTTCCCTCATCTGCCGTGGCATTTGACATAGTGCTGCTTCTTCTAGACATCTTTCCCATTCTGTATCATCAGCTAGTAAGTTTCTATGTCTTGCAGCTAAATGGAAGGATTCATATAGTATGTCATTAACAGTTCTTAAGTGTTCAAAACTTTGTGCTCCAGGAACATTTAAAAGTAATAGTCATAAGCAGAAACGTTCAAGATCTCTTGGACTGACTGTGTAAATTCTTGGGATTATTTTATTTCCTCTACTTTTTCTCGGTCTCCATAATCCATTCACAAAAACATAGTGATATGGAATTTCAATATATAAGAATTGTGTTGCTTCTGAATCTCTTGAATTTAATTCAAACCATGCAGTTAGTGTAGTGTGACAATGCTCACTTTGGGCCAATGCATTACTTTAATTTCCAGCATGGAAATACACTAAATGTCGTTGTGGCAAATGTACTGCTAATCTATATACTGCATGTGATCTATCATGCATTTCAAATTTTAAAAGGCGCCACATAGCTTCTGGTGCACTTACATAGCCAGCATCTACATGAGATGCAAGTTCATCATGTACTAACTCAGTGCTTTCGGGGTTGTCTGCACTTTTGACGACTACAGTAGCTGCATCATAGCCTTTGTAAATATATTTGTACACATATTTAATGGATTTGATGGAAGTGCAGGCTTCTACATTAATGTATGCATTATACTTCATGAGTAAATGTGGATTGAAGGGTACTACATATCTATTGTCAACTTTTTTCCTACGAATAATGGCACTATCTCCTTCTCTTCTTTTATAAAGTGGATAGCCATCACAATTGGCAATGGTTTTGTCTCTATAATCTTTTGGAAAATCTTTGGAACATTTATTATTTTCCATACATGGTGATTGGGGATTAAGCTCGCTACAGGGTCCATGAATCATGCGATGAGTAACAATCTCATATAGTCTACCATATAGTTCTGGATCTGGTAGTTCTGCAACAATGACTGCATCCACTTTGTGAGCAGTATCTAATTTATCTTTTTCTTGAAGTATTATGAGAAGATGTGTATGTGGAAGGCCTCTTTTTTGAAATTCAATGGTATATACATAAGCAAGACATTTGCCAAATAAGTGACTTATAGTGATGTCACGTATTAATTTATTTCATTTCAATTTTAAAACTCTGGCTACTAAATCTGGTCTATCGGAAGGACTTAGGGCAAGAAGTAAATTTTGTGTAATTTCTGGCCATTGGGGATTACATGTAAATGTAATAAATAAATGGGGTTTGCCAAATTTGGTGACAATAGCCATAGCATCATTGTATCTTTCTCTCATATTTCGAGGAGATCCTTCAAAAGAAGATGTTAAAATGATGGCTTTGCCAGCTGTCATGTCTCTGCTTGTAGCCACCTCAGCAACATTGTCCATTAGTCCACAATAGTGTTCTACACATAGTTTATCTTGTTGATATTTTATAAAGTTGAACTTATTGGCCTCAACTTGCAAATAGGAATCAATAATCCATTGTTGTGTTAGTTTCCCACCACATAAAATTGGATTAAATGTATTTTGAATGGCAATTTGAGCTACTTTAAACTCAAGCATAGAAACATTATTTCGGATTCTGGCTTTAGCATTTGGGTAACTGGGAAGTGTTAATTTTGGTTGCCAATCTGCTTCTCTGTGTGGGAAAAATATAAGATATGTCATTGGATCAAAATTTGGACTTAAGATACTGATATTAATGAATGGTTGCTCCTCATTTCTGGGATATATTCTAATGTCTCTTTGAAATGGTGTTTCTTCTTCATCATTTTGAAACACCATTGCAACCTCATTTGATGTTGGCAAGTAGAGATGTCGCGAATAGTTCGCAGGCGGATTGTTCGCGGAGAACATAGTATGTTCGCGTTCGCTGCGAACAGCGAACATATGCAAGATTCGACCCGCCCCCAATACTTTATCATTGAACAAACTTTGACCCTGCATGTCACAGTCAGCAGACACATTCCAGCCAATCAGCAGCATACACTCCCTTCCAGAGCCTTCTAACTCATGGACAGCAGCCATTTTGGAATCATAACTAACTTGCAGTCTTACTGAGAGGAGGGAGAGTGTAGGTGATACTGATTGAATAGGGAAATCAATAGCTAGGCAAGTTTATTCAGTGTCCAGTGCAGTGCTGAAGGACTCTTGTGCATTATTATTATTATTATTATTATATAATGTGTAGATGTACCGGCTGGGCATGCTCTTGTGCATTATTATTATTATTATTATTATTATTATTATTATTATTATTATTATTACTATATAATGTGTAGATGTATAAGCTGGGCATGCTCTTGTGCATTATTATTATTATTATTATTACTACTATATAATGTGTAGATGTACCAGCTGGGCATGCTCTTGTGCATTATTATTATTATTATTACTACTATATAATGTGTAGATGTACCAGCTGGGCATGCTCTTGTGCATTATTATTATTATTATTATTATTATTATTATTATTATTATTATTATTATTATTATTACTATATAATGTGTAGATGTACTGGTTGGGCATGCTCTTATGCATTATTATTATTATTATTATTATTATTATTATTATTATTATTATTATTATTATTATTATTATTACTACTATATAATGTGTAGATGTACAAGCTGGGCATGCTCTTGTGCATTAATATTATTATTATTATTATTATTATTATTATTATTATTATTATTATTATTTCTACTATATAATGTGTAGATGTACCAGCTGGGCATGCTCTTGTGCATTATTATTATTATTATTATTATTATTATTATTAATATTATTATTACTATATAATGTGTAGATGTACTGGCTGGGCATGCTCTTGTGCATTATTATTATTATTATTATTATTATTATTATTATTAGTATAATACTACTACTACTACTACTAATAATAATAATAATAATAATAATAATAATAATAATGCACAAGAGCATGCCCAGCCAGTACATCTACACATTATATAGTAATAATAATAATAATAATAATAATATTAATAATAATAATGCACAAGAGCATGCCCAGCTGGTACATCTACACATTATATAATAATAATAATAATAATAATAATAATAATAATAATAATAATGCACAAGAGCATGCCCAGCCGGTACATCTACACATTATATAGTAATAATAATAATAATAATAATAATAATAATAATAATAATGCACAAGAGCATGCCCAGCCGGTACATCTACATATTATATACTAATAATAATAATAATAATAATGCACAAGAGCATGCCCAGCCGGTACATCTACACATTATATACTAATAATAATAATAATAATAATAATAATAATGCACAAGAGCATGCCCAGCCGGTTCATCTACACATTATATAGTAATAATAATAATAATAATGCACAAGAGCATGCCCAGCCGGTACATCTACACATTATATAGTAATAATAATAATAATAATAATAATGCTCAAGAGCATGCCCAGCCGGTACATCTACACATTATATAGTAATAATAATAAGAAGAATAATAAAGCACAAGAGCATTAAGGTCTTATTATGGAGAGATCTTACATCTCATGGGTTATCGACCCCAATTTTGAGATAATTAAGCACATGAGATAAACTCGTTAGGTGAACTGGGGACTCGTTAATGTGATTTCGGCTTCAAATGCCCAACTTTTCCCAACTCATTGTGTTTATATTTATTTATATTTGTACTTTTCGTTCTTCAAGTACTGGGACCTCCAGAGTTACTGAATACTGTTGTGTTTTTATTCCTCCTCCCTTTGACAGATGTGCTTGGCGTGCTGAGGGCCATAGGGTCACGTATAGTTGGACATGACTGAACAACTAAACAGCAGCAATTATTACTATGTTATATTATTATATTACTGTACTAGACCCTGGTCAGACAGCGATGCGCAGACCCTGAGTCGACAGTGATTGGTGGGACCCGGTGCAAAAACATTTAGGGCCCACTTTGCAACTTCTCTATAGACATTGGGTGCCTTTTAGGTTTAATTAAAAGTTCTAATATATAAAAGTTTAATTAAAAGTTCTAATAATGGGAGATTTTAATTACCCTGAAATAAACCGGATAAATGAGACCAGCAGATCATCTAAGGTGAGCAGGTTCTTGAGTACACTCAGGGATCATTATCTGGCCCAGGTTATACAAGAACCTACTAGAAATGGGGCCATCTTGGATTTAGTCATCACAAATAATATTGATATAGTATCAAATGTTGGAATAGGGGAACCTTTGGGAAACAATGATCACAACACAGTCTTATTTGAGATTGAATTAAAAAAACAGCATTTTAAGGGGCCAACAAAAACTCTTATTTTTAAAAGGGCAGATTTTAATGGTTTAAGGCAGGGGTCACCAAACTCGGTCCTGGAGGGCCGGACCCAGGCCTGGATTTGAATATATCCTTTCTGTGCACAGGTGAGTCAATCAGGATGACTGAAGAAGTGATTCACTCACCTGTGCACATAAAGGATATATTCAAATCCAGGCCTGGGTGCGGCCCTATAGGACCGAGTTTGGTGACCCCTGGTCTAAGGGCAGCAATACAAAGTATAGACTGGGACAGAGAAAAAATGTATTCAGGTCTCAGAGCATAATAAAGTAATTTAGATTTGTAACTGCTTTGAGAGTGCTATCGCTGGCAGCCAATGAGCAGTAATCCAGATATATAACTGCAGAGTAAAAAGTAAAACATTTTAGTGTAGTGTAAAGTCTACATTTTTATTTTCCATTACTAATTAATACTTATTAAATGAATGCACGATAATAACTATTGTGAATGAACAAATGTATTAGGAAGTGCGAAGCGTTAATGTATGTAAAGTAACGGCAGTGTAAAATATGCTATTAAGCGTATTTTTTATATATATATTTTTTTAATAATAATGAATTAATTAATTACTAAAATACTTTACCTATTTGTAATTAATATATCCAGTGATCAATATCCTGAAGAGCTAACAATCAGTTTTGATTTTCCTGCAGTTACAGTGTACATTTGGACTGTTGGTGACCTGAGGTGTAAGTGTCAGCAATGTGCGCAGTGCACGAGGGGAAACCGCTTGTATAGTCGTGTAACGTGCCATTTTAGATTTGTAATGTTATTAGTTGCAAGTTAGTGTTGTAAAATGGCGGCGATTGTATATGTGTTACGTGGCTCGCCAGCAGTTTCCATTATTTCTAATAGTGTATTTTGTACCTCGTCTGTTCCTAGGTAAAAGTCGTACAAGGCTGGCGATGTTTTGCGCGGTTTGGGGTCGTGTAGCCTCATTTTCATTTTTTCCGGACGCCATTTTTTTTGTCGCTTAGCCGATTTACAAGTGCCAACCGGGGAAGACGTTGCAGATATCACATATATAGTTGTGAGCAGGCGGGTTGTTGCTAACGCTGCGGCTTGCGAAGCGAGGGCCAGAGTTGCTGGCAAGGAGCGCCGAAGGCTCCCACGACGGCTGCAATGAGCCGCAGGCGGGACTTACACCATCAAATTTACGGACTTACCATCCAAAAATACGGGACTTAGAAAAAAAAACATTACGAGCTCACAAAAATACGACCTTAACGCCCGAACCGCGCGCACTTAAAACATTAAAAACACAATAAATACACACAACAAACACAGAAAAAGCTTACCCACAGCAAGGCGGGCACCGAGGACCTCTGCAAGTGAAGTTACACCTCCATTTAAGTCCAAATTCATGAGTTTAGACACCCGAAAATCACCTAAGGGAGAGAAAAAATGGCCGTTGAAAAAAAGAAAACGAGGTTACAGGACCCTAAACAGGCGAAACACATACGGATTTTCTTAAAAAGCCGTACGAGGTAAAGATACACTATTAACAAGGACGCTAAATCATCCACACCCGCGTACCACATACACATTCCGCGCCATTTCACAACAATAACTTACACAATGCGGAAGTACCCAGCTACCCTAACGGCTTCCCCTCGCGCACGCAGCCTATTTACACTACACACTGCACACATTGCTGACACTTACACAGCAGCTCCACAGCACTGAAAACCTACATTGTATGCTGCAGGAACATGAAAACAGATTGTCAGCTCTTCAGCACAATGCTTCCTGCATATATTACTTACAAATACAGGGAGTGCAGAATTATTAGGCAAATTAGTATTTTGACCACATCATCCTCTTTATGCATGTTGTCTTACTCCAAGCTGTATAGGCTCGAAAGCCTACTACCAATTAAGCATATTAGGTGATGTGCATCTCTGTAATGAGAAGGGGTGTGGTCTAATGACATCAACACCCTATATCAGGTGTGCATAATTATTAGGCGCCTCACAACGAGCGCCAACGCTCCTCATAGCACACAAAGCATTGCAATAAGCGCAAAAAACACATCACCGCCGACCAAAGAATAACAGCAAAAGCGCCTATCAGAAAAAAAATACAACCAACAGCCTCGCAATGAGCGCCGAAGGATCTCCGACCGCCAGCAAAATGAATGTCTCGTCCAAACACCATTACCTGCCTTACAATCTTATTGCCGCCATTTTTTGACGGGCAAGTCGCTAGTAAATATATAAAGATCAAGATAATAAAGTATCAGGAAATGTAACACAAAGTGTCAGATGCACGCGCGTCTGAATAATACGACAAATACGGATTTTTGTCATAAATGATATGATCGCAGTATTGGGTCATAAACCCTTAACACTGGAATCTGTTACATACAATTTACTGATGATGTCATTTATGGGCTTCAAGGGGGGGGGTCTCTTTTCATACTTTTTGAGCTGTGCAAATCCAACATACGCAGAGCGGAAACGCCACGTCTGTGGGACACACACAAAGGGGTTCACTTTGGGAGAAAAAACAAACAAATATGAAATATTTAATAATCATATTTTGATGTTACCAACAGATAAGGAAACGAAACTGAGGTTATTATATCTAAAAGTAGCAAGCCTGGGAGTACTGGGAGTAATAATACTGCAGCAGGAGGTTAGTACTAATGTCACCTATAGACCCCCAGACAGATAAAGGTCAGTACTAATGTCTCTCTATAGACCCCCAGTCATATAAAGGTCAGTACTAATTTCACTCTATAGACCCCCAGTCAGATAAAGTTTTGATATGTTTCTTGGATAGCATTGGGGCTAAAGGAGGTTTGGCCATCAGGTAGTCTAAAGATACCGTATATTATGTCCTCTCTTGGGGGGTAAAGACACTATTAATTCCTCCAATAAAATTCTGTTTTTTTATGTGGGCAAGGTCCCTGGTTAGCCCCTTGGGTTATCTGTAAAAAAGATTGGTGCAGAGACTGTGGGGGCTGTTAGCCTCCTTGTCCCCGTGTGGCCGTTTATAATTCCTGCTGCTGCATGTTTCAGCTTTATTAAGGTGTAATTGTACAGTGTTTGACTCAAGTAGCTGCCTGTGCTGGGTCAGTTTGGCTTAATTGCTGGGCCCTTTTCATGCCAAGATGGCGACCGTCAGTCCATGGGTCTCTATGTCCCCTTCACTACCTTTGTACCCGCTTGTGTGCTTATTTGGGATGGCCCCCCTTTATATCTCCGGCCCGTGGCCTTCTCAGGTCCCCCCCTCAATCTCTGAGTGTGGGTATGCGGGGCTGGGTTGTTAAATCAGGCCTACCTTCTTCTCTGCTCGCTGCAAGATCAACAATACCTAATTTTTCAGGCATGTGTACATGCCTAATTTTTCTGGCCTCTGGTGCTGCACTGTGGCTTCAACGACCAAACCCAAAAAAAGGCACATAACAGGGATTAAACTGATAGGAGTAGTACTACTTAACACACCACTCATATCTGGTGTAACAGTAGTGTACATTTAAAACAAAAAACATTTTTTCTACTGTAATAGATTGCATAGCAGTTAGTTGTCTGCAAGCGTGTGTGTCAGACCTACAGCGTCTACTCTGCCAACTTCTGCAAGTGCACAGTGCCACTCATATCTGTTGTCACAGTAGCTTGGACGCATAGTACCAATCTGTCAAAACCGGTAATGATGAATGAGGTCTAGAGTAGCCTGGTTCCCTTATCCTCTACAGGTTGAGACCTAATGTTTGGATGACTCCAGACCAACACATGAGTACAAGCAGCACACAAACTCAAAGCCGCCATCCTCCTCCTGGTCCAGCATCATCAGCCACATCAACCACTGCTGTCCTCCTTGCCCCCTCTCAACCATCCGCCACTGCTATATCTCGCCTTGAGCAGTTCCTGCTCATCTGCCCATAGTCAGGTGCCTGTAAAGGACATGTTTGAGCGTAAGAAGCTAATGTCTCAAAGTGCCCCAATATTGAAGTGATACGACCAACAAAGCATCTTTTTCCATCTCCCGGTTCTAAAAATCCAGGCCTTATATACGCCCCCTGATAGGTGACGTAACAAGTATTAAACTGATAAGAGTAGTACTTACAAACACGCCACTCCTATCTGGTGGCACCTTTGATTGCACGTGCCGTGCCCCAAAATTGAAGTGATACGACCAACAAAGCATCTTTTTCCATCTCCTGGTTCTAAAAATCCAGGCCTTATACATGCCCACTGATATGTGCTGTAACAGGGATTAAACTGATAAGAGTAGTACTACTTAACACACCTTATAATAATGCAGAGAGAGGCAATGCAGTGAGAGGAGTCTGAAGAAGAGGAGTCAGAGGAGGAAGGTGGCTTTGAGGAGGTGGAAGACCAAACACAGCAGGCGTCCCAGGGGGCTTGTTGTCACCTTTCGGGGACCCTTGGTGTTGTACGTGGCTGGGTGGAGGAAGAGACCTTCAATGACATCAGTGAGGAGAAGGAGCGGGACATGGCTAGCTTGGTATCCAACCTTGTGCAAATGGGGAGTTTGCGGTTGTGCAAATGGACTGTTTGCGGTTGTTTGCGGTGCGTTAAACGGGGAGTTTAATCTAATCTATCACTGTAAAGCGGGCCTAACCCTTACACTACCTGATCAATACAACATCATACCTGATGTTTTAAAGCACGTTATTCCAAACAATTTAGGAACGTTAGGTAATTTATGCCCTTTATGGCTTAAAACCAGACTCTGCATCAACTATGTAATTTCCTGTGGGAGTTTTGCCATGGATCCCCTTTTGGCATGCCACAGTCCAGGTGTTAGTCCCGTTGAAACAACTTTCCCATCACTATTGTGGCCAGAAAGTGTCCCTGTGGGTTTTAAAATTCGCCTGCCCATTGAATTCTATGTCGGTTCGCCGGGGGTTCGCTGGTTCGCGAACAATTGCGGCGGTTCGCAGTTCGCGAACCGAAAATTTTATGTTCGCGACATCACTATTGGCAAGTTATAATGACGTTTATCAGTATATCTATCTCTTTTAAGCACCTTATTGACCTTAGGGATTGGTAATTGATGTCTTTCTGCATGAAGTTGTTGTTCATTTTCTACTTCTGCCAATTTTGTATAAGCTTTAGTGTAGGGGTTATTGGCCATAATGTTATCTAGTTCTATAAAAAACACTGGGTAAGCATTTTTTTATTTTCTTGCAAATGCATACGTTGGTCAACAGCTTCTATTGTATCTAGGACATATAGTTGAGCAAATTTTCTTTGCTCTCCTTCCTCTGGATGTAAATGTGAAGTCCAATGATAAGTTTGGCCTTGGACTTTAAAACAGTAAGGACCATGTCCTGGTACTTTAGCAACTAATGTTTCCCCCCATAGATGCAAAGGATATGGCACTATTGTAGGATCTAATGTTTGTCTTAAAATGTTTGTAGTTTGGAAAAGTAGGTTCAGTCATAATGTTTTGTAAATAGATTGGGAATTGTTTTCTTTCTGGAAGTTTGACCTTGCCTTTTTGACAGCAACTAATAAATTGGCCATCTCTGGGTCTCTCCTGTTTAAAATGATAAGCCTCACAAAACTGACATTGAGTATTCATGTCCCCACAATTATGAACCTCTACTGCTAAAGACTTGAGTAAAGGACAATTTGCAAAGCATATAACAGTTTCATTTTCAAATTCATCATTTGAAATGTCATGTGATGTTTCAGGAACAGGTTCTAAATGCTTTGTTTTTTTGTGGCTTTTTTTGGTATATCTTTTATTTGTTCAGGTAAAATGTCATGTGATGTTTCAGGAACAGGTTCTAAATGCTTTTTTTCTCAGTAGCTTTTTTCAGTGTATCTTTAATTTTTGCAGGTGATAGTCTTTTGCTTGCAACTCTTTTGCTTTCTTTTTCTCGTCGAATTTCCTTCTGCTCTGCTGGTTGGCCCATCCCTGTTGTCTAGCTTGACGTCTTATCTTTTCTTGTTTGCTATCGTTATCAGCCATGTTAATCTGTAAAAGAAAATAATGTATAATTAGTTTAGTTTGAGATGTTAAGTTTGTTTTTATTTATTTTTATTATCAACAGTTTGTTTGTATGTGATTGTAGTTCATTGTAGCGGTACTTTCTTTGTATTGTTAATTACGTTTTTTTTATTTTTTTGCTTTTACTTTCTGTCATAGGTTGTAATTGTTGCCATACATGCATAGCACACTGAAGGTAATTATGCTATAGCTTCTTCTAGATGTAGTAGGTGTATAGTGTTAATTGAAATGGATATTTTTTTTGGTTTGTTCATTTCTTTTTTTGTTGTACTTTTGGCTTATAGGCATAGAAGAGGGCAGAAATTAGTTTTTGTAATTTGTCCTACAGGGGATTGTTGTAATAGTTTTTTTATATTTTATTTAAAGGCTTATATGTTGGTGCTGTGAAAAGGTATCTATTGTTTTTTGGGTGTTAGTACTATTTGTTGTAGTATTCTATTTTTTGTGTGTGGATACGTTTTATGCTTAATATTGTACATTAGGACTGGTAATTGAGAATGAGAATTGTTATTTATTTTGTGTTTTGACACTTTTGTGGACTATGCTGTTTTATGTTGTTTTTTTTGTGGCTAGATTGAAGTTTGGGTTTACTGTTAAACATTGTTGTCCGTAAAAGACAAATAACAGGTAAATGACAAATATGTCAGTAATATTTTGGTAATGGTTATAAGTAGTGGTTGTTATTGATGTTGGTGTTTTTTTTTTTCTGTTGACATGGTTGCAGAGCAAACATGTTTAGTTTTCTCTTTTTTTAATTGTTATACTCAAACCTTGTTTGAAGTGTGATTTCAAGCAGAATCTTTCTTGGTCCGCTGTTGTAAGTCTTCGTCCGATGCTCTTCATGCAGTGTCTGTTGTAAAAGAAAAAGTAAAATGTTATTTGCTTTGAATGTATTTGTAATGAATAGCATATTTCATTGTTTTGGTCTGTTCTATCTGTTATGGTGAATTTTTCTGCTATGCTGTTTTTTGTGCAACCTTTTAAAATACTTAATTTGTATTTGTATATTACAGTTATGCTTTTGTTTTTACTGTAATTATTAATGTTTTTACTACATTTTTGTTTTGTGTCCACCATATGTTGCATACTTTATTTGCTTAATTAGTCTTTTTTATGAGGATTAAATGTCGTTGTACTGTGAAAATTAATGTTTTTCCTATTTTGGATATGATGGCAATGTTTTTAGCATTATCCTGTTTTGTGTCCACCACTTTTGGTATGCTTTTTTAGGCTTCTTTGTAAGGCTTATAGGTTGTTAAACAGTAAAGAAGAATATGAATTTACTTTTCTGTGTGTTTGTGTGATTTTTGGTACAATCCTGTTTTGTGTCCACCATATTTTGCATACTTTATTTGTTTAATTAGTCTTTATGAGTATTCATGTTGGACAGTACAAATTAATGTTAATTGCCTTTTCTATATCATGTTGTGCTTTTTTATTTGTATCCTGTTTTGTGTTCACTACTTTTTGGTTGCTGCATTTGGCTTGTGGGTGATGGTTGGAGGTTATTTTACAGTAAAGAGGAGGAATAGTTTTGTTTTATGTATGATGCTAATGTTTCAGATGCTATCCTGTTTTGTGGCCACCTCTTTTTTGGGGGGGTTTCTGTGAAACTGTCTGTCTTCCTAAATTGTATCGGTCTTTGTGAAGTTTGTTGAACTGTGTTTTGTTCTTTATTCAATTTGTATGTACTTTTTTTTATTTTACTTGAAATTGTTATATTGGCGGCCATTAAACATATATAGTTCCTTTTTTTTTAACTTTTTCTACTATACCTTGATAGAAGTGTTGTTCTTGTCCGAATGACAGAGGGTCCCCTCCTGCCAAACTTAATCCGCCAGTCTTCTTGTAGTGTCTGTTTGAAAAAGAAAGTTAAATGGTTAATTGTATATTTCTTCTTTTTGATTTAGCAAAGCATGGATTTTTTCAACATGTAATGTATTTTTCTATCTTACCTCTTCTTCTTTCTTTGTGTTCTTTAAAAGGGATTCTCTTTCACAGTCCACGGTGCAAATTCTTGAGTGACGCTGTTGATGCAGAGTCTGTTTGAATAGTGAAAAAAAGGGCAAAGTTTCATCTTTAGGTTCCATATGTATTAGTGTCATATTATTTTTTGCTATCGGTTGCAGTAAATGAATGTCATTTAAATATACTTGTTTAATTAGTTTCGGTTAACATTAGTTTGTTGTAGGGCCTATACACATAAATGTGCATGTGACATGTCATCACATTTTCATAGTTAAAGTTTTTTTTTTTTTTTCCTGTCTTGATAATAAAATGTAATATATTATAACTTACCTCTCAGTTGTAATTTGCACAGTGTAAAGTAGGAAATTAGGAAATAGTTCTCTTCTCAAGTAACAGCAGCAGTTAACTATTCAAACACTCCATTTATCAGCTGAGTAGAAATGTATAATTTTCTGGAAAGTAGGCAGTATTTATAAACTTTGAGGTGCCTGAGACCGTTAGAAAGCAATACGCATGCGCTATTTGCGTTCCAGCTTATAATTTGCGTTCCATCCGCTATTTTATGCTTAGTAGTTTTCAAAATGGTGGTTAATATCAGTGTGGTACATGGCGCATAGTATGTGTTTCAGTTTTGCTAGTCACTGTAGTATTGTTGCGTCTGTAGCCTCGTTTTCGTTTTTTTCGTCGGCCATCTTTTCTCTCGCTTAGGTGATTTTCTGCAGTTTAAACTCGTTTTTTTGGACTTAAATGGACGTGTAAATTCACTTTATGAGGTGCTGGATGCCCCCCCACCCCCCTTGCTGTAAGTAAGCTTTTTATTTGTTCGTTGTGTTTATTTATTGTGTTTCTGATGTTTTCATGCGTGCCATTTCGACCCTTTTTTGCGTGTTCGTAATGGGTCGTACCGCGTCCCGTTTTTTTTTGCAAGGGATGCAGTTGCATTTTTTTTCTAATTCGTGCTTGTGGGACGCAGTTGATTTTTTTTCTAAGTCGTGCGTGTGTGTGTTAACCGCTTGTGAGGCGACTTTGAGCCTCCACCTCCGCAAATGCGGCCCCTTGCTTTGCGAGGGGCCGCATTTGCAGACAAACACAGCCGACGTTGGAGGCTCCACCTCCGCAAATGCGGCCCCTCGCTTCGTGAGGGACTCAGTTCTTGCGGGATCACTGCGCGAGCCCGCAAGCGTTAGCAACAACTCGTATGCTCACAACTGTATATGTGATAAATAGACACATATTCTATGAATGGAAGACATATTCTAAAATGAAATTAATGCAGAGAGACACTGAAAATAAGCTTTTTATAAGTGAAACTTTATTGGAATTGCATCAGATTAATATATATGAATTTTACAAACTTCTCAGTGACCTGTGTCAGTTGAGCTGGAAATTAGTGTGCATGGGTTGATTTATAATTATGTCCAAGCCCAGGGACTCCTATTTAGTCACAGTCTGCTATTTATACCTCCTGTGAAGAATCGGTCAGCATTACAGTTGGTGTATGAACTGCATGTTTATGCCTTGTAGATTCATTGATGACAACTGATATAATAGGTACAAAAATAATACAGAATATCCCTTACAACAATAGAGGCCTATTTACAAAATAGAGATGGATTAATTATTTAAAACGTAACATTTAATAATGTATTTAAAAATATATCAAGTTAAAATCTTGATAAAGGTACGTGACGTAAGATTGACATAAAAGTGGAATAGACTCAGTGTGCTTGCTTTGGCACTTGGATAAATAATCCCAGGAAATCACAGTGCAGTTAGTGATCCTATTGTAAAATGATCCGATAATAAAGTGCTGTGTGCTTATAGAAATTTGTGAATAATTGATAGTATATAAACAGTAAAGTGAATGGTGCTTAGTGCAAGAAATAACTGTGTGGAATCACACAATAGTAAATATAATAAATATTAAATATCAAATATATATGGCCCACATAGTACCCTAAAATAGGGATTAGGGAAATCACTAGAGAAAGTGAATATGAAGGTGTATCCTGGGATACCAAATGATACTGCAAGTGGTGTCACAAGGTCTTAATCATTCTAAAAAATCTTTTTCAAAACAACGGAGCTGATATTGAATGGGACCTAAGATGCCTAGTTTGTCTTAATTGAGTCCAATACTCTTAAATCAAAATATGAGGTAATCTTAGGTCAACTAGAGGCCTCAAATTGGCGGGTTGTGTGCCCATTCTGACAAAAATGTCAGAGCTCCATAAACAACGAACGCTGCCTATGCGCCTATTGCTGATGTCATAGGTAAGCGTTGCGGCGTATTACGTAATGTCACGTACAACCCGACGTACGTTTCTCAACAATTTCATCAGGGGTTACTGTTCTAGGCACTGGAGGACAATTTAATCCATGGGGTTACCATGGAAACACGGGAGATTAAAACCAAAAGCATAATCATATAGTTTAAAAATCTATATGTGGGAAATTGATCTTAAATCGCATGAAGAGTATAATATAAATGGGCAAAGTCTGTAAATGATTGAGCTAGAGAATGGCACATTAAATGTGGGTTAGGAGTCCTTACATAAGTAGGGGGTAGATAAATGAGTTTTAGATGGAGTGTCAAGATATAGTAATTATATACCATTAAATAGATGATGAATATATGTCACCAATATAATATATATTACATATTACATATTGGCCAATGTGCAGCATATAAACAATATCTAAAAATGAATATTAGTTATATATGTATATACACAAAAAATAAATTGTATCTGAGATAAAATATATATAGTGTCCCAGATGTTATATAAAATAAGCCTTTCTCAGAATATGAAAGAGCTGATATTAGTAGTGTTTTAGTGTATATATATATAAACATATATGTGGGATAGAGTATATTATACTTAAAATCCCATATGTTGCACATATAGGCCTCTGTCTTAAAATATGAGATATAATTGGTAAAGACATATCTTTTGGTGCTGGGATGGAATACAGCTCCGATATAAATCAATCTAATTATTCGAAATGACTGAACTTAAGAGAGGACAGAATGGAATTGTTATGGTTCAGCATATTATGCATTGCAATGCATATTTTCTTCTTAACCCAATATTCTTAAATAAAAGGTGTGAAGGTAAATCCTTCATTAAGGCCCAATGTTTTTTAGTTTTTAATGTGTATATCCATTGGGCCTCTTTTTTCAACAATTCCTTATCAATATTGCCTCTTCTTATAGTGTGTTGAATATTGTCTATTGCTATAAAAGAGATAGCATTCAGATCCCCGTTATGCTTCAAATTAACATGGTTAGCTACAGGGGTATCATATTCCCTAGGTATGCTATATCATGTTCTAAAACTCTGCGTCTGAATTCTCTACAGGTTTTACCTACATACCTTATGCCACATTTGCATGAGGTAAATAACCCCTATTGACTTACACGTCAATAGTTGTTTCATTTGAAAATGTGTATTGCCATCTCTAGAAGAAAAGGTTTTAGTGGTGTTTACATATTTGCAAGCCTTACATGATAGACACTTAAAACAGCCTTTTGTGGTATTGAACCAATTTTTTATTTTATCTATTTCTAAGTGACTTTTAGATAGCACATATCTTAGATTTGTAGAGCGCCTGCTGGTGATCTGAGCCTGATTACTTAGAAAGGGCCTTAAATCTTCATCATCGAGCAGTATCTTCCAGTGGTTATTGAATATTCTTTTGGTATCATGCCACTTTCCATTGTAAGTGCCAATACATCTCACTATATCATTGGAATGTTTTTTTCCCCCATTAATAGTGAGTCTCTTTTAATATTTCTTGCTCTCTGATATGCCTTTGTGAGGGTTTTGTTGTTATAACCCATTTCTTTAAATCGATGTTTGAGTTCTTTGGCCTCTATTTCAAAATCTGTGGGACTTGAACAGTTTCTTCTTATTCTTAAGTATTGTCCCACAGGTATTCCTGAGACTAACGCTTTGGGATGGCTACTGTTGGCTTGCAATAAGTTGTTTGTGGCTGTGGGTTTTCTATAAGTTGTGGTCTGTAATTTACCATCCTCTTGTTTATTTATTCTTAGATCCAAAAAAAGTAATACTTGATTTACTAATTTCTGATGTCAAAAATAGTCCCATGTCATTCCTATTAAGTACATCAATGAATTCTTCCAATTGTTTAGAATTGCCATTCCAAACTAGTAAAACATTGTTGATGAAACATACCCATAATTCAATATATTGGGTGAATTTATCCATTTCATCGATGAATACTATGGTTTCGTCCCACCAGCCCAAATACAGATTTGCGTATGTTGGGCACAAGCTGTGCCCATAGCTGTTGCACAAATCTGCTGGTAAAATTTATTGAGGTAAACAAAGTAATTGTGAGTTAAAATAACTTCCAATAGTTTTGTCATGAATTCATTGTGGTTGTTGTAGTGTGTGCCTCTATTAGATAAAAGATATTGAACTGCATTAATACCTCTTTCATGTTGTATACTTGTGTATAATGCTTCAACATCTAATGACACCAGCAATGCATTATTGTTGACTGAGATGTCATGTAATTTTAATAACACATCTTTAGTGTCCTTGACATAGGAAGCCAAAGTGACAAGAATAATGATTAAGACCTTGTGACACCACTTGCAGTATCAGTTGGTATCCCAGGATACACTTTCATATTCACTTTCTCTAGTGATTTCCCTAATCCCTATTTTAGGGTACTATGTGGGCCATATATATTTGATATTTAATATTTATTATATTTACTATTGTGTAATTCCACACAGTTATTTCTTGCACTAAGCACCATTCACTTTACTGTTTATATACTATCAATTACTCACAATTTTCTATAAGCACACAGCACTTTATTATCGGATCATTTTACAATAGGATCACTAACTGCACTGTGATTTCCTGGGATTATTTATCCAGGTGCCAAAGCAAGCACACTGAGTCTATTCCACTTTCATATCAATCTTACGTCACGTACCTTTATCAAGATTTTAACTTTAAATATTTTTAAATACATTATTAAATGTTAAGTTTTAAATAATTAATCTATCTCTATTTTGTAAATAGGCCTTGGGTGTGCTCTATTGCTGTAAGGGATATTCTGTATTATTTTTGTACCTATTATAACGTATTGTTATCCCAGTAGCACCCCATTAAACCAAGTCATTGTCATTTACACCTGAGCCACCTATCTTTTGTTACTTCTATTGACAACTGATAGTTGAAGCAGACAAAATAAGCAGCTACTATAGACATTTACTATGAAGGGGTCAAAATATTACCTTATGGACCCTTATGGAGTCCTTTTTTGGTTCATATATTGAGTATTGGCTAAGTGCAGCATACTCTGATTATTAACAAAGCATTTGTACGAGAGCAATTAAGTACAAACTAAATAACTATAAATTAATTGAAGTACCTTCATTATTTTAGTGTATATATCACACTTCCATTGTGAGAGACAAATAATTTAACCAATTTCTGTACTTGCAAGGCTAAATGCTTAAAAAAGTAAAAAAAATATAAAACAGCATTAAATTAATTGCCTGTTAATTGTACTTATCAGCACTATGTATAATATTTCATGCAGCAGTTTTTTTGGGGGAAGTTCGGGTTAACCTTCACCCTGCAATTAGTTAGCCATACATTTTTGAATATTTGGAAGCTTAATTTCTCATTTCAAACTGTCTTTGACTCCAGGACACTGCCGCCAATAGCAGGAATGTTACCAAATGACATCTAACTGCGCCACAAAATACTTTGTTGTTGTTTAGTTATTCAGTCATGTCCCACTCTCTGTGACCCTATGAAGTGCAGAACACCAGGGACATCTGTCAGCCACAACCCATCTGCGCATCCTCAAGCTCATGTTCATTGCTTCAGTGACCTAATCTATCCATCTCTATGTAACTCTGCCATCCTCTTGTTTGTGTGCCTTCAATCTTTCCCAGCAGCAGAGTCTTCTCTTGGGAATCCTGTCTTCTGATGTCCAAAATATTTGAGCTTTAACCCCATAAACAAAACTTTCCAGTGAACAGTTTTCCTGTATTATTGATTAATTTAATATTCTTGCAGTCCAAGTGTCTCTAAGCATTTTTCACTAGCACCATAATTTAAAGTTCTAACTATGGGGACCTTTGTTGATAGTGTAATATCTTTACTTTTTTTATTAGCTTGTATACACTTGTCATAGCTTTCCTCTCCAGAAGCAAACCTTTTTTATTTAATTGCTGCAGTCACCATTTGCAGAGACTTTTGATGTCAGAAAAATAAAATCTGTCACTACCTCCACTTATTCCCCACTTATTTGCCAGGAACTGTCGATTGCTGTTTGCCATGATCTTCATCTCTGTAATGTTAAGCAGAATGACACTCATCAATAGGTAATTTAGTTCCTCCTCCTTTTCATCTATTAAGTAGTTTCATCCGTGTATCTGTTGATATGTCTCCCATCAATATTAACTCCGGCTTTGGATTTATCCAGCCCTGCCTTATGCATGATGTATTCCATGTATAATTAAAATAAAGTATGTGACAATATACAACCTTATCAAACTCCTTTCCTGTACATGATCAATTTGTTTCTCATGAGGTGGATGAGATGGTCTAGTACTCCCATCTCTTTAAGAACTTGCAACATTTTGGTGTGAGCCACACAGTCAAAGGTTTTAGAATAGTCTATGAAGCAGAGGTAAATGATTTTATGGAACTCTCTTGCTTTCTCTATTATCCAGGGGACATTGGTAATGTGATGTTATGTGCTTCTGTCTCTGCAAAGACTTTAGATCTCTATTTTTGAAAGGCACTGTAGTCCCATGAAATAGCAGTGGAATTGTAGTGCCTTTAAAAATTTAGATATAAATGGTCACATGTAGAGATGTCACGGACAGTTCGCCCGCGGACTATTTGCGACGATTTTGGCTCGTTCGCGCTCGCATCGGACGGCGAACACATACGCTTTTCGGTTCGCCCCCTATTCTTTATCATTGAGGAAACTTTGACCCTGCACCTCACAGTCAGCAGACACATTACAGCCAATCAGCAGCATACACTCCCTTCCAGAGCCTTCCATCTGAAGGACAGCATACATTTTAGAATCATTCTGAAGCTGCATTCGTTGTGAGAGGACAGATAGTGTAGCTGCTGGAGATTTAATAGGGAAATAGATAGCCAGGCTGTGTATTTAGCTTCCACTACAGACCTGAAGGACTCATCTGATATCTGCTGCAAGGACAGCAACCCAAAAAGCCCTTTTTAGGGCTAGAACATCATTTATTTTATTTTATAATTTTTTTCTGTGTAATCTAACTGCATATGCCTGCCTACAGGCGTGTGTGTGAAGCCTATTGCATCTACTGTGCCAACTTTGGACAGTGCACAGTGATACGTCATATCTGGTGCAACCGTAGTGTACAGTGACATAAAACAACACTTTTTTGACTGTAATCGATTGAATATCAGTTGCCTGCCTAAAGGCGTGTGTGTGAGGCCTACAGCGCCTACTCTGCCAACTTTTGCCAGTGCACAGTGACACTCCTATCTGGTGGCACCTTAGATTGCAGAAGCAGTGTCCCAAATTTGAAGTGGGAGGACCGAACAAGCATCTTTTTCCATCTTCCGCTTCCAAAAATCCATGCCATATACACGTCCCCTGATAGGTGACGTAACAGGTATCAAACTGATAGGAATAAATTGTACAACTTAATACACCACTCCTATCTGGTGGCACATTACATTGCACGTACAGTGCCCCAAATTCGAAGTAGGAGGTGCGACCAAGCATCTTTTTCCATCTCCCTGTTCCAAAAATCAATGCCATATATATGTCCCCTAATAGTGGACGTAACAGGGATTAAACCGATAGGAATAGTACTACGTAACAGTTCACACCTTATAATAACGCAGACAGAGGCAACGCAGAGAGAGGAGTCTGAAGAAGAGGAGTCAGAGGTGGAAGGTGGCTTTGAGGAGGTGGAAGACCAAACACAGCAGGCGTCCCAGGGGGCTTGTTGTCACCTTTCGGGGACCCTTGGTGGCTGGGTGGAGGAAGAGACCTTCAATGACATCAGTGAGGACAAGGAACGGGACATGGCTAGCTTGGTATCCAACCTTGTGCAAATGGGGAGTTTGCGGTTGTGCAAAGGGACTGTTTGCTGTTGTTTGTGGTGCAATAAACGGGGAGATTGGTCTGTTACTGTGAAGCGGGTGTAACCCTTACACTACCTGATCAATACAACATCATACCTGATGTTTTAAAGCATGTTATTCCAAACAATTTAGGAATGTTAGGTGATTTATGCCCTTTATGGCTTAAAAGCAGACTCTGCATCAACTATGTAATTTTCGGTGGGAGTTTTGCCATGGATAACCCACTCCGGCATGCCACAGTCCAGGTGTTAGTCCCCTTGAAACACATTTCCCATCACTATTGTGGCCAGAAAGAGTCCCTGTGGGTTTTGAAATTTGCCTGCCCATTGAAGTCTATGGTGGTTCGCCCGGTTCGCCCTTTCGCGAACATTTGATGAAGTTTGCATCCGCGGTTCGCGAACCGAAAATTTTATGTTCGCGACATCACTAGTCAAATGAACTATTAGTAATTTTGTTTCAGTGTTCCAGTTGGTCACTCTGAATATATTGTATGGCTTTACAGTACTGTGGGAGTCATGGTGTGAAAAGATTTAATGGAACACTGGGATCTTGCTTTTACAGTGTAATAATGAAGGGCAGAAAAAGAAGGTGGTACATTTTTTAAGCTAATAATGTTTAAAGGGAGCAAAACAGACTATCACATATACCAAAGGTTTACCTGGGGTGTTAGACATAACATGGCCTATATAAAAAATAAATATGAATTAATCAAAATATGATTACATTTAAAAACATAATAAAAAGTATACAAAAATTTATAAATAAATAAACTCAAAAATCTAAAAATATATAAAGTTTGCAACTACAATGGTAACATTTGGCACAATAAAAAGAAAATAAGATAATAAGAAACACTTATTGGAGGTAGATTAAGGGTGGCAGCAAGCTACTTCCCTATTCTAATCTCCTGAGCAGAGGGCTGAAAGCAGCTAGTGGACGGTGCCCTGCTTTCCCTTGCCGCCACCCCCATTGCAGCTTACTGCAAGGAAAGCCTTTAATCCCACCCGGCCGCAAGAGATTCGGCCGCAAGAAAACACCCATCCCTATTTAAATGCCCCGATAACCCCTTCGCTAACCCAGCGAAACAATAAAACACTGCCGCAGCTTACTTCCACCCTGGAGCCGTCGCAAAGGGCTGTGAAGCCCATGCGGCTGCTCCAATTAAGCCCCCTGCTGGCTGCAAGGGACCCACAGTGTCCCTACATCACCCCTGTAATGCAGGGGTCCAATCGAGACCCCTACAGGGGCACACATTAACCCTATAATGCAGGGGTCTGAACGTGACCCCTGCAGGGTGCACACAATAACCCTATACTGCAGAGGTCCCCATTGGGACCCCTGCAATGTGTACACATTAAGCCTTGCTGTAGGGGTGTGGTCAGGCCCCCTGAAGGCTCCCAACATTAACCCCTTGCTGCAGGGGTCCCAAGCACGACCCCTGCAGGCTCCCCACATTAACTCCTTGCCTTGATGCAGGGGTGCCGATCGTGACCGATCAGGACCCCCTGCAGCATCTACAACACTTGAATTCAAAATTCAAACCCGGGGAATTGCAGGGTTTGAATTTCCTGCAGCGCGTCCTTAAAGGACCACACTAATGGTTACCCCCAAGCCTAGGGGTACTATAAGTCGCCCCCAGCACATAAAATTACACCCCCATGAGACTAAAAAAATAAAATTACCCCCCTCAGTCCAATAGGGGTCTATATAATCCCCCATAGGACACTATTAACCCCTAGGTTAAACCCATAAGTGCCATGAGGGTCCTCCAGGACCTTCACGACAAAGTATAAGCTCTACACTACCCCATTAACCCATGTTAAATCCTATTTAACCCCAACTGGGCTTATTTAACCGCTTCTAGACCTATTGAACACTAATTGGGCCAATTTATCCCCTTCTAGGCCTATTTAACCCCATCTCTAATGGGGTTCTATTCAGACCCCCATAAGCTTCCATCTAACTCCATCACTTATGGGGGTCTATACAGACTCCATAAGCCTCTATTTAACCCCATCAGTCCCATAAGGGTGCATAAAGACCCTAATGGGACAAATAGGACCCTAATATTAACCCCATACATGCCACAAGTGTCCTCCAGGCCCCTTATGATATTATATACAAACACTACACTACACTATTCCTCACCAATAAACCACTAAATCTAAACTATCCCCCCTCTACCCTAACCTAATACCCCTACCTCACACTACCTACTTAACCCCCTATTAAACCCCCACCCCACTAATTACACAGAATAAAATAACCATGTTCCAAAAAAAAAAAGAACATTACAAACCCCCACTAAAAAATATAAAATAAAAAAGAACATTACACAACCCCCACTACAAAAAATAAAATAAAGAACATTATACAACCTCGCCACTACAAAAAAATAACACACCTGCAATGAAAATACATGCACAAATATACATAACATTACAGTACATCAATAAATACATTACAAATATACCCCTAACTTCTGATTGGTTTAAAAATGATTAACAGGTCCATTAGCCAATCAGAATGGAATATATGGGTGTATCCTATTCTGATTGGCTCACACCTTGGATCACACCTAATTGTCCCATGAGGGTCTTCATAGACCCTTATGGGACTGATGGAGCTAAATAGAGGCTTATGGGGTCTGTATAGACCCCCATAAGTGATGGGGTTAGATGGAAGCTTATGTGGGTCTCTATAGACCCCTATTAGAGATAGGGTTAAATATGCCTAGAAGGGGTTAAATGGGCCCAATTAGGGTTAGATAGGCCTAGTTAAGGTTAGAAAGGCCCAGTTAGATTTATTAGTTCCAGATAGGGTTAAATGCGCCCACTTAGGGTTAAATAGGTCTAGAAGGTAGTAAATAGGCCCATTTAGGGTTAAATGGGGTATAGTAAGGGTTAAGGGGTTAATGGGGTATAGTTAGGTTTAATAGTGTAGTGTAGTGCTTAGACTTTGTCATGAGGGTCCTGGAGGACGCTCATGGCACTTATAATCTGAAAACTCAAATAATTTTAAGGTTAAAAATAAATATGACCAATGGTATCAATGCTTTTTTTTATGTCAATTTCTATGTATAATTTGGAATTTTAGCATATTCAACATGTGTAATTACATGTACTATTCATCTGATATTATTAAAAGCTCATTTCAATTAGATACATCATACTTGATCTTTATAAATTAAAAAAAAAAAAAAAATATTGTCTATTGTGAGTATCTTGGTAAATAATTTTAAATCATTATCACATATAATAGTTGTCAAACTACGATTCGTCGTCACACAATAAATACACAAAAAAAAACACATAAAAAACTTACCCACAGCAAGGGGGGGCCTCCAGGACCTCTGCAAGTGAAGTTACAACTCTATTTAAGTCCAAATTCACGAGTTTAAACACACGAAAATCCCCTAAGCAAGAGAAAAAATGGCCGCTGAAAACGAGGCTACAGGACCCTAAACACGCAAAACAGAGCCCAACACGTAGGACTTACACCAGATAGTACAACCGAGTATCGCAAAATCATTCCAAAGCGCGTAACACACCTACAATATAGCCGCCATTATAAGACAATGTGCACAATAACGTATCTGAAATGACGGATTTCCCGCCTAAAATAACGGCGTTGCCTCGCTCACAAAGCCTATATATAGGGCACAATTGCCACAGAGCTCACACTTTCTCCTCAGGTGATGACAGTCTGACTCGACGTTTTCGGCTGCCGGAAAATCCAAAGAGATTGTTAGCTCTTTAGGATATTGTTTGCTGGATATTTCTTATTGATAGGTAAAGTATATTAATTAATTTATTAGTAATTAATAAAAAAAAAGCAAAGAAAAAAAATACATTACTGCATTTTGCAATACCTGTACTTTAGCACGGTATTAATCATTAACCATTTCAAATATGTTTATTCATTGATTAATTAATTTTTAATGGACATTAATTTTATTAATTACTAATTATTAAAAAAAAATTGTTTATAACAAAAAAAAGAATGTCACTGAAATTAGATTTTCACATTGATGCTCAACTATTAATGTTCATTTATTATTTTATTCATCATTACGATTATTAATAATGTTAATTAATTAACAATTAGTCATAATAACACATTTAGTAAAAGAAAAAAAATGTATTGTTGTTTTACATTTTGTGCTTGCTACTCAACTATTAATGTTCATTGATCATTCATACAAGAAATTTAAACTAAAAAATTCATAAAAATATATATCCCTTTTGCACTGAATTTAGATATTACTGTTGTTGATGATTCTTTAAGCTCATTGTATTAAAGGTATAGGATCCTCAAACCGTTTACATATTTATATCACTTACTTACATTTTACAATGCATTGAATTCTACTTTGCAGCTATGCTAATTAAAACATAGCAAACATTAACAAGCCCTTTTTTCAATTTCTTTTCTCACAATTTGATTATCTGCCCACGTGACTACACAGAGGGCTGTTTGCAGCATTTTATCTGCAATTACATCACCTTCACAGGTATATCATTTTAAAATATTTATATTTACTTTACTGCATGCATTTATGAAAAGGACAACAAGTACTTTAAGTAATATCAATGATTCATGCATTTATGAAGAAAAAAAATAACATATGATTTTTACTTATTTTCACAGATTTGTGACATCGCCACCTGCCTATACAGGAGTCTAACATTACAGAATATTAAATTGACATGTAAATGATTTTGTGATGACATTTGTTAACACAATACAATATGAACTATTGATTTGCGCTGAGTAATGGTATTTCATACATTCATTCAATAAAAAAATTAATTATGATTTTTGCACCTTTTTACAGATTTTTCACATCTACACCTGCCTCAAAACAGGAGCATTTTCAATTATAGAACAGTTAATTTACAGGTATATCAGAAGGAAAAAAAATTATAATAAAGATTTTATGTGTATTCCTGTATTCATTCATCATTATGTTACTGCTCATTGACAGGGATAGCACCTTAGAAGCAGTTAAATATTTTATTTCATGTATTATATTAGGTCAATTGCTCTTTTGTGTAGCTCTTCTTTAGGAACACGATAACTGTTTCTGTTTTTCCATTCATGATATAGACACACCTACAGAAAGACACCCAGAGACACAGACACCCAGAGACACAGACACCCAGAGACACAGACACCCAGAGACACAGACACCCACCTGCAAACAACCAGAGAAATAGAATCCTATACACACACGCACCTGCAAAGAACCAGAGAAATAGAATCCTATACACATACGCAGACACACAGACACCCACCTGCAAACAATCAGAGAAATAGAATCCTATATACACATGCAGACATCCACCTGCAAACAACCAGAGAAATAGAATTCTATACACACACACAGACACCCACCTGCAAACAACCAGAGAAATAGAATCCTATACACACACCAAGACACACAGACACAGAAATACAGAAGCCCACACAGACACATAAACACACGCCCAGAGAGATACACAGACCCACAGACCCGCAGAGACACAGACATGCAGAGACACAGACACGCTCCTGTAAACAACCCGAGAAATAGAATCCTATACAGACACGCAGAGACACAGACACGCAGAGACACAGACACAATGTGTATTCCTGTATTCATTCATCATTATGTTACTGCTCATTGACAGGGATAGCACCTTAGAAGCAGTTAAATATTTTATTTCATGTATTATATTAGGTCAATTGCTCTTTTGTGTAGCTCTTCTTTAGGAACACGATAACTGTTTCTGTTTTTCCATTCATGATATAGACACACCTACAGAAAGACACCCAGAGACACAGACACCCAGAGACACAGACACCCAGAGACACAGACACCCAGAGACACAGACACCCACCTGCAAACAACCAGAGAAATAGAATCCTATACACACACGCACCTGCAAAGAACCAGAGAAATAGAATCCTATACAAATACGCAGACACACAGACACCCACCTGCAAACAACCAGAGAAATAGAATTCTATACACACACACAGACACCCACCTGCAAACAACCAGAGAAATAGAATTCTATACACACACACAGACACCCACCTGCAAACAACCAGAGAAATAGAATCCTATACACACACCAAGACACACAGACACAGAAATACAGAAGCCCACACAGACACATAAACACACGCCCAGAGAGATACACAGACCCACAGACCCGCAGAGACACAGACACGCAGAGACACAGACACGCTCCTGTAAACAACCCGAGAAATAGAATCCTATACAGACACGCAGAGACACAGACACGCAGAGACACAGACACGCTCCTGTAAACAACCTGAGAAATAGAATCCTTTACACACACCAAGACACACATACACAGAAATACAGAAGCCCACACAGACACACAAACAGACACCCAGAGAGATACACAGACCCACAGACATACAAACACACCCAGAGAGATACACAGACCCACAGACATACAAACACACACATAACCCAGAGAGATCCACAGACATACAAACACACACCCAGAGAGATACACAGACCCACAGACATACAAACACACACCCAGAGAGATACACACCCAGACATACAGGGAGAAACCCAGAGAGATACACACCCAGACATACAGGGAGAAACCCAGAGAGACACAAACCCACAGATATCCAGACACACACGACGCAGCCATCATTTTTAGAAATATATGACAGGGTAAAAAATATGTGTAATAAAATGAAGGTCATTCTTAATAGTCTATTTCCAATTACAGATTACAATGGTGGACAATGCAGAAGATAAGAAAGAATATAAAAGAAGAATGGCAAGGGAAAGGAAGCAGAGATGGAGAGATGCACAGACCCCTGAGACTTCACAACGTTTAAGAGAAGAGAGATCGACAGAGACTTCTAAATAAAAGAAAAATGTCTAAAAAACAACAAAATGAGTCTGCTGGAGTTTCAAAGAAAAGAAAAAGTAAACAAAAAAATGTCTGTACAACTGTCTCAAATGAACCTATTTTGCCTGCTGATACCAATGTTGATAGAGATGACACCAATGTAGATGTACAAAGTTCAAATGAAATTTATATTGATGAAGGTCATGATAGTCCTTTCTTTAGAGTAGACACTTGTTATTGTGGATTAATGAATGTGGTTTGTCAGTTTTGTGGGGCTTATCATTTTCAGAAAGAACGACCAACTGATGGAGAGTTTATTAGTTGCTGTCAGAAAGGAAAGGTAAGACTTCCAGAAAGACAGACATTCCCAGAATATTTAAAAAGTATCACGAGTGCTCCTACATTTCCCAATTACACCAATTTTAAGAAAAATATTTGCTCTTATAACAGTGCAATTTCATTTGCTTCAATGGGTGCAACATTAGCCGAAAATGTACCAGGACATGGTCCTTATTGTTTTAAAGTCCAAGGACAAATATACCACCGGACTTCACATTTACACCCAGAAACAGGAGAGCAAAGGAAATTTGCACAGTTATATGTACTCGATGCAATGGAAGCTGTGGAACAACAAATGCTGCTTCCTGAAAATAGACAATGCTTACACATAGTCTATGAACAGCTTGATAACATTATGGCGAACAACCCTTATAGTAAAGCATACAAAAAATTAGCGGAGGTTGAAAAAGAACAACTGGCACATGCGCAAAGACATCAATTGCCAATGCCAAGAGTTAATATGGTTCTCAAAAGGGATCGCCATACTGATCAAAGACGCTATAATTTACCAACAGCAAATGAGGTTGCCATGGTATTTAAAAATGATGATGGGGAACCACCATTTGAGCGGGATATTAGAATATATCCACGCAATCAAGAACAACCTTTTATAAACATCAATATTTTAAGCAGTAATTTGGATCCTATGACATATGCCATTTTCTTTCCAAATGGGGAGCCAGGATGGCAACCAAAATTGCAGTTGCAAAGTTATCCAAATAGTAAACTTCGTATTAGAAACAATATCTCAATGCTGGAATATAAAGTGGCACAAACTGCTGTCCGGGATCATTATAATACTATTTTATGTGTAAACTCACTCAACAATGGATTATTTATTCTTATCTACAAGTCGAAGCAAATAATCTAAATTTTGTCAAATTCCAACAAAACAAGCTTCGAGTTGAACAATATTGTGGATTGATGGATTATGTCGCTGAATTGGCTGCAAACAGAGACATTCCTGCTGGACGAGCAATGATTTTGCCATCCTCTTTCCAAGGATCTCCTCGCAATATGCGAGAAAGATACAATGATGCCATGGCTATTGTCACTAAATTTGGCAAACCAGATATATTTATTACATTTACATGTATTCCACAATGGCCAGAGATCAAAGAACATTTTATGCTTGGACAAACTACTTCTGACCAACCAAATTTGGTTGCAAGAGTATTCAAAATCAAACTTAATTACTTAATTTATGATATCACTAAAGCAGACTTATTTGGATAATGTGTGGCTTTTGTTTATACTATTGAATTTCAAAAAAGAGGCCTGCCACATGCACATATACTTTTAATATTGCAAGAAAAAGATAAATTAAATACAGCAGATAGAGAGGATTCAGTGATTCGTTCTGAACTGCCACATCCAGAAAAGCATTCAAGACTTTATGAGATTGTAACTCATAGAATGATACATGGCCCATGTGGAGAAAGCAATACAAACTCACCATGTATGGAAAATAAGAAATGCATAAAAGAGTTTCCAAAACAATTTCAAATGCAGACTTATGTTAATTGTGATGGATACCCTTTGTATAAAAGAAGAGAAGGACAAACAGCTATTATCCGTGGCCAAAAGGTCGATAATGGATATGTGGTTCCATACAATCCACATTTGCTGATGAAGTACAATACACATATCAATGTGGAAGCTTGCACTCCCATCAAATCCATAAAATATGTGTATAAGTATATATATATAAAGGATATGATGCAGCAACTGCAAGGTGCAGACAATGAAAAAGACAACCCCATTTTACATGACAAACTTTCTTCTTATTTAGATGCTCGCTATGTAAGTGCTCCTGAAGTAATGTGGCATATTCTCAAATTTGAGATGCATGATCGGTCACATGCTGGTTATCGATTAGCTGTCCATCTGCCACAAAGTAAATTTGTTTGCTTCACGGCTGGCAATAAAACAAATGCTTTAGCACAAAGTGAACATAGAGCAACAACGCTTACTGCTTGGTTTCAATTAAATAGTCAGGACACTGAGGCCAGACAATCTTTATACATTGACATTCCAAATCACTATGTATTTGTAAATGGTGAATGGAGACAACGAAAGAAACATAATTATAAAATTATTCCAAGAATATATAAAGTCAGTCCACTAGACATTGAACGTTTCAGTTTAAGATTACTGCTTTTACATGTTCCGGGTGCACAAAGTTATGAACATTTACTCACAGTCAATGACATAGTTTATGACACTTTCCAGTTAGCTGCAAGACATCAAAACTTTCTAGCAGATGAAACAGAATGGGAGAGATGTCTTGAGGAAGCAGCACTATGTCAAATGCCAAAGCAAATGAGAGAACAATTTGCTTTTATTTGTATATTTTGCAATGTACCAGATGCCTTAACTTTGTGTGAAAAATTTAAATTACATATGTGTGAAGATTTCTTGCAACGTTATAATGAGACCATTGCACAATTTAAAGCATTTATCGAAATACAGGAAATCTTTCTTTGTCATGGATTAAATTGTGCCAACTTTAATCTGCATGATCCAGGATTTATAGTTGAAATTAACTTTGATGAGTATGACACTGACATTGAATACCAAAAAACACAAGAAAAAATTGGAACTTTAAATGTATTGCAATTGGAAGCATTTATTGCCATCACAAATGCAATAGAAGATGAAATGCTCAAAGAGCGTTATTTCTATCTGGATGGTCCGGGTGGATCAGGAAAAACTTACCTATATAATTTGTTGATGAGTTGCATTCGAGCACAGGGTCAAATAGCACTGCCATTTGCAGCCACTGGAATTGCCGCACTTTTGTTAGAAGGTGGTAGAACTGTGCATAGTGGATTTAAACTGCCAGTTCTAAAATGGCGCATTGTTCTAAAATGGCGGGTAATGTGTGGTATGCGTCTTAGCGGAATATCCGTAGGTTGTTTTTGCGAGGTCTTAATGTGTGGTAACGTGTCTCATATGCCTTTTGTGGTGTTTTCTGAGTTTCTTGTGGTGTTTTGCGTGTTTCTAGTGCTGTAGCCTCATTTTCGTTTTGTTGGGGGGACATTTTTTCTCTCGCTTAGAGAATTTTTGAGTGTCTAAAGTCTTATATTTTGAGTTAAATGAAGGTGTAACTTGATTTTTTGAGGTCCTGGATGCTCCCTCTTGCTTTATGTGTGTGTTGTGTGTATTTATTGTGTTTTTAATTTTTTCGTGTATCGCGGGTTGCGGGCGATTTTTGCGAGGTCGTAATGTGTGTTAACGTGTCTCGTATGTTTTTTGCGTTACGACGTGCAGTTTGCGAGGGTCGCAGTTGCTGGCAAGGAGCGCCTGCGGCACTCCATGCCAGCTACTGAGGCCTTCGCTTCGTGAGGGCCGAGGGCTCGCTGCGCGAGCCTGCAAGCGTTAGCAATAACTCGTACGCTCACAACTATATATGTGATAGGTCCCGTTTCTCGCTCCGTCACACAGGCTTATGCAAAGTGAGAGAATTTTTGTCATTACCATACTAATAAAAACCACCCTCATACCAGAGATATATTAGTAAGCTCTCCAATGCACACACAGGCTAATGCAAAGTAAGAGAATTTTTGTCATAACCATACTAATGAAAGCCATCCTCATAATCGAGATATATTAATTGTTCTCCAATACATATAATAAGAAGGAAGAGGAGATAGGTAATACAGATGGGTCTCATACCAATAATGTTTATCTTTCTCTTTATACATGCTTATAGTAGGAGATAAACCTGAACTAAATTATTACCAATACAAAGATTATATGTGTAGGTTAATAAAAAGAATCAACAACTGCCTATTCTCAAAAGAGCATTATGTGTGATATACAAATGCATACAGATGTAGATCAATTACAGAGTTTAAGCTTCTGATTAACATAGTAGCTTAATAAAATTAAGCATTATAGGTAGGCAGAGAACAAGAAATCCTCATTAAGTCCCTGCTGACTTTGAGCACCTAAGATATAGATCTATCTGCACTCTGTCTGAAGCAGCCTCATTTTCCTATCACCTCCTCTGATGCCTAGGGTGGTAGAGTCTATAACGTGGTATTCTAGGCAGCCCAAATCATTATGGTGGTATAATCTAATGACGGATCCAGTTAGATTCTCATGGATGCCATATGCTCAAGAATTCTCCTCCTCAGCTGATGGTCTGTTTTGCCCACATACAACTTTCCACATTTACAGAAAATAACATAGATCACTGATGTTGAGGCACAATTAAAGAAATCCTTGAGAGGATACTTTTTTCCTGTTTTGGAGTGTACAAATGCTTGTTCTGTTTTGACAAATATACATGCCTTGCAATGTCCACAACAAAAAAAGGCGTTTTGTCTGTCTAAGCCAATTTGTTTCAAGTTTCAAAGTGAATAGGCTATGCGTAAGCTTCTCTCTCAAACTTCTACCACGTCTAAATGTGATGGATGCTCTCTTTTGGTATAGTTTCACTTAGGTTTGGGTCATCACACAGGAGATGTCAATATTTGTTCATGATATTCCAGATTTCTTCATTGTCAGAATGCATCTTATTTGTTTATCCATGTTCTCATTCCTTTTGTTAATGTTGTTATAAAGAAGCTGAAACATGTCCTTTTCCAGAGCATTTTTATAGGCCAACTTTAAAGTTCTCTTTGGGTATCCCCGACCTCTTAAATGTTTCCTTAATATATCATAAATATATAAATCATTGCTAAGTCACATGGGATGTGATTTACTCCTTCTACTTTTATTTCCACAGGCTATATGGTGATACATATGTATATTTAGTAAATATTTGAATGTTGTCCATTTTTGTTCAGTATTTTTACCTGTCAGTTCTTTGTCCCAGTCTTTACTTTGTATTGCTGCAATTAGACCATTAAAATCTGCCCTTTTAAAATTGAGAGTCTTTGTTGCCTGTTACAGTTTTTTTTTTTAATTCAATCAAAGTGAGACTGTGTTGTGATCACTGTTTCCGAAAGTTTGTCCTATTTTAACATCTGATTCCAATTAATTTACACAGCACAGGGGGAGAGCCAGTGAGACTGTGAGTGTGGTTGCAAGTTAATTTGATGCATATTTTGCATTTTTTTAAGATCGAAAATCGCCTAAGCAAGAAAAAAAATTGCTGCCAAAAAAATGTAACGCGCCGAAAACGAGGCAAAAGGACATAGTAGTAAGACTTAATCCAAGCCAGTAACATTTAATGCAAGGCAGTTAACCCAAGGCAGTAACACTCACCGCAAGGCCTATAAACAACACTGGGGGGACAGGGTTTGCGATAAGCACCGAAGGTGCTAAAGCACAAGGTCTATAAAGTACACATTGTGTGGCAAAGAGCATTGCCAGGCTTCAAATTTTATTGCCATCATATTTTGACGGGCAAGTTGCTAGTCACATGTAAGAGTTGTCGTAATTGCGAGTTTGACGGTAATGCTATGTTAAAAATTACAGACTTTCAAGTGTGCCTTTACCGCATGGGACTGGACCAGAAATCGTTAATCTGGACGCATATCGCGCCACAAGCTGTGAGAGAGTTCACAGTGGCGTTTGCTCTCCGCTTTAGACGGGTAAGGTCTGGAACAGCATGGAGGACCTGTGAACTGGGTTAGGATCTCCCCGATTGCAGAGGTACAATATAGCAGTAGTCAGGCAAGCCGTGCCAGTGCTGTTGGCTCCGCTCCAGAAGAGGATGAGCCCTAATAAGCAAGAGTGTGCCCACATAGCATTTTGACCTGAAGGAAGCTCAGGAGGGGTAGACTGTCGAGGTGTACAGCTGACCTGAAAACCCCCTGGTAGCGCCCTGGGCGCAGACGAGTATGTGCCAATGCTGTGAGATCTGTTCTGCAGGGGGCGGACAGAAGTCGTGTGCCCCAGCTGGGTTCTTAGGAGGCAGATCCTGGAGGGTGCTGGACCATGGGACTTCTGACTTCACTTGAATGCAAAAGTGCAAGTACTGTTATTACTTTCTCCCTCTTCCAGCAATCAGCTGATGATGCATTCCTTTTTCTCTATGTGCCTAAAGAAGCAGGTTGGATATAAAATGGAATACTCTCATTTCTCTGGGAACACTAGAATATGAGATCCTATAAAGCACATATGCAAAGACACATGCCTCCACTACAATCAGACAATTAAAGGTCCTACTAACTTTAGGTGTACCCTCATTTTCTCAAATTCTGAGATATAAAAAATATAAGAATTGCATTGATCTTTAGAGAAAGTGGAAATCCCTAAACTGCACTTGGGGAAGCACTAGAATAAACTTCACAGGTGAGGCTGATACAGCTTCTTGTAAAACTATGAAACATCGGACCACAAGAGTAATTTTTTATTACTTATTATTGATATCTTGAGCAAAAGTGTATAAAGCCTGGTTAATAATAGATGAGGCTGACATAGTCAGCTGTAAAAACCTATACGAGTGGTCCTCTTGAAGTACTTCTCATTGTGAGCTTTATTATTGACATAAAATCTTGTTAGCAACAAGTACATTTCAAAGTATCAATAAGCAGGTTTTAACTGCAATAAAACTGCTTACTTTTGAAAGGGTGGCTAATGTGTAATAAATATAAGGTGAAGCTGAGACAGCCTAGTTTGAAACATTATATTATTGGACTTTTTCTTGAAAATATTTTTGAACTTTGACCGAGACATTGTCTTGGAAGAAACAGGTAACCTCTCAGGTCAGTCACACATTGAGAAGCTGGCATTAAGTGCAGCAAAACTGCCTCCCCTTGAGTAGAGGGCTTTTCTTGCACAACTGGACTATATTTAAATATACTGAGTCACTGACTGTAAGAAGTGAATTAGTTGCAGTTACTAAAAGAGAATCGTTGGTGACATTTTCTCCTCTATTATGAGAAGTAAAGAATCTGCTGCCACCAAAATGAAACCAAAGAAAAAAAAGGCAATTAAAAGAATGCGTCTCAGTTTTTTTCTCCACAGAGCAAAGGAACTCCTAAAGATCAGGTTCTATCTGTACCTTCAACTCCAGATCAAGGTAATGCCAATACCTCATCTGAATCATCTCCACAGTTGGAAATTGAATGAGAGAGAGAGGACCCTGTGACTATGCTAAAGATTAAGGAACTGTTTTCAGAATTCCAAGCCTCTTTTTTTGATGGAATTTAAAAACCAAATAGTAGAAAACACTAAAAACATCACAGAATCAAACACAAGGATATTAGACTTAGAAGATAAACATGACAAATTGATAAAAGATCATAAACACCTACTTTCATTTATAGCTCAACTACAGGAAAATGTGTTGGTACTACAGGAAAATGTCTCTAATTTAAAAGACAAATCAAGAAGAAATAATTAACAAATCAGAGATATACCAGAATCGGTTATAGATTCAGAGCTTGAGAGCTATACTACAAAAATGTTTCTGACAATTAGCACACCAACTTCCAGTGAAGATAATAAGATTGAGATGATCCATAGGTTACCTCTCTCAAAAAATACAGATAAATCTAAGCCCAGAGATATAATGGTTAAATTCCATTTTTGTCATATAAAACTGCAATAGTGAATGGGCTAAGGCAAAATAAGTTCATAGAGCCAGCTTATCAAAACATATAGATTTTCCAGGATATTTCATCCAATACTCTTAAAAAAAGACGAGAATTTTTAAATGTCATGCAAGCCCTAAGAAAACATGACATAATATACAAGTGGGGTTTTCCAACTGGAGTTTTTATAAGAAAAGGCTCAATATGGATGTCTGTGAAGAAGCAGAAGCCCCACTGGAAAAATGGCAGATTCCTTTTATTCCATCAGCTCAGGTTGAGACTCTCACTCGCTTACACCTGAAAGAGTGGCAACAAGTCTCTTTAGTTTTTTGTTAATGTTTTTGAAATGGTATGGAGTTTGGTTACTACTATAACTCCTTGGCATTATAATTCAGTTTACAATGGCATTTTCTTAAGGTTTTAAGGTGGGTTAACTGCACAGAGCTTGCTTAATATCAGAATTATTTGGCATTAAAACTAGACTTAAATACTGAGGGGAAGGGGAGAAAGCAAAGAAAGAGAAGAACAGTGTATCACAGTTTTGATATTCTAAAGGGATATATTTTTTTTCCTACTCGTATTAATTAGATAAATGAGATGTAATACAGTATGGATTTTTGTTTTTGCTTCAATTGGAGATGAAGAAAGTGTTGACATGATCAACATATCTTTACATACATTTGTATTGATTTCAAGGTTTAAATATTGTAATGAAGACATATAAAAACGTTTTTTTCTTCTTCTTTCAATAAGAATTATGCTAAGCTGAAGCCACGGGGAAATCGGAATCATTTGTTTAAGATAAAATGTTATACTAAGTTTACCCGGTCAATATGACCTTAGATACAGTCACATTAATGTCAAAATTTTAATAATATAGCTTAGATACATACAAAACATATACTTTTTTCTCTTTATAAGCATTACACCAAGATGAAGTCACAGTGAAATTGGAAGTATTTGCTTGATTTAGATAAAATAATTTTGACTTTATGCTCAGTCGCACGGATGTTAAGTTTAAACAACATATTTTAGATACATACAAGATATACACTTGTCTTTTTTTTTCTTTTCCATTTTCTTAAGCAGAAGGTTGACAATCTGTGAAGAACATAAGATAATTGATAGTGAAGGTAGATTTTTTACCTGACTTAGCACGATCAATAATACAGCTATAACGCTGGTAAATTTATACGCCCCAAATAGTAATCAACTGAGGTATATCAAGAAGATATTAGTTATGGTAAATAAGATAAAGGAAAGCAGCCTAATTATTTGTGGTGATTTTAATTAGATTTTTGATCAAGAGAAAGATAAATCCTCCTCTTGTAATGACGTCCGGGGTGGCACCCGTGGCCATCAGGCCAGTCAATTCTTAAAATTATTTTTGAAATATGAAATATTTGATACATGGAGAACGCTAAATCCAGATTTAAAAGATTACACATACTTTTCACCCAGACATAAATCCTATACTGGGATAGATCACTTTCTGATTGATTTACAGACCATGAATATTGTTAAGGATGTAAGAATAGGAGATATCAGTTTGGAGCTAGTTGATTGGGAAGGTTGAAACATAAAGAATGGAAATTGGATTCTTTAATATTTTGTTTGTTAGATTTTACAGAGAAATTTAGAAAGGAGTTGATTGATTATTTTAGCATTAATTCTAATTCAGTTCCATTACAATCAACAGTTTGGTGTACCCATAAGGCAGTTCTAAGAGGGACTTTAATTAGTAGAGCAGCTGCCATAAAGAAAGAGGTCTTTCGCTCAGACAATTATACTTAGAACTCAAAAAGGTACAAACTAGAAACAAACTTAATCCTAATAAAAATCTCTGCAATGAAATAAATATTATTAACAGAAAGATTTTAAAAATCTTGCAATTAATAACTGATTAAAGGATTGTGAAGTTGCAACAACAATTCTACATAAGAGGTAACAAACCTGGAAAAGCTCTGGCATATAAAATTGGTAACCAAAGGATCTCAAAACGCATTCACGTGCTCAGATCAAATAATAACACTCCGGTATCTGAACCGGGTAAGATTGGGGACATTTTTGAAAGATATTATAAAGGTCTATATCATTTAGAAAAATAAAATAAATTTGTTAAACCCTCTAGTGTAGAAATTAGAAAATACTTAGAAAAGACAAATCTTCCTAAAGTATCAATAGAAGAACTTGAAAGGCTAAATCAATCTATATCTGCTGAGAAAATTAGAGGAGTTATAAGATCCTTAAAACCTAATAAATCTCTGGGAGCAGATGGATTCTATAACAGTTATTATAAACTTTTCTCCTCTAAACTCTGCCCACATTTAAAGTCTGTTTTTAACGAATTTATGAATAGAGGTATAATTCCTAAAGAGATGACTCAAGCTCCAATAATTAACATTCCCAAGCAAGGTAAAGACCCTGAGGATAATCAAAATTATAGACCAATTTCCCTCTTAAATGTTGATATCAAAATGTATTCCAAAATATTGGCAGATAGAATTAATAAAGTTCTTTTTCAGAGGAGACAAATGTTGATATCAAAATGTATTCCAAAATATTGGCAGATAGAATTAATAAAGTTCTTTTTCAGAGGAGACAAAGTACGGACAATATTAGGAAGTTAATTGATTTGATTTATTTTGTCGGTTCTTTGAATATTCCAATGTTGGCCCTGTCATTAGATGCCGAGAAGGCTTTTGACAGGATCAACTGGAGCCTCATAGAACAGGTACTAGATAAATATGATTTTGGCGAGTTCGGACAGAAAGCAATCGGATCGTTGTATAAAAACCCACAGACTAGAATCAGTGGCCTGGGATTTGAATCCAACTTATTTGATATAAAGAATGGCACCTGTCAGGGTTGCCTGCTATCTACTGGGATATCCATTCTAACATTGGAACCTCTGGCTGAACAGATCAGAATTTCTAAATTAATTAGGGTATTAAAATAGGCTCAGTAGACTATAAAATCTCGCTATATGTGGATGATGTTGTTCTTATGGTGACTGACATTTTCTCAAATGGAAATATAAATTTGATTGGAACTTGTGCAGCAAAGAATAACACAGGAGTTATATCTATAATACATCTCTCTTTAGCAGAGCTGAGCATAATTAGCTGTTAGCTTTCAGCTCTCTCTCTCTCCTCCAAGCTATCGCAGCTCCAATTCTGTGCACACACAGCCCTGTAGTGAGCACTACAGCCATTCTGCCACACCATTGGCTAACTCAGACATACCTTCACTGACTCTGGTGGAGGAAACAAAGAAGAACGAACACAAGGTGTAAACAAACCAATGAAACACAGCCTGTAACTCACTTGCTACACTGATTTCCCCAGCTGCACATGGATCTTCCTCTTCTAACAAACATTCTCTCTAACATTCTGCAAAGCAACTACTGGGAGGTAAATATACCTTTAAGATGATATCTGGGTAGATTTTTATTTTGTGTGCTAAAAGAAATAACACTACTGCAAAAAGCATGAACGCTATGTGATATTAAATATCCATAACACTTGGTTATCTTCTCTGAATAGTTTTCATTTTGTCAAACTATGTTTTCAGATTTTTTTATGAAAATGTCTATGTTATTTTCATCAGAATAAATACAGGATTCAAATTACTTATGGTTTTATCCAATGAAATTATCTGCAACAGATGATGTGATTCAAGGTTTTGTAATTGTATTTATTGTGTATATTTATTCTGTTTGACTCCTACAAACAAAGTATAATTAAATCCAGAAAACCCAGCAAATTAAAATGCATACATAGAAGGTACCTAATTAATTCAAACATGTTTGATAGTTTGTTGAAGTACACAGATTTGAAACACATTATTGTGGTTAAAAACTAAATGTAAGATTTACATTCTTACAAGATTACATGGATTACATTTGCTGAGAGTTAATTGTCATGAATTTTGGTTTCATGAAGCTAACTGCTTCATATTAATTCAATCGATGCAATAATGGTTTTAGTGCATACAGTTTCTTATAATATTAACTTTAGGGAATCTATAAATCACAAGTTATTAAGATTACATTTTCAAATTTTATAATTGAAACTAATGTTCTGTATATACTTGATTTCTTTTAACATTTGTATTTTAACCATACATGCATTATAAAATTATAATCAATCTCCTTTTTAAATTTTTTCAAAGTAGTATTTTAATTATGAATATTTGTTACTGGATCTATCCTGTTTTGGTGTCGGGACAGGTCCGCCGCTGCCATAAGTGGATAGGACCTTATTACCTAGGCAAATGGTGTTTAAAAAGCATTTAATTTAAAATGTATTTACACAATCACCTTGTTTTTATACCTGTCTTATAGATCTCTCAGGATTGGGACAATTAAAAACACTGGATAACTCCTTTATTAAAGGTGATATTTACCAAGCTTCGTAGGGCAAAATATGTGCTTCTCAGTGTTCAATGTGCGTAATTAACTATGGGAACACAATTTCTATTGCACATAGTATAATTCATATTACATGGGAATCTCCTGGACCATGTGTAATCTAATAAGAACCCCTATACCATTAGGGTCTTCAAGGACCCCCATGGTACCCTTCCTACCACCACAAGGGTCCATATTGGGGCCCCAAATCCCTAACACTAAATATACTTAAAAAACCCCACTACATAATATAAAAATATATATATGTGTAAGTGGAGAAAATGTACATTACCTATCCTTTTATGGTGATTTTCAATTATTAGGTTCTTCAACCTTCAGGCCTGGATAAGCAGGCATTTCCATGTTGATTGAAGAAACTGTCCTCTTCTTTTTTTATTGCAGCCATTCAGAGTGAGACCTTTCCTGTAGTATACCAGTCTGGTCTCACTGAAAAGAAAAATGCAAACCCCAGATGTACATTTCAGCCTCTCCTGGGCCTCATCAGTGAAGTGTAGCTGCACTCCTAAGGCACAGCGAGCAAGGAATCAATGTCTGGAGACCCCATCATCCTTAGAGTGAGAAAACCTAAACAAAAGCAGAGACTCTCAATCTGAGAATGAACAACACCTGAGTAGATTTGTTCTATAAGCCTCGTAACCAACTCAGAAAGCAGCCTCTTTTTTACCACTTGTAATGGACCCCTATAGTAACAAGTTAATATTTGGTGCTATGGTTATACGTTTGTTCAGGGAAACCTGTAAGTATTAAGGGGGAATTCTGGAGTTACCCTTGCTCATAGGCGGTAGAGGGTATTGAAGGGGAATCCCTGAGGTTAAATTGATTTTGCTTGATGAAAGGGTTAAGTTGATTTTGATTAAATATATTTTTGTAACCTTTTTCAAAACGTTATAGGCCAGTTATTTAAGCGCTTGTCAAAATAGTAGCTGTGTCATTTTTTGAGAAAATATGCAAGATGTTTTAGTATATTAAAACAACCCTTAATGAACATCCTACTACCCAGAGGTGGTGTCATAGAGAGAATGCTTGCAAAAAGTAAAACACATTTGAAAAAAATAGAAGATTCAAGGAGGAATTATTGTGTTCTCTGTAGATATCCATTTATAAAGCAGATATGGGTTAAATGTAAATGTCAGTGTCAGGGAAGGGGTTAAAGCAAAGTAAAATGAAGGGGTTTAATAGTTATTCTCCTTGGGAACTGTCTAGGAGTATAAAATGAAATGCTGGTGTCTGATGGGGAGGGTGGTAAGAGTGTTGTGTTAAAAGTCAATACAAATGTTAACCCCCACATATAATTGTTATGTATTGTACAGTATACCATATAAAGCTCCTCGCAAAAAAAAATGGTAGTAGAATAATAGGTTGTCACTAAGGATTTTATTAGTAAATGTTGGCCTAATTTGTGCAACATAATAAAACCAAGCTCACTGGCTGATCAGCCTATTTGATGCATTTTAATGTTTAGAAGTATTTTATGTTTAAAAGACAATTGCATCTACCATATATGCTCTATATCCTTAGATAGAGGGTTAAAAATCATGCATAAAAAATATTTTCCTTCTTAAAAGTAATGCAGAATTCATGGAGTTAGGATCATTTGAAGTCAGGGGTTTCAGTGTGTTGCCTCTGCCCTGAATCAGTATTGAGCATTTAATTTTGCATTTATAATAAATATTCATTAGGACCAGATGTATCACACAGTGAATATGCAATACGTAACTGTTTGTGTATGATATAGTTATTGGAATAGAGTGTGTACAAATGATACAGTGAGTTGAACAGGAAATAAGATTACTGGTTCAAGTCCCATCACAACCTTGTATGTTATATAGTTACATAGTAATTGAGGTTAAAAAAATACATACTGATCTGCAATATGCGGATTAATTGTTAATTGATCCAAAGGAAGGAAAACAGAAAAAAACCCAAGTGATACTTTGCCAATTGCTTTAAAAGGGAAAAAAATAATTTCTTCCTGACCCCAGTTATTGGCGGTCAGATTCCTCCCTGGATCAATACTCCCTCTCTAATTATTTAGGATATCCCTGAATACCCTTTTTATTTAAAAATATATAAATCCCTTTTTAAAGTTATCTATTGAATCCACTGTCACCACCTCCCTTGGTAGATAATTCCACAGATAAACCAGCCTTACTGTGAAGAACACTTTTCGTTCTTTAAGGTGGAATCTTTTTACTTCTAACCTCAAAGGATGTCCTTGTGTCAATTGAAAAGCTCTTAGCACAAAAAGCTCCCTTATATTTATACTGACCCTGGATATATTTATATAGGGTAATCAAATCCCTTCTTAGACACCTTTTTTCTAGAGAAAATATGTTTAATTTGGTTAGTCTTTATTCATAACGTAGCCCCTCCATTCCCCTGATTAGTTTTGTTGTCCTTCTCTGTATTTTTTCCAGTTTTAAAATGTCCTTTTTATAAAGTGGTGCCCAAAACTGTCCTCCATATTCCAAATGAGGTCGTACTAGGGATTTGTATAGTGGCAGAATTATATTTGCTTTGCCCTTCGTAATACATGCTTATATTTTATTTGCCTTTGCAGATGCTGCTTGGCATTGAGAACTGTTACGTAGGTGGTTGTCCACAAGCACTCCCAAGTAGGGATGTCGCGAACATCAAATTTTTGGTTCGCGAACAGCGGCCCTGAACTTCCATCAAATGTTCTCGAACGGGCGAACCCGGCGAACCGCTTTAGACTTTAATAGGCAGGTGAATTTCAAAACCCACAGGGACTCTTTCTGGCCACAATAGTGATGGGAAAGTTGTTTCAAGGGGACTAACACCTGGACTGTGGCATGCCAGAGGGGGATCCATGGCAAAACTCCCACGTAAAATTACATAGTTGATGCAGAGTCTGGTTTTAAGCCATAAAGGGCATAAATCACCTAACATTCCTAAAGTGTTTGGAATAACATGCTTTAAAACATCCTGTATGATGTTGTATAGATCAGGTAGTGTAAGGGTTATACCCGCTTCACAGTAACAGACCAATCTCCCTGATTAATGCACCACAAACAACCGCAAACAGTCCCTTTGCACAACCGCAAACTCCCCATTTGCACAAGGTTGGATACCAAGCTAGCCATGTCCCGTTCCTTGTCCTCACTGATGTCATTGAAGGTCTCTTCCTCCACCCAGCCACCAAGGGTCCCTGAAAGGTGACAACAAGCCCCCTGGGACGCCTGCTGTGTTTGGTCTTCCACCTCCTCAAAGCCACCTTCCTCCTCTGACTCCTCTTCTTCAGACTCCCAGAGTCTGGGGGTTCCCACTGCCCAGCATGGAAGATTATACACAGGTCAGAGTCTGGGGGCATCCACTGCCCAGCATGGAAGATTATACACAGGTCAGAGTCTGGGGGCTTCCACTGCACAGCATGGAAGATTATACACAGGTCAGAGACTGGGGGCTTCCACTGCCCAGCATGGAAGATTATACACAGGTCAGAGTCTGGGGGCTTCCACTGCACAGCATGGAAGATTATACATAGGTCAGAGTCTGGGGGCTTCCACTGCACAGCATGGAAGATTATACACAGGTCAGAGTCTGGGGGCTTCCACTGCCCAGCATGGAAGATTATACACAGGTCAGAGTCTGGGGGCTTCCACTGCACAGCATGGAAGGTTATATGCATTGCCTCTGTCTGCATTATTATAAGGTGTGTACTGTTAAGTAGTACTATTCCTATCGGTTTAATCCCTGTTACGTCCACTATCAGGGGACTTGTATATGGCATGGATTTTTGGAAGCGGGAGATGGAAAAAGATGCTTGGTCGGTCCTCCCACTTCAAATTTGGGGCACTGCGCGGGCAATCTAAGGTGCCACCAGATATGAGTGTCACTGTGCACTGGCAAAAGTTGGCAGAGTAGATGCAATAGGCTTCACACACACGCCTGTAGGCAGGCAATTGCTATTCAATCTATTATAGTCAAAAAAGTGTTGTTTTATGTCACTGAGCACAATATAAGCTGTGAGCCTGACACAGGCCGGCAACTGAAATTAGATTACAGGAAAAAAATGGTTGTTTTCAATGTATGTTACACCACCAAGTATGAGTACTGAAAATAAGCACAATATAAGCTGTTAGGTGTTAGCCTGTCACACACACACGCTGGCAGGCAGGCATAGATTACACAACAAAAATTATAAAATAAAATAAATGATGTTCAAAGTTTTCTCAATGATAAAGTATAGGGGGCGAACCGAAAAGCGCATGTGTTCACCGTTCGCGGCGGACGCAAACATGCTAAAATCGCTGTGAATAGTTCTCTGGCGAACTGTTCTGGACATCACTACTCCCAAGTCCCTTTCAATTTCTGATACCCTTAGATTTGCTTTATTAAGTTTATAAATTGTTTGGCTATTTTTTCCTTCCCAGATGCATAACCTTACATTTTTACGTATTAAATCTCATCTGCCATTTAATTGCCAATTTCTTCAATTTATGCAAATAGATTAATAAATATGTTAATAAGGAGAGGACCTAATACTGAACCCTGAGGAACCCTACTTACCACATTAGTCCAATCTGAGTATGTTCCATTTACAACAACCCTTTGCTTCCTGTCTTTTAGCCAGCTCTCAATTCGTGTGCATATAATTACTGCAATTCCTACATTCCTTAGTTTTGCATGTGTTTTGTGGTGCTTTAGAAATTAGTTACAATTCCGGCAGTATTAAACTGACTCAAGACTGCAATTATAGGGCTAAGGCCTGAAACCATAAACCATGAACCCGTATAGGGCAATTCAAGGCAAAGCCTCTCATTGCAGGGCTCTTGATGAGCTCCAGAGGTTCTTATAGCGAGACCCGGGGGGGGGGGGGAGGCTCACAATGAGCACCAAAGGCGCTCATCCCGAGGCCCACAAGGTAGAGGGGGAGAAGCTCTCATTGTGTGGCAAACAGCATTGCCGAAACGGGGTCCTCCATTTTTGGAAGTTCGTTAATACTCAATTTTCCTTGTTTTTATCCCCTGTATAGTGCTACAGAATATATTGGCGCATTACAAATAAAAGTTAAATATAATTGCCAGGCTTCACATTTTATTGTCAACATTTTTGACAGGCAAGGAGCTGTTTTTATATATTT